>JAWPEG010000011.1:103999394-104037690 GCA_035771395.1 Myotis vivesi
ACACAGCGCCCACAGCATACACAGCACACACAGCACACACAGCGCCCACAGCATACACAGCGCCCACAGCATGCACAGCACACACAGCACACACAGCGCCCACAGCATACACAGCGCCCACAGCATGCACAGCACACACAGCACACACAGCGCCCACAGCATACACAGCACACACAGCACACACAGCGCCCACAGCATACACAGCGCCCACAGCATGCACAGCACGCACAGCACGCACAGCGCCCACAGTGCCGCCTCCCATGGCCAAGAACTGGGGGCCCCCAAAGCCCTGAGGGTGCGAACGACGGCTCCTAAAGTGGGGGCCCCAGCCGCTCCCCCCCCAATCCCCTGGAGAGTAACTCTTCCTGAACTGCACTTGGGCCCTGACCCTTTCAGCTCAGAATGCCTCCAGCCACCACTGCCCTTAAACAAACCTGACACGAAGCCTTCAGAGGCCCCACCTCCACTGCAGGCACCTCTCACTGCTCCACTCCACACCCCGCCACACCCGCCCCTCCCAGCCAACGCTCCTCTTCCAGAACATTCCTTCCAGGTTCCCTTCAGCCCTAAGCCTTGGTTGGGTGCCCTGCCCTGTGCTCCCACCCCACCCCTCCACTCCCGGGTGACAGTGCTCCCCGCACGGTCGCTGTCCGCCCCGAGTGTATGTCCACTCGTAAGTGTACCGGCTGAGAGCAGGCGTGCTGTCTGCATCGCGACATCGCCACAGCACCCTGTGCGCTCACTAAGCCTGTCCCATGGGTGTCAGAGCACTGGCATTCCCCGGGGCACAGGCGGACGCAGTGGGAGAGGAACCACAGCAAGGCCACACTCCAGACATACGGGAGAAAGGAGTACATGCAGTCTGCAGCTCGGTGCCCCCCTGAGAACTGAGTCAGGAGAGTGGTGAAGCCGGAAGGGTTTGACCCACGGAGACGACTTTCACGTATTGGTAACGAGTGCTTGGCTGATGAGTGCAGCGGCTTGCCACTCGCCGCTCACCGAATGGCCGGTTCACCGAGTGCTCTCCCTGTGCCAGGCTGTCTGTTACCACCAGCACAGGAATGGCAGGCCTAGGGCAGCGGATTCATAAAGAAGCCAGAGGAAGGGCCGTGGGCAGAAAGGCCGGCACACACCCACCTGGCCGCATGCACCTGGCTGCACGCACCCACCTGGCCAGTTGAAGGAGGGCGTGGGGGACCCTGCTTGGGGACAAGGTGGGACTGGACTGGCTTCCAGGGAGAGTGCAAGTCAGTGCAAGTGCAAACCATCCTCCAAGTGACGGGGAGCTAGTGCCCCTGCAGCGAGAGGTGTGGGAGGGGCCAGGGGAGCTGGAGAGAGAAAAGGGGCAACTGAAGGCCCGGGAGCTCACAATCGGATCAGGGCAACGGGAGGCCAGAAAGGGTTACGCCCAAGAGTCAGAACTGGATTTGGTATGAAGCCTGCAGCCCAGGACAGAGGGTCTGAGACGGGCAGTGCTGGGAGATGATGGCTATGAGACCATTTAGTGACCCAGGTGAGGGATGACGCTGCCCAGGAAGAGTGGCAGGAGGACATAGGGGAGGAAGCCGGTGGGAAAGATGTGGACAATTACCCAGAAGACTTTGGGGAATTGATTGGGTTGGAGAAGGTAAAGGGGAGAGTATTTTTTTTAACAGTGGAAGTTTCTAATTTGAAAGAATGAAAGTTGCTGCCAATGAGTGAGACATACAATGCCAAGAAGAATCTATATATATAAAAGCCAAGTGACCAGAACACTGGAAAAACTGAAAGACCGGTCGCTATGAAGCGCACTGCAGCCGGGCAACCTGCTGATCGGTGGACGGTCCAACCGCCGGCGGCCCCTCCCCCCTGGCTGGCCTCGCCCCAATCTGGCTCAATCGAGGGCAGGGCTGGTGGCCAACCTCCCTCAGCCCTTCCCCCCTGGCCAGCCTGACCCCGATCGGCCCCCATCAGGGCAGGCCGGCTGGCTGGACCCCACCTGTGCATGAATTCATGCACTGGGCCTCTAGTGGCTTTTATAAAAAAGAATCCTGAATTGTTTTGGACATGATGAGTGTGATGTGCCTACGTCAACAGTGGGCAACTGAAAATACGGTGCGGAGTGTAGGAGAGACCTGTGAGCTCAAGACAGATCTGAGGAAAGCTCTTCACATGGACAAAGCAGTTCAGGGGACCCCACTGCAGGAGGAAAGAGGGGGAGCTGGAATGAGGAAGGAGAAACAGCAACATGTAACAGGCATGTAGAAGAAGGGGCTCCTTAGAAAGACGTGGCCAGAAAGCCACCAAGAAAAGTAACAGTGTCACTGAAACCACAAGAGGGTTGTGAACGAACAAAAGTGATAAACAGGGTCCGATTCACAAGTGGGTAGGACGGCGTCTACTGCATCCCGGAATCCGAGGCCACCGATGACCTGGTGGGAGAAGGGACAGTGGAGGAGGCCCAGGCTACGAGTGTGGAGGACGCTGAGCCACGGGGGCCTGAGAGGCGGGGTGAGAGTCCCTGAGTGAAGTGAGCACTTGGAAAGGGCTGTGGAGAGAGGAAAGAGGGGTGGGTAATGCTGCGTGTCACACTTAGGTGTGCTCCTGGGTATGAGTCCGGGCCACGCCACCAGCTGTGTGGCCTTGGGCTAGTCACAGTACACCGGACACTCAGCTTTCTTAACTGCGAAACAGGGCTAGTCATCTACTGCCCAGCGCTGAGTGGACAGTAAATAAGATGATTCACTTGAAGTTTTCAGGACCAGCTTTTGATACTTAGTGAGCACTCAAAAAAGTAATTTATGTAATTATCCTGATACATCAACCTGAGGGAATATGAGCCACCAGACAGAGAGAAACTTGAGAAAGACAGGCTAATGCAGTGGTTCTCAACCTGTGGGTCGCGACCCCTTTGGGGGTCGAACGACCCTTTCACAGGGGTCGCCTAAGACCATCAGAAAACACATACATAATTACATATTGTTTTTGTGATTAATCACTATGCTTTAATTATGTTCAATTTGTAACAAGGAAAATACATCCTGCATATCAGATATTTACATTATGATTCATAACAGTAGCAATATTACAGTTATGAAGTAGCAACGAAAATAATTTTATGGTTGGGGGTCACCACAACATGAGGAACTGTATTAAAGGGTCGTGGCATATAGGAAGGTTGAGAACCACTGCGCTAATGGTTCCTAAAGGATCCAGAGAGACAGGATATAAATGTTTGGGAGGATTGGTCTGAATAAGACAAGGATGCCTCATCGCAGGTTTTTCAAAATTAGAGATGGACTGAATCATACAGGGCTTTCCACAGGAAAGTCAATCTCAGAGCACCTCCGCAGCAAACTCCGTGTGGTTGCTGCCAGGAGCCTCCGTGCTGGACTCCTCACCCTCACCGCTGCCTCCACACTCCCTACCTGCTATCCACACTCCCTACCTGCTATCCACACTCCCTACCTGCTATCCACACTCCCTACCTGCTATCCANAAGGGGCAACTGAAGGCCCGGGAGCTCACAATCGGATCAGGGCAACGGGAGGCCAGAAAGGGTTACGCCCAAGAGTCAGAACTGGATTTGGTATGAAGCCTGCAGCCCAGGACAGAGGGTCTGAGACGGGCAGTGCTGGGAGATGATGGCTATGAGACCATTTAGTGACCCAGGTGAGGGATGACGCTGCCCAGGAAGAGTGGCAGGAGGACATAGGGGAGGAAGCCGGTGGGAAAGATGTGGACAATTACCCAGAAGACTTTGGGGAATTGATTGGGTTGGAGAAGGTAAAGGGGAGAGTATTTTTTTTAACAGTGGAAGTTTCTAATTTGAAAGAATGAAAGTTGCTGCCAATGAGTGAGACATACAATGCCAAGAAGAATCTATATATATAAAAGCCAAGTGACCAGAACACTGGAAAAACTGAAAGACCGGTCGCTATGAAGCGCACTGCAGCCGGGCAACCTGCTGATCGGTGGACGGTCCAACCGCCGGCGGCCCCTCCCCCCTGGCTGGCCTCGCCCCAATCTGGCTCAATCGAGGGCAGGGCTGGTGGCCAACCTCCCTCAGCCCTTCCCCCCTGGCCAGCCTGACCCCGATCGGCCCCCATCAGGGCAGGCCGGCTGGCTGGACCCCACCTGTGCATGAATTCATGCACTGGGCCTCTAGTGGCTTTTATAAAAAAGAATCCTGAATTGTTTTGGACATGATGAGTGTGATGTGCCTACGTCAACAGTGGGCAACTGAAAATACGGTGCGGAGTGTAGGAGAGACCTGTGAGCTCAAGACAGATCTGAGGAAAGCTCTTCACATGGACAAAGCAGTTCAGGGGACCCCACTGCAGGAGGAAAGAGGGGGAGCTGGAACGAGGAAGGAGAAACAGCAACATGTAACAGGCATGTAGAAGAAGGGGCTCCTTAGAAAGACGTGGCCAGAAAGCCACCAAGAAAAGTAACAGTGTCACTGAAACCACAAGAGGGTTGTGAACGAACAAAAGTGATAAACAGGGTCCGATTCACAAGTGGGTAGGACGGCGTCTACTGCATCCCGGAATCCGAGGCCACCGATGACCTGGTGGGAGAAGGGACAGTGGAGGAGGCCCAGGCTACGAGTGTGGAGGACGCTGAGCCACGGGGGCCTGAGAGGCGGGGTGAGAGTCCCTGAGTGAAGTGAGCACTTGGAAAGGGCTGTGGAGAGAGGAAAGAGGGGTGGGTAATGCTGCGTGTCACACTTAGGTGTGCTCCTGGGTATGAGTCCGGGCCACGCCACCAGCTGTGTGGCCTTGGGCTAGTCACAGTACACCGGACACTCAGCTTTCTTAACTGCGAAACAGGGCTAGTCATCTACTGCCCAGCGCTGAGTGGACAGTAAATAAGATGATTCACTTGAAGTTTTCAGGACCAGCTTTTGATACTTAGTGAGCACTCAAAAAAGTAATTTATGTAATTATCCTGATACATCAACCTGAGGGAATATGAGCCACCAGACAGAGAGAAACTTGAGAAAGACAGGCTAATGCAGTGGTTCTCAACCTGTGGGTCGCGACCCCTTTGGGGGTCGAACGACCCTTTCACAGGGGTCGCCTAAGACCATCAGAAAACACATACATAATTACATATTGTTTTTGTGATTAATCACTATGCTTTAATTATGTTCAATTTGTAACAAGGAAAATACATCCTGCATATCAGATATTTACATTATGATTCATAACAGTAGCAATATTACAGTTATGAAGTAGCAACGAAAATAATTTTATGGTTGGGGGTCACCACAACATGAGGAACTGTATTAAAGGGTCGTGGCATATAGGAAGGTTGAGAACCACTGCGCTAATGGTTCCTAAAGGATCCAGAGAGACAGGATATAAATGTTTGGGAGGATTGGTCTGAATAAGACAAGGATGCCTCATCGCAGGTTTTTCAAAATTAGAGATGGACTGAATCATACAGGGCTTTCCACAGGAAAGTCAATCTCAGAGCACCTCCGCAGCAAACTCCGTGTGGTTGCTGCCAGGAGCCTCCGTGCTGGACTCCTCACCCTCACCGCTGCCTCCACACTCCCTACCTGCTATCCACACTCCCTACCTGCTATCCACACTCCCTACCTGCTATCCACACTCCCTACCTGCTATCCACCCTCCCTACCTGCTATCCACCCTCCCTACCTGCTATCCACACTCCCTACCTGCTATCCACACTCCCTACCTGCTATCCACACTCCCTACCTGCTATCCACACTCCCTACCTGCTATCCACACTCCCTACCTGCTATCCACACTCCCTACCTGCTATCCACCCTCCCTACCTGCTATCCACACTCCCTACCTGCTGTCTGCACTCCCTACCTCAGTGGTTCTCAACCTTCCTAATGACGCGACCCTTTAATACAGTTCCTCATGTTGTGGTGACCCCCAACCATAAAATTATTTTCGTTGCTACTTCATAACTGTAATTTTGCTACTGTAAACAATATGTAATTATATATGTGTTTTCCGATGGTCTTAGGTGACCCCTGTGAAAGGGTCATTTGACCCCCAAAGGGGTCGTAACCCACAGGTTGAGAACCACTGCCCTACCTGCTATCCGCACTCCCTACCTGCCATCCGCACTCCCTACCCGCTATTCACACTCCCTACTTGCCATCCACACTCCCTACCCGCTATCCACACTCCCTACCTCCTATCCACACTCCCTACCTGCCATCTGCACTCCCTACCTGCCATCTGCACTCCCTACCTGCTATCTGCCCTCTGTACCTGCTATGGTACCCAGCTCAGCTGGGCCCTGCACTCCTGAGCCCCAGACACTCACTGAGTTATACACAGCCCATTCCTACCAAGCGTTCGAAATGAATTGCTCAGCATTCTCTCCGAAGCCCAGAGAACTGTCTTACACAAATATTTCCAAGGAATGTAGGCGCATCAGCCCTGAAACAAGCTAGTATTTGCCTGGCTCCTGACTCTGGACCCTGGTCTCCGAGCAGCCCCTTGATAAAGGGAGGGGCCTCATGGTGTTACTGGCACCAGAGCTATGGGAGTCCCACTCTGTTACTCCTTTTTTCCCCCCACTTTTGCCCTTAAAGCCAAGATTCCCTGCTGGGTATCATATTTCGAAGCAACCAATATTGTTCAATGATAATTTCAAGGCAAGGCCGCGTTTACCTTGTTATTATCATTGAGTAATCTTTAGTGTGCAAATCTAATAATACTTTCCCAAATTCAAAATTGATTTTATAATATTACTAGTGGCCCAGTACATGAAATTCATGCGGGTGGTGGGGGGGTGTCCCTCAACCCAGCATGCACCCACTCCAATCTGGGACCCCTCGGGGTGGGATTGGGCCTAAACCGGCAGTCAGACATCCTTCTCGCAATCTGGAACTGCTGGCTCCTAACCGCTCACCTGCCTGCCTGATCACCCCTAACCACTCTGCCTGCCGGCCTGCTTGCCCCTAACTGCCCCCCCCCCACCACTGCCGGCCTGATCACCCCCAATTGCCCTCCCCTCCTGGCCTGATCCTCCTAACCACCTCTGCCTCGGCCCCGCCACCATGGCTTTGTCCTGAAGGTCTCCCGGTCTAATTAGCATATTACCCTTTTATTAGTGTAGATTGCCAAACCCACCTTAGATACTGGTTTTTATTGAGTGTTTCCAATAACATCACACCACTGATTAGAAGCAAGAGCAAGTCTAAAACAAAACACTTAAGAAGCGTCTGTATTTCCATCGAAATTTAAAAACCAAACATGCTGTATTCCAGCAGCCACCAAGCTGAGGACACGGCTCCCTCCGAGCGCCTGTCCCAGGTGGCCCTACAATCTCAGGTGCTGCATCACACGGGTCATCCCAGACGCCCCCGCCGCTCCTCCAGGAGCTCGCCCGCCTCTGAGCCCCAGGCCGACCTCGCATTCAGGTCAGGACGATGGTTTTACCTGGCGGAGCCCCTGCGTGAGACGGGTCCCCGTAGTGGCCGTACAGCGGTGGAGAAAGGCCCATCCCAGACTGCGACTGCGAGTAGGGAGGTGTCGCCACGTAGCCCTGTTGACTCATGGTGAAAATACCATCCCAGGCGACAGCTCTACAAGCGAACCCTGCAACAGAAGAGACAACGCTGTCAACTTTGTCACCGAGAGGGCTGAGTCGCTCAGTGCTATTAAAGCAGTGGCTCTCAACCTTGGCTGCACATTAGAATCACCTGGGAATCTTTTTAAAATCCTGATTTTAAATTTCTGAGGCCCAGAAATCAGGATTTTAAAAAGATTCCCAGGTGACTCTAATGTGCAGCCAAGGTTGAGAACCACTGTATTAAAGGGAAGCAGTTCACCGTTTCTCTGGTTGGAGGACAGGTGCAGTCATCAGGCTGAAGTCTCAGACACTATCTCACACCACTCCCCCCTAAAAAGCTCTAACCACAGCTCCACAGAACTTGGGAGCTCACTTCTGAAGTCCTGGGTCAATGCCCAGGCCTGAAAGCCCAACAGCTGCCCACCGCCAGCCTGTCGCACGTGTACCTGCTATTCTGTGCCCTTTTCCGCTGCCCCATATCAGCACAGAGCACACCACGGGCCAGTGATGGCGAACCTATGACACGCATGTCAGAGGTGACACGCGAACTCATTTTTTTGGTTGACTTTTCTTTGTTAAATGGCATTTAAATATATAAAATAAATATCAAAAATATAAATCTTTGTTTTACTATGGTTGCAAAGATAAAAAAATTTCCATATGTGACAGGGCACCAGAGTTAAGTTAGGGTTTTTCAAAATGCTGACACGCCGAGCTCAAAAGGTTCGCCATCACTGTCCTAGCCCTTGTGCTTTCAGTGCTATCCTGGTTAGTACTTTTAATCAGGCAGCCAGGACAGGGAGAAATCAATAGCCCAACGAGCACAGCATAAGATAAAGAAGTCGATCGTGGACTTATGAGTCATCCGTGGACCAAGCCAGGTGGCAGCCGACAACCATTTGAGAGTTGTCCGTGGTTTCTCGGGCAAAGATGACAGACTTTCTGATGTGAATGTCACACCTCTGGGAACATATGCACACGCATTTCAGGAACGAAGGAAAATGTGCAATTTCATGTGTTTAGGCAGGCACACCCCCCCCCCACACACACACACCGAGCCGCAAACACAAAACATCCCTTTTGATTCTTCTACTCAGAAACCAACATCAATTTGTTGAATTTTTCCACTCTTCCAGGTTTCATAAGAGGCATGTTACAGGACTGAGTGTTCAGAACAACTTTCACAAGACAGAGGAAGCTCCGGGTGCCGGCAACAGGTGGCCTTTCCCTGGAAGCCGCCGTGCTTGGCTGTGTGTCTTGGGGTGAGTGGAGGAGCCTCTCTGGGCTCGGTCCCCCCTCCTCCCATTCCCCACCCCGTACAGGACACTAGTCCTTCCGCTGTTTATCATGACGCCTTTCCAAGGAGAGGGTGATGGGGGACACCTCCTGAGACTCGCACTGGACCCACATTCAGGCCATGGCATGCTTCCCTTGGTTTCGTTTTCACCTGACCCTACAAGTTTCCAGAATTAAAGCAACCAGCATAGGAATATCCTAAAAGCCACGCTCCTGTCCAAGGCCGGGAGGGGAGGGGAGGGGAGGGGAAGAGGAGGGGAGGCACGGAGCAAAGGCCTGCCCATCACTGCCCCCCTCCTACCCCCCCACCCCCGCCCCGCAGCACAGGGAGACGTGGCAGCGGCCAATGGCTCCGACCCGGCTGGGGGAGCCCGCGGGCCTCCCTCGCGCCCATCACTGTGACGGGGGAAGGGGTGTCCCTGCCCCCGAGCTGCCCCGGAGGCGTCGCTTCCTCGCGCACCAGCCGCCACGTCCGACTTCCTCGGCCCGAGTTGCAGGCGCTGAGTCAGCTCCCGGGACGGGCAGGGCGCCACCTGGCAGGGCGGCCGGGCGGCCGGGCATCCGACCCCCGACGGCTCGGCCCCGGTGCCCCGGCGCGGACCCCGCGCGGTCCGACCGCACAGCCCGTCCCGTGGGCCTGTCCGAGCCCGCAGACGTCTCCACGGCGCACCTTCCCACCACCCCGCCCACGGGGGGCTCCAGTGCATCCGGAGCCCGAGCCGCCGGCAGTGCCCACGGGTGGGGTGGGGGGGCCTGCGGCGGACCCGGCCCCAGCGCGGCGCCCGGGCTCGGTGTCCGGGAGGCGCCCGCGCCCACCGCAGCGGGTCCCCAACTGCACGGCGGGCCGGGAGCCAGCGGGAGCGGTCCCGCGCCCGCCAGGCCGCCAGGCGCCCACTCCCGCTGCGCCCACCCGGCGGTGCGGAGGGCGCCCGCCCGGCCCCGCGCTACCTGCGCCGCCGGCTCCGCGCCTGCTGCCCGCGCCCGCCGCCCCGGCTCCCGCTCCCGTGCCGCGCCTTCCCGGGCGGGTTCCTCGCAGGCTCGCGGCGCGCGGACTTCAGCCCGGCTGGCAACTGCCACGTCAAAACTCCCGGCCGCGCTCCCCGCGCCCGCCGCCCGGCCGCGCCCCCGCCAGCGCACGCGCGCAGCCGCCGAGGGGGGGGAGCAGGGCCGGGCAGGGGCGGGGCGTGGGCGGGGCAGGGGGCGCGAACGGGCCCGGAATGGGCGGGGCCGGATCTGGAGGGGCGGGGCCTGGGCGGGACAGGGGGCGCGGCCGGCCCTGGAATAGGCGGGGCCGGATCTGGAGGGACGGGGGTCTTGGAGGGGCGGGGCCTAGGGGAGGCGGGGCGGGGCCTAGGGGAGGCGGGGCGGGGCCTAGGGGAGGCGGGGCGGGGCTGGCCACCCAGCGGGTTGGGGCTTTGGCCACAGGTCCTCCCTTTTTCCTCCTTTCGCCTTTGCTGTCTGGTGTGTTCGCTTCCGTCTGTCCGACCCGTCAAAGCGCTTCAACCCTGTTGCTAAGCCCGCGCGGCGTTTTCCCCGCGGAGCCCGGGGAAGGAAGGTGTGCGTGCGGAGAGGCCATTCACTCCTTCACCCCAGGCTGCGGGTTCATTCATTCACTCGTTACGCGTCTCTGGAGTCACTGTGACGTCGCAGGGGCTGCGCTGCCATGGCTGGAAGGCACCGGACCCGGACCCCCGGAGACTCAGTTTCGGGGGGGCGTGGCCTGCGGTGCGCAGTGGAGCAGGCAGCCTGCAGCGTGGAAACCGGAGGGAAGGATGCCCCGCTGAAAAGTATGCGGGGACTGGGCTTCTGTGCGTTCCTTCAGCGGATGTCTGCGGGCTCCCGGTCTCTGAAGTAGGATGGCCGACCCCACCCCGAACAGGGACTGGCAGGTGGATGACACCCAGTGTTTAGCTCACTGTCCTTCTGAGAGACAGCTGAGAGAGAAGGGCCACCTATGTGAGCCCGGTAACCCTCTAGGGCAGCGGTTCTCACCCTGTGGGTCGCAACCCCTTTGGGGGTCGAACGACCCTTACACAGGGGTCGCCTAAGACCATCGGAAAACACATCTATAATTACATATTGTTTCTGTGATTCATCACTACGCTTTAATTATGTTCAATTTGTAACAATGAAATAGGGGGTCACCACCACATGAGGAACTGTATTAAAGGGTCGCGGCGTTAGGAAGGTTGAGAACCACCGATTGCACTGCCTACATCCACGTTGGATACTGGTCGGGTTCGAAAACCCCCAATGCAGTTTGTGTTTGAGTTGTGTTTCTTATATGCTCAACAGGATGAAACTTTCTGATGGCGTTTAGGAAGCTCGGGCCTGCGTTGAAGCAGTACAGCCTGTAAGAGCAACAAAGCTGCCACACCTCAGCTGTGTCACAATGCAGGCGAGCAGTCACTTGGAAATAGGAACTCCATGTGATGACTGGCTGGCCTGTTGCCCCGATAAAACCACTACATTTGAATTTGTAAACTCATCCTCACCCCTTGCTCAGGGTCACCAGGACAACGTGTGGTTTCAGAGGGCAGTTTTGAATTCCTACATGTTTGAAGCTGGAAGAGATGTTAGAGATATGGATATTCAGTTCAACATTCAACTTATAGAACATTTCACCCCAAAGCTGCAGAATATACATTCCTCTCCAGTACACCTGGGTCATTCTCAAAGATAGACCACATGTTAGGACACAAAACAAATCTGTACAAGTTCAAGAAGATTGAAGTCATATCCAGCATCTTCTCAGATCACAATGGGATTAAATTAGAAATCAACTACAGTAAAAACAACCTAAAGCATTCAGACACATGGAGGCTAAATAGCATGTTATTAAACAATGAATGGGTTACCAATGAGATCAAGAAAGAAATTTAAAAAAAAAAACAACTTCCTGGAAATATTCAGTGGTGATTGTGTTCAAACCAGTCATTTTGTAGATCAATGCATTGAGGCTCAGAAAGGGAGAGTGACTGGTCTCAGTGTTACTTGGAAGATATACCTTCCGATTCTAATTCTAAAGGTCTTTTCACCTCTTACATGTTTTGCCTTCGATGGCGCTCTGATTTGCTATTTTCTATGAACCAGCTGTGCCTTTTTCTCCTGTGACTGCCTGAGCGTCAAGATTTCAAATAACAAAGATAATGGCTCACACAGTTCCCCCGGTGATTGGGAGGGATGAGTGGCGGTGGGTAGTATCAAACGGGGTAGTTAGGCTCAGCTCCGTGGGCCTGAGGTGCACCACTCAAATCTCCCTTCAAGGTAACCTGCTCCACGGAGTGGAAGTGGCCGAGAGCCTTCAGCGGCTTGCCTTTGCCCTCGTCGCAGCCTTGACCCCGGAGCAGAGCGAACACACTCTCAGGAGCTCAATGCCAATGACTAAGTGTGATGGGAGCACTATTGTTGCCCAACCTGGGACACCCAGTGGGAAATGGATCCAGGTAAGACCTTCTCGGAGCTGCACAGCAACCTGAGGCTCATTCACGCACCCTGCCCCCCTCTGTTCTCAGGTGTGGGCTCCGCAGGGCACCTGAGGCCTGTCTCTCCCCCCCTCTCCCCTCGCTCTCTATTCTACCCTGGTATGTCCTCCAATCACTCTTGTATGCGGTCACATTGCCATCAGCTTTTCAGGGACCTGGCCTGCCAAAGCCTCAGAGGTGAGGTTGAAACGAAGCCTTGAAGGGGGCAATTGAGTCAGCCCCGCAAGTCCCAAGGGGCAGCGCATGCCAGGCAGCAAGGGGACCCCCCCCAACCCCTATGTCAGAAAGGAGGGCTTCCGGAACGTTCCAGGAGCAGGAGGCAGCCAGAGGCAATGAGGGAAAACTGAGAAGAGGGGAGAGCCAAGGGGGGGCAGGAGGCGTTGGGTCCAGGCGGCCATTGTGCAGAATCTGGTTTTCACTCTGAGCGGAAAGGGAGTCCTCTCGGGTTTTGAACTGAGGAATAACATGCTCTGAGTTGCTTTTCAATAGTTTTTACTTACGTGGGAGACAGCATTTCTTCATAAAGAATGTTCAGAAACAGCTTGGAGGGACCTGGAGAGCATCATGCTAAGTGAAATAAGCCAGTCAGAGAAAGACAAGCACCACATGATCTCCCTCATACGTGGAATCTAATGAACAAAATAAACTGACGAATGGAGTGGATCCAGAGACATGGAAGCAGGGAACAGAGTGTGGAATCTCAGAGGGAAGGCGGGGGAGGGTGGGTGGATAGGAGGTCATCAACCAAGGACCTTGCATGCATCTATGCATAACCCGTGGACACAGACAATAGGGTGGTGAAGGCCTGGGGCGGAAAGGGGGAATGGGGCCGGGCTGGAGGGGGTCAGTGAGGGAAAAAAGGGGACATAGGTAATATTTTCAACAATAAAGAGTGTGTGAGCTGCTATGAAAGCAGGTGGGACGTGAGCCGGACCCCTGCCCTGCACAGCTCTGCACGCATAGCTCGCCCCTCATCACCTTGACTCCTGGAGACCCGGGAGGTTCTCCAAGCGATGGACAGGATGAGATGTGACCAGTGTTCTCACCGCACGGATTCTCTGGGTCTAAAGCAGCGGTTCTCAACCTTCCTAATGCCACGACCCTTTAACACAGTTCCTCATGTTGTGGTGACCCCCAATGTCATTATTAAAAATTGAACATCATTAAAGCATAGTGATTAATCACAAAGACAATATGTAATTATATAGGTGTTTTCCCATGGTCTTAGGCGACCCCTGTGAAAAGGTCGTTCGACCCTCAAAGGGTCGCGACCCACAGGTTGAGAACCGCTGGACTAAGGAAAGAAGGCAGGGAGCAGGCACTGCAGAGAAACCCAGCTTTTCTGTAACAAACTGCTTATGAGGAAGGAGCTCTCACCTTCATAATATTGAAGGCTTATTGTGCCATATCCTACGGCAAACATTTCCCTTTTTGCTACTGGGATTGAGGTGAGAAATGAGAAGCACCTGGTGACTCCCTAAGACAACGGTGGATGGAGTAGAGAAGGCGCCAGCAATCTACTCAAAGTCTGGACTACAGGCTGGGAGCGGCTCATGCACACTCCTGCGTCCCAGGAGACCGTGGACGGGAGGTGACCTCGCTGACCCCGCCTACCCCAACCCCGAGCCCAACCACAGGTGCTGGGCTGTATGACCACTGACAAGAAGAAATGATTTTCCTTTGATTCCTCCTGCTGATCCACTTATGTGATTAACTAGGAAAATAGCGCAATTCTATATCGTTGCTGTAAATGATGGCAGGGACTTAGGTTTGGGAATATTGCAGTTGGGGCCGAGACGACTAATTTTTTCTGGGACACACCTGTTGTTGCTGTGTGTCAGCAGGTATGGCTGCACCCCAGCCTCCCGTACAGGAGCGGGAATTACCTGGGCAGCTTCTTGGCCTCACCCTGATGCATTTTGCATCCTGATTCCCCCAGCCCCCTGCAGGCTGGACTAGAGCTGTGGGGGCCAGCAGAAGTCACCGTTCGGGTGAGGGCAGTCCTGTAGGGCTGATGGCAAGAAATAAGGTGACCAGAGCTCCTGATCTTTCCACGCGAGAGAACCACCCCCTGACCTTGCACCCCTGCCTACCCCTGAGTTGTTACACAAGAGAAAAATAAACTTTGGGTAGTTTCAGCCACTAGTTTTGGGCGGGGAGGGACCTCTTACAACAAATAATCCTATTTTAAAATCAGTCTGTTTTAAACATGAAGGAAGAACCTTGTCCCTTTTCCTGGCCAGGTAACCCTATCACAGCCAAGCTGATGAGCGCACACGCTAGACCAGCGGTTCTCAACCTGTGGGTCGAGACCCCTTTAGGGGTCGAATGACCCTTTCACAGGGGTCATTGGAAAACACCTATATAATTACATATTGTCTTTGTGATTAATCACTATGCTTTCATTATGTTCAATTTGTAACAATGAAAATACATCCTGCATATCAGATATTTACATGACGATTCATAACAGTAGCAAAATTACAGTTATGAAGTAGCAACAAAAATAATTTTATGGTTGGAGGTCACCACAGCAAGAGGAACTGTATTAAAGGGTCACGGCATTAGGAAGGTTGAGAACCACTGTGCTAGACGGACACGGGAAGGCTGAACTGAGCGCAGGGCAGGGAACGTGTGGCCAGTTAGTGAGTCTGGTTTCCGCGGGCCGCGTTGACCACAGACTGTGGCGGCCCGGCTGGGGTTCCTTCTGAAGGGGGGATGTTCTGAGGGGAGAGGGGATCACTGGCCAGGACCTAGGGCGACTTCTTTTTTTTTTTTAATATATTTTATTGATTTTTTACAGAGAGGAAGGGAGAGGGATAGAGAGTCAGAAACATCGATGAGAGAGAAACATCGATCAGCCACCTCCTGCACACCTCCTACTGGGGATGTGCCCGCAACCAAGGTACATGCCCTTGACCGGAATCGAATCTGGGACCCTTGAGTCCCCAGCCGACGCTCTATCCACTGAGCCAAACCGATTAGGGCCAAATCTTATAATTCTTATTCACGATTTGTTCTACTCATCCTTAATGTTGCTGTCCTGAACTCACTTTGCATCTTGAGTATTACGGTGTTCATGTCATCGTATTAATTCTGTGACAAAAGCATGCTTACCATACTATACATCTTATCAGTCTTTGAAAAGGTACTTAAAAGTCTGAAACTATCCCCTCATGATGTTGAGGTGTCCCTGGGTAGTATCTAGACCAGGGGTGGGCAAACTTTTTGACTCGAGGGCCACAATGGGTTCTTAAACTGGACCGGAGGCCGGAACAAAAGCATGGATGGAGTGTTTGTGTGAACTCATATAAATTCAAAGTAAACATCATTACATAAAAGGGTACGGTCTTTTTTTTTTTTTTTAGTTTTATTCATTTCAAATGGGCCGGATCCGGCCCGAGGGCCGTAGTTTGCCCACGGATGATCTAGTATCTGTCTGTCTACTGAGGGATGGTGGCAACTTTTAATGATTTACATCCCAGGGTTCCCTTAGCCAAAACAATTTTGTAAAGAAACTAAAGAGCTTGTTTTTCAAACGACTGGTTACACTAACTGGAAAGCATGTCTGTGCTTCGCCGGGCTTCAAAGTGTCTCACATCATTCCAACATCTGGATCTCATTTATTGGGAAGGCAGGATGAGACAGATTTGGAAAAAATGAAGGGAAATCAGTTTTAATGATCATTATCTGATTCTTCTCTGAACTGAAAATCCGTGCCCCCGCCCCCAGTCAGGCTCTGTCATGTTTAACTTGGAGTGTGTACCTCACAGGAACAAAAGTTACAGTGACCTTATCCACTCCTCCTTTCCCTCTGATGTAAAAAAAAAAAAACCCAAAACACGACAACAAAAAATGGTGGGAAAAGACATAATTTTACTTGACATTTCTGTGCAGTGGCTCTGTTTGAGTTCATCTACATGGCTTTTTAATTTTTTTTATTTAGTTTATTTTCATTGATTTCAGAAAGGAAGGAAGAGGGAGAGAGAGAAACATCAATGATGAGAGAGACTCATTGATCGGCTGCCTCCTGCACGCCCCCTACTGGGGATCAAGCCTGCAACCCAGGCATGTGCTCTTGACTGGAATTAAACCAGGGATCCTTCAATCTGCAGGCCGACGCTCTATCCACTGAGCCAAACCAGCTAGGGCCACATACATGTTTTTTAATTGCCTGCAGTTGTTAAAACACTATATTCCTGGAAAAACACAACACACTTGCTCTAGATTTATGGTTTTTCAAATTCGTGATCTAAATTTGGGTGATTCTTGGGTTTTTAAAATGTATTAATAAATGAAATCCATTGGAAACAAAGTATTGCAATGACATGTCCATTAGATTCTCCTATAACGATACCATAACATCGCATTTTAAAATGGTCCGTTGGTGCGGACATCCGTGCGTGCTTATGCACGCCTTTCAAACATGATTTCATACATTTTCTTGACATTGTATAGATAACGGGCAGAACAGATGGCTTTCTCAAACATTTCTTCCCTGTTTGGATTTTTAAAAAAAAAACCACCCTACCTTTTAATCAAAGAAGGAAAGGTTTTTCGAAGACATTTAAAATGATTGCAGAGGAGAGATTTTTCATATCTGATGGCCGGGTTCCCAGAACGGTAATGACTCCCAGTCTCACACGTAGGCGGGGAGGAGAGAGGAAACGGGAGAGTGGATCCAGCAACATGAAGAGAGACTGAAAGGGTTGCCTTAAGTGACAGACAAGCCCCTCTCGGGTCAGCGTGCTGGGATGCTGCATCCTTGTCCAGGATGGAAAGATGGAAATGGGTCAGGCTGGTGTGGCTCAGTGGTTTGAGCATCTACCTATGAACCAGGAGGTCACAGTTGGATTCCTCGTCACTGCACATGCCTAGGTTGCGGGCTCGATCCCTGGTGGGGGGCGTGCAGGAGGCAGCCCATCAATGATTCTCTCTCATCATTGATGTTTCTATCTCTCTCTCCCTCTGAAATCCTATATAATAAAGAGGTAATATGCAAATTGACCCTCAAGCCCTCGCATCACAAGATGGCTGCCCCCATGTCCTCACAAGATGGCCCCCCACATCATCACAAGATGGCTGGCAGGGGAAGGCAGTTGGGGGTGATCGGGCCGGCAGGGGGGCAGTTAGGCATCAATCAGGCCGGCAGGGGAGGGGTTAGGGTGCAATCAGGCAGGCAGGTGAGTTGTTAGGAGCCAGCAGTCCTGGATTGTGAGAGGGATGTTTGACTGCCAGTTTAGGCCCGATCCCGCAGGGTCCCAGATTGGAGAGGGTGCAGGCTGGGCTGAGGGACACCCCTCCAGTGCATGAATTTCATGCACCAGGCCTCTAGTCAATAATAATTACCAAAAAATTTTTAAAAGACGGGAAATGGAAGGAAGCGCCATCACTAGGGATGGTTCAGGCCAGACTTGGCAAAGGGCAGAAGGCAAAGTGCAGGAAACCCCTGACCGTCTGTGTTCAGGGAATGGCCTCTGGCTGGTGCACCTCTGGGTGTGCCTCTGGGTGCGCTGCCCTGCGGGGCCTGGAGCCTGGGGTGCTATGCCTGGGCCTGCCTCCACTGCAGCATCTCCAAGCTCGGGCCTCTGTGAAGAGCATGGACTTACCACACTAGACCTCATGGCTTTGCATCTACGAAGCTTATTGTTGCCTTTCCTCCCATGCCTCCTGCTTTTCAGATCACGTCTCAGCTCAGGGAGGCTGGTCCCATCTCCTGGGCATCCCTCCCATCTCTCCCTGCCACCCCCATGTCTCTTGGAAGCTCTTTCGTTTACTTGTGTATTGTCTGGCTTCTCCAGCAAAAGGTGGGCCCCAGGAGAGTGGGAATTGGGCTGGGATGCTCATAGCTGCCCCACCCAGGCCCAGAAGAGCACCGGGCACTCATCATTCAAATGCCTTCCGAATGAATGCGTGAATTATACACGCAAACGTGCATGATTTTATTTTTAATCAGCTCAGGAATATTGTGTTATCATTTTAATCCATTTACTGCCAGCCCGGTCTCCCCTCTTCCTGGGCTGGTGGGAGGGCCAGTCTCAGCTCTGGGACGGGGGTGGGGGGGCAAGATGGGGTGCCACTGTTGGTCTGTCATTGGTCCTCACTGGTCACCAAACTGTCTGGGACACGCACGTGACTGAGAGTGTCGAGCCGGCGAGCCGGGCTGGGTGCTTTGCTCTTGGGGCCCAGTTGCCTTCTGAGGACCCCGTGGCCTCTTCCCTCTGAAGCCTTGCATTGCTCCTGCTGGCAGCTCGGGGGGTTCACGCTACCTGAAAGACCCACAGATGCCAGACCCTCCTCGCCAGCACCACACGCCTCCCTGCTTCCCTCCCCTCGCACACCTGGCAGTCCCTTCATGGGGCGCGGGCCTCACAGAACCGGGAACGCGCACCCCTTTCCTTCCTGCTCAGCTGAAGCCTGAGTTGGGGAACCTGCAAGGATCTGACTACTTTCTCGGGACAGGAATGGGGGAGCCTGAAGAACTGACAGGGCGCCAGGGTCTCAGACATCACCTGACGCATCCATCTGAGGGAGGAAACCAGGGGCAGTGGGGGCCTGTAGGCTCTGCCTCCCTGTTAGGGGCTGAGTTGTGTCCCTCCGAGTTCTTATGTTCAAGGCCTACACCCCAGCATCTCCGGGGGCACCTGTCTTTGGATAGAGGGGCTTTTAAGGTAGTTACACTCAGGTGAGGCATTCTTCTAAGAGGAGGATAAGCAGGTGCAGAGAGCAGACCCTGGATGATGGGCCTCTACAAGGCAAGGAGGTGAGACATCTTTTCTCATTTTAATTCTAGAGGCCCGGTGCATGGAATTCTTGCACTGGTGGGGGCATGGACTGCAGGGATCAGCCCGCTGTGGGAGTGCCACTCATCCTGGTCAGCTGAGCAGCTGTGGGCCCGCCCTCTGAGAGGCTGCTCCCACTGTGGGAGTGCACTGACCCCCAAAGGGCAGCTCCTGCATTGAGTGTCTGCCCCCTGGTGGTCAGTGCACATCATAGCGACTGGTTGACTGGTCGTTCTGCCATTCGGTCGCTGGGCTTTTATTATATAGGATATATTTTATGGATTTCAGAGAGGAACTAGGGATCGAGCCTGCAACCTGGGCATTGAACGTGCACCCCAAGCATGTGCCCTTACCAGGAACCAAACCATGACCTCCTGGTTCATAGGTTGACGCTCAACCACAGACCCATGCTGGCCAGGCCACCTTGATCTAGACTTTTGGCTTCCAGACTTATGAGAAAACGAATTTCTGTTCCTGCAGTCACCAGTGGGCAGCCCTTGGCTATGCAGCCCTGGCTAAGGACTTTATGCCTGTGCTGTGAGGTCCACAAGGCAGCAACTCAGCTCTTAGGCCTCCACCACGAACCTCAAGTCGCTATAGCCACAGAGGTCATTTCTCCCCAGACCACCTCAGCCTCAAAGCGAGCGGGGGTGCTTGCTGAGCAGGGGAACACTTTCTGGAGGGTGGGGGTCTTCTTTCCCATGCCCCCTCCTCACTGGGATGCCCAGCACCATCTGCTCACAGGGCGTGGCACACCTGCTTTCAGGGAGCCACGCGAACACCTGAGCGGCATCAGGCCCTGTGGGTCAGCAGAGGACGAGTTCCTGGTTCCCCAGTCGCCCGAGGTGCATCGTGTTAACATGAGTCACCGATGCTCATCCATCGTGTTGAGGATCCCTACCTGTATGTTTTAACACTTATGGTTCTGTTACCTGCCAGTCATTCCTCCAGAGGCTGAGAGCAAGTTTTAGAAAGATCTGTCTTTTTCTGGGATATTCATTTCTTCCCATCCAAGTAATCTCACGTCTTATTGTTGTCAGTCACTGCTTGCAGGGGAAATAAAACAATAATCTAATCTAATAATAGACAAACAGGGTAATTGACCGTACCTTCGCTATGCCTCCCATGGGCTAATCAACGAGATATGCAAATTAACCACCAACAAAGATGGTGGCTCAGGCCGGAGCAGCGAAGGTGCTGAAGGCAGCTCTGGCCAGAGAGAAGGCCTGGGTCCCAGGTGCTAGAGGAAAACTGGTGCCAACAGCCAGTGGAAGGGAAGGCCTATTGCATGAATCTTTTCGTGCAACAGGTCTCTAGTAACAAAATATAATGTTTCAAAGCTCCAGTTTTTAACATTGACTTTGGAGGGCATAATTTAGTGACAATTCCAAATAATACTTGTAACCCATAGGGGGAAATGGTTTTATTTGTTTAAAAAGATAGATGCTATCATGTAAACCTCATGTTTAAAAATTTATTGATGTTACCTTACAGTTTTTCTTAAAAATTATCATTGTTCTTTCTTAAATTTCAGATAACCCAGTACTGAGGGTTCAATATACACTAATAAATCAATGTAATACACCCCATTGATGAACTACAGGATGAAAATCACATGATCTTATCAATAGACTAAAGGCCCGGTGCACAAAATTCCTGCTAGGGGTGTGGGGGATGCAGGTCCCCTCAGCCCAGCCTGCACCCTCTCCAATCCGGGACCCTCAGGAGATGTTTGGCTGCCGGTTTAGGCCTGATCCCAGGATGGGGCCTAAATCGGCAGTTGAACATCCCTCTTACAATCCTGGACCACTGGCTCCTAATCACTCACCTGCCTGCCTTCCTGGTTGCCCCTAACTGGCCCCCCCCCCCCCCGCCTGCCTGGTTGCCTCCAACTGCCCCCTCCCTGCTGGCCTGGTTGCTTCTAACTGCCCCCCCCCACTGGCCTAGTCACCTCTCACTGCCCCCACTGCCAGCCTAATAGCCCCCGACTACCCTCCCTGCCAGCCTGGTTGCCCCCAACTGCACCCCTATGCCAGTCTGGTCACCCCCAACTGCCCCCCCTTGCAGCCTGGTCACCCCCAATTGCCCCCCTGCTGGCCTGGTCGCCCCTCACTAATGCCCCTGCCGGCCTAGTTGCCCTACGCAGCCTGCTTGTTCAGTCGTTTGGTTGTTCCTCACTAACCCCCCTGCCAGCCTGGTTGCCCCTAACTGCACCCCCCTTCCAGCCTGGTCACCCCCAACTGCCCCCCTGCTGGCCTGGTTGCCCCTCACTAACCCCCCTGCCGGCCTGGTTGTAGATAGTCATCTTGTGAGGGCATGACAGTCAATTTGCATATTACCTCTTTATTATATAGAATGCAGAAAAAGCATTTGATAAGAAACAACATTCATTTATGATTAAACACTTAGATAATTCAGTACTATCTGAAATGCAAAACATGCGATATATATTAGTAAACACTAAAGTGGCAAAATGAGATAGTGGGTAGACATGAACAATAATATTGTCATTTCATTCAGTGACATTACAGGAAAAATGCCCTCCAGTCTTAGGAAAACTGGATGTCAAAAACTGGATTTGACATCCTAACTGGTTGGCTCAGTGGATAAAGCGTCTGCCTGCGGACTGAAGGGTCCCAGATTTGATTCCGGTAAAGGGCATATACCTTCATTGTGAGCACATCCCCAGTAGGGACTGTGCAGGAGGCAGCTGAATTGATGTTTCTCTCTTATCAATGTGTCTCTCTATCCTATCCCTTCCTCTCTGCAAATAATGAATAAAATATATTTAAAAACAAAAACAAAAAAACCTGTATTTTCTTTTAATATATATTTTTTATTGATTTCAGAGAGGAAGTAAGAGGGAGAGAGAGAATCATGGATCGGCTGCCTCCTGCAACCCGGGCCTGTAGCTAGTGTTTTAAAGTGCCTGCTGACTTTAATTTTTTTTTAATTTTTAATTTTCAAAAAAATTTTTTTAAATTACAGATTACATTCAATATTATTTTGTCTGAGTTTCAGGTATACATCCAATTGGTTAGACAATCATGCACTTTACAGTGTGATCCCCCCAATATTCCTAGTACCCACCTGGCACCATACAGTTATCACCGTATTCCTGACTACATTCCCTGGGCTGTTCTCTACATCCCCATGACTGTTCTGTAACCACCTGTCTCACCAGCCCCCAACCTCCTCCCCTCTGGCAACCATCAGTTAGGGAACACTAAGCTTAGTGAATCCATTGCTTTTGTTTCGTGGGGTTTTGGGTTTGTTTGTTTATTTGTTTTTTCCTAACAATTAACTAGCAACTTGGTCATTTTCCTGATGGAGATATAACTACGTCCCTCAGGATTGCTTGTTCAACATAGTCTTAGACATGGCTCAGGGCAGGAAGCATTAGAGCAGTGAATTCTTCTCCTTTTTTTTTTATCCTCACCCAAGGATAGTTTTCCATTGCTATATATATCAAATATATATATATATATTTCAGAGTGGAAGGGAGAGTAAGAGATAGACACATCAATGATGAGAGAGAATCATTGATTGGCTGCCTCCTGCACTCCCCCTACTGGGAATCAATCCCACAACACAGGCATGTGCCCTTGACGAATCGAACTTGGGACCCTTCAGTCCTCAGGCTGATGCTCTATCCACTGAGCCAAACCAGCTAAGGCACCATTGATTTTTAGAGAGTGTGGAAGAGGGAAAGACAGAAACATTGATGTGAGAGAAACCCATGGATTGGTTGCTCCCTGCATGTGCCCTGACTAGGGCCCAGGCTGGGGAGGAGCCAGCAACCAGTATGTGCCCTTGACCAGAATCGAACCCCAGTTTCTTCGGTCTGTAAACCGACGCTCTATCCACTGAGCCAAACTGGCCAGGACAGCCCTGTGAATCCTGACGCACCCAGGAAGACAGAGAGGAGCCCTGGGAGCCCATGGAGGGCTGTCTCCCAACAGCCCCTGGTGGCTTCCTCCTCACACTGGCTGCCCCATTGGCTGCTGCGATGCCCCTGGGGCTGTGTTACTCCTGACAGCTCTCTGGAAAAGTCCTGAGCCTCCCTGTGGTCGGACTGTATGTGATTAACCCAGGGACCAGTGAATGTCCTTGCTTAGGACCAGGTCTTCTGCCCATTCCTGAGCTGCCTGTGTTAAGGAGAAAAGATGACTGATTACTGTAGGTAACCAGGGCATCACGCTGGCTGCCCAACACGCTGGCTGCTACCCACTGGGGGTGGGGCAGCTGCTAGGGAGGCAGCCCTGTTGTCCTACCCTTATGGTCTCTAAACGGTATAATCAGGAATTTTGCTCTACATGCTTCAGGTTCTCCCAGGCCAAATGAAGCGGAGAAAAAGACAAGAAATTGCAACTCTTTCGCTCTCTTTTCTATACCTTTATTCTGGGGAATCTACCCACCATTTTATTCTATCCTATATAATAAAAAGCTAATATGCAAAATGTCCCCTCGATCCGGAGTTCGACCAGGGGACGGGGCTGGCTTGGGAGCGGGCTGCACACTGCTCACTGCGAACCGCTTCTCACTGCGGACACAGCAGTGTCCACGGCGTTGCGGCGGCTGCCACACGGACGCACCCTGATTTCCAGGCTCCGTATCTGAGCGTGTCTCCGTGTGGACGAATGTGACGGAAAATAAAAGCACGATGGGAAAACAAAAATGCTCTGTTTGAATAACCTTGGTAGATTTAAAGCACTAAAATATCTTGGACCACATATGAAATCAACCTGTGTGTTGGGCCACCCAGGCTCAGGACCCGCGATGAGAGGCTGCAGAGGGAAGCGACGTTGTGGGACGGGTTGACTGTGCCCTTCAGGCCCAGGAGCAGCCCTCCTGCGGGGAAGGAGGGAGAGGAAACACTTACAAAGCGGAAACACTCCACAGCCCGCGACAGGCGTCCCTGTAAGAAGATGGTTAGGAAAGTCCCTCTCCCTCGGCCTCAGGGGTGTGTGGTGGGGAGACGATGGAGCTCAGGGGGCCACTTTTCAGAAAAGACTTTAAAAACGGTTCTGCGGCCCTACCTGGTTTGGCTCAATGGATAGAGTGTTGGCCTGTGGACTGAAGGGTCCCGGGTTCGATTCTGGTCAAGGGCATGTACCTTGGTTGCGGGCACATCCCCAGTAGGGGGTGTGCAGGAGGCAGCTGATCAATGTTTCTCTCTCATTGATGTTTCTAACTCTCAATACCTCTCCCTCTCTGTAAAAAATCAATAAAAAAATATATTTAAAAAAACGGTTCTGCATTCCTTTATTCCCTCTTTTTAGGGGATCAGTCGCACAGGTTGACTGACAGGAAAGCTTAGAAAAATAACAATTAAACCCCTTGCGCTCCCTTTGTCTGTCAGTCCTCAGTCTGGTGGTTCTCAGACCCCCTACTGGAGAGAATAAAACCTTCCCAGCCGCTGAGGTCCCCCAGCTCCCGGCCTGCAGGCCACAACCTCCATGCGTCCTTGGCTATTTATAGAATTATTCAAGGAAAACAGTGCCATCGGCGCTTCTTTTCAGCGCGAGGCTGTCATCCTTCTGGGCTAGAGAACTTTTGCTCCCGCCTCATCTTGCCCCAAATGGGGCCTGTCTCCGGCCCGGTCTCTCTCCCCTCCCCGACGGTGGGCTGAGCTGAGCGAGGGCGGGCGCGTGACGCAAGAGGGGCCGGGCGCCTCGGTGCCACCGCCGGCCCGTTAGCGCCGCGGCCGCTGAGCAGCTCCGCGCCCTGCCTGGCGCTGCCTGGTGCTGCCTCCTCCTGCGGAGCCCGGAGCGCATCCCGCCCGCCCGCGCGGCCTCGCCTCTCCCCGCCCTGCCTGCTGCCCAGCTGAACAGGGACCATGGGCACCGGGGACTTCATCTGCATCTCCATGACCGGAGGGGCGCCCTGGGGGTTCCGGCTGCAGGGGGGCAAGGAGCAGCAGCAGCCCCTGCAAGTGGCCAAGGTAGGGTGTCTGAACCGGTCGGCGCGAAAGCAACCTGTTGGCGGAGTTCTGACTCGGAAGTCTATGATTTTGGTGCTGTCCTTGGGTTTGTTTATTTCAAGGAAGCTTGGGAGAAAAACACAGAGTAACCAGCCAGTATCTGATGGGGGGAAATGTGTCATATTTATCAGACGGAGAAAAGCCCAGTTAACCAGCTTCTGCGACGTCGGGCCAGGCACCGGGAGGCAATAGGAGAAATCCAGTGGCATTATTGTTTCCATCAGTGTCCTTGGCCCCCGGGAGGAGAAGCCCTCAGCTCAGCGTAGCCATTGGCCCCACTAGTTCCTGGCCTCAGAAAGTGCTGGAGAGGACATTCAGGGAAAGGCCAGGTTTGGGCGACCATTTCTAAAGTACGACGATGTCCTGAGATCTGGGTGAAAGAATATTCCTTTAAGGATTTGACAGATAAATGCAAAAACCCAAGGCCTCTGTCCCATCCGTGTGTATTCATCTGCTTAAGGAAGGCTCAGGATGTGCTGTATGCAGCGTAATGGTAACTGAAACACACCTACTAATGGGCCGAAACGGGTTAGATGTTTTGTGGTCACGGGGTTGCTGGTTTCTCAGCCAATCCCCCACCGGTTTGCGTGAGGGTCCTGCTTCGTATGCAGCTGGGATGCAGCTGAAGTGAATCTGAAGGTGCAGGAAAAGAAGCAGACTTTTATCTGAGCTCAGCACTAACCTGCGGCGTTGTGTGAGAGAGCATGTGGGTTCGCTTCCTGCTTTATGCCTGTGTTCAAATGGATCCAGGCCGTTGTGAAATACATGGGCCACTAACCTTCGTAGCTATTCTTCCTCTTCGACTTTTATGTTTTAAAAAGATTCATTTGGGGGAGGGGGTGAGGAGAGAAGGAAGTTTCTTTGAAATGTTCTGATTCCGGGCTCCCATCAGAAAATCCCTTCACAGTGCTGCGGGGGAACCCTGCCCCCTAGCGACACTTAGCAGATGCAGAGCAGGTTTTAGAACTGGATCCTTTCTCGGGATGGTGGGTTCAGCCCTCACGCCAGCCGGTCTCGGCTGGACTGGATGGGCAGGGAAAGTCCAGGCACAGAGGTGGTTTCCTTCTGTTTCTCTGGGTGCCAGTGGCCTGGCATTCGACAGGAAAATGCCCTGCTCAGCGACTGTGACACTCAGGAGCCTGGGTTCGAACTGGGTCTAGAATAGCAGTTGGCTGGCTCCCAGGACTGAGATTTGGGGTCTAATTCCAGCTCTGAGCTAACATGCAGCCGGGCCTGAGACAAACCTCTCGCCCTTCCTGACTCATGTGTGTGTGCATGTATGTGTGTGTGTATGTGTGCATGCATGTGTATGCACATGTGTGTGTGTGCTGGGGGAGAGCAGGAATTTTCAGTGGGTGGGAAAGGAGAGAGAAGGAGGAAGTTGGGCGGCACTGTGGTGAGGGTCTGTGGGGCCTGAGTGTTCCAGTCTGCCTGCCAGTTCAAATGTGGGGGCCGAGGTGGCTTGAGGCTGTCACCCTGAAGAAGAGAGTGGGCTTCTCCTGAGTTCTTGGTGTGCGTGCTTCAAAGGGGAGCCTCTGTGTGTGGTTTCTGAAGAACTGAAGCAAATGGCGAATGAAGGGCGCTCTGCAGGCCTCTCTCTGCTGCTGGCGGGACCCAGAGAGGCTATTACGCTGCGTGAGCATCGAACAATGCAGTCCTGCTCTCCCCCAGTTGTCTTTCTAATTCTCAGACGGTGTATCTGTGGTTTTAAAAAAAGATCATTGTTAAAATGCCTGGATGTTTGCCTAATTTCTTGAGTGTGTGTGTGTGTGTGTGTGTGTGAGAGAGAGAGAGGGAGAGAGACTGCAGCCTGGTTTTTAGCAGATGTAAAAAGTGACCAGAGAGCCTTCTAAAGAAGATATAACTTCTAAATTACTATGGCAGTGCCCACTTTATAAAACTCTATGTTGTCTATTTTTTCCTTAATTCAAACTTACTGTATTGGATTTTTTTTTTTTTTTTTAGTTAATCCTCACCGAAGGATATTTTTTCCACTGAGTTTTAGAAAGAGTGGAAGGGAGGGGGGAGGAAGAGAGAGAGAGAAACATCAATGTGAGAGAGACCCATTGATTGGTTGCCTCCCACATGCAACCCCGGCATGTGCCCTTGGCGGGGAATTGAACTGGAGACCCTTGGGTCTTCGGGCTGACACGCTCACCACTGAGCAGCACTGGCCAGGGCCTATCTTTGATGTCTTACACCAGCATTACCTGTTGTAGAAAACCCTTGGAGCGAAGAGCCTGTGACTTTCTACATGATCAGGGCCAGGGCCTCAGTGGGATCACTGTTTTTCTTAACACATCAAGTTAGCTTGCTTCCATTAAAGGCTTCTCATGGAGTTCAAGGTGAAATGAAGGTTGTGTGGTCACAGATTTCCTCCTCTTCCTAGGACTGGCGATGACTTATTAGGGCCCAGTTACCTCCCCGCAGAGGACAGAGACAAGAAGGCTGGGTAGGGGATGGGCGCTGGCGAACACAGCACTCCTCGTGTTGAAGGACGTGCAAACGGTTAGTTGGGGAACTGAAGAAAATATCTATTTCCAAGGAAAAGAAGATGTCAGGCAGTGCTTGAGCCATGCCCCTTAAAGTGGGAATGCTACCAAGCAGTTCTGTAGATAACAACCAGCTTCGGCTGGTAACATAGCCGGTGTTTAGATTCCCATAATTCTGTATGGAAGGGAAGCCTAACTAGCTTTGTCATGCCCGATAACTATCTCCTGGAGACGTGCCTGGTTATTGCTGAGCGAGGTTCAAGCGTGTTCAGTATTGGGCTGGCTGACCCGTAGCAGACCCCAGCGTCCAAGAGCACGAACAGAAACCTGGATAATCATAACTTTTCACTGACATGGACGCGCAAGGCCACACATTTCTGCTTTGTTTCCAAGAATGAATTGAATTTTTAAAAGGCCCAACTAATTAGTAATATCACCCTGTTTTGTTTTTTTTTAAATGTTCGTATATCTCTTAATCTGCGTTCTGAATGCATGTGATGGGAAGCAGGTATTTCCCATACAGAGCCCTAAGACCGCGCTCGGCAGAGTGGACCTGCAGGAGCGTGTCTGCAGAAACAGATGCGTGCGGACATGATTACCCCGGGAAGCCCCCCTGTGTGCATGGAGATGTCCTGGTGGAAAGCACGCCAGCCTTTCTACTTCACAAACTCCCTTCTGCAAACATGTACTTACATGGCCATGTTCCTGGACACACTCTTGGCAAATGCATTTACATAAAGACGTGGGGAGAGAGATTTCTGTTTTACAAACAAATCTTCTGGACTGCTCAGAAGTAACTTGTGTTTTGAAAATAAAGTCTAGAGAAATGTTTAGACGGTTTATCCTCCGCGTGTTCCAACATTCAGAAATGGAAGCTTGAAGCCAAAGGTGTAGACCACGGTGGCGCTTATTCTTCTATTGCTTTTTAATTCAAAGTTTCAAATAACTGTTTCTTAACATGGAAATGACAATGACAGTCCCCATAGTATGAGGCAGACCTGGATTTAATGGTTCTTATCTGTTGCTGCGTAATCACTCTTTACAGCTTTGAATGAAATTGTGTTGTTTAATAGGCAAAGCACTTTAAAGTAACGTAATTCCCATCCCTTAGTGCCATCAGTGAGGTTTTGAAAATGTTTCAAATGAAATAATCCCAGAAACATGTTCTAAAGGGGAGAGAAAGATTTTAATGTGTTTGAATGTGTACATTTGAGGATAGATGCTTCTTACTACATATAGAAAGCAGTGACATCTTTATTGGAAAATGTGACAGGTCACTCAATGTTTTATTGATTTTTGGGCACTCACCTTCTAAAAAACCTAAAAACAGGAATGCCCACCGGAGTCAGTGCACACGAGCTACATCTATTAAGCGGACATGATGTAAAGCTTTGTTTAGGGATGGCGTGTCTTCAGACAATCACTGCAGAGAGACAATGGGGTATAACAATGATGACCTGAACTTGGCCATCACCTGGACATGGCACACCTGTCGCTTCCTCGGTCAGGCCCTTGTCCCATGCCAGGGCCTGTTCCAAGTTCTTTGCAGGTGCTGTCTCTTCAAATGATCCCTCAAACCTAGGAAGGCTTAGGAAAAACACCCCCACTTTAGAGACGAGGGAATCGAGCCCAGGAAATGCTGTCACGGACCACAGGTGATCCAGGTGGCAGTTTCATGGCTGAGCCGACCTCCCCTGCACGGGGAGAAGCGGTGCCCAGAGGCGAAGGCAGGCAAAGCGGGTCCGCAAAGGGAGTTTTCCGACGACACCCTGGTCGTCACCCAGCGCTGACTTAGCCGGGCAGGGGAGCCCCGATGTCCGAAGGTCACTGACACATGGTCAAGGTCGGCACCTCTGCTGTAGAGAGTGGAGGCCAGGCGTTCTGACGGAGGCAAGTCCCCCTGCTCCTCCCCCAGGGCAGCAAGGGGAGAGAGGGGAGGGCCCTCCACTGGCATGGGAGCTGGCCATAATGATGGTGGGAGGGCTTTCCCTTTCTGCAGCCAAGATGGGGGGGGGGTCCATGGAGTGGGGGGAGAAATACGGGGTGCTGGGAAGCTGAGACATAATGGCTGTAGAGCCGGGGGGCTGCAGGAGGGGGCCTGGCAGTTCATGCCCTGGGGATGCCCTCTGGGTCAGGGCACTTGCTGGCCTGCCTGGTGTCCATGTGAACAGGGGGGGTGGGGAGGGGGCGGAATCAAATTGGAGGGAGATGCAGGGGGAGGCAGAGAAAGAGAGACAGAGGCAGAGAATGAATAGCACCTGGGCCACTGGGTCAAGCAGGGATCCTTGCATTTTCCTTGGATGAAGGAGAGTTCCAGAAAGTGGCAGGGCTTGAGCCATCATGCCAGTGCCCTGCACCCACAGTCCAAGCTCTCAGCCAGCCACTGGCAGGAACAAGTTGGCATTCATCGCCAGGAGCTCCCGGGGGGACTTGGAGGGGGCGGATGTAGAGGAGTTGGGAGGAGCCCTGTTCCCCGGGGTAGGGAACTGTGGGTGGCATGCCCTCCAGGGCTCCTAGGAGGAACCCACGAGTGCCCCAGCATTTGGACCCCAGGCACAGAGAGGACAGTGAAGGCCCTCAGTGTTAACCAGAGAGAAATGCCAGCTCATTGGTTTATGAGTAAGTCCATCTGCCTCCCCCTCCCTCTCCAGTCTTCCTTCCCGCCTTCAATCTGGGGGCTGGGAGCTAGAGGTGCTTAGAAACAGACCACACCCCCTCCCCATGCCAAGCCCAGGAGCCAGGAGCCTGGCCAGGAGCTCAGGGAGAGAGCTTAGAGTCAGACAGAAGATTGGAGCCTGGACTGGACTCCACTGTTTTAATAACCAAAAGCCACCAGAAATGCATGGGATCCAACCAACGTATGATGAAAGGAAGAGAGCCCTGACCGGTTTGGCTCTGTGGATAGAGCGTCGGCCTGTGGAGTGAAGGGTCCCAGGTTCGATTCCGGCCAAGGGCACATGCCTGGGTTGTGGGCTCAATCCCCAGTAGGGGATGTGCAGATGTTTCTATCTTTCCCTCTCCCTTCCTCTCTGAAATCAATAAAAACAAATAAAAATAATTTTTTTTAAAAAAAGGAGGAGAGACTTGGCTTTATCTTGAAAGCAGTTCCTGAAAGAAATCAAACAACTTCATGTTTATAACTGAATGGGTTTAACACTTCTCAGAAAAATCAGTTACGTCACACAGGTTCCTATGATCAGCCAGATGTTTGTTAGCTGTGAAAATTTATGCCCCGCCGGCATGCCTCAGTAGTTGAGTATTGACCTATGAAGCAGGAGGTCACAATCCCCGATCATGACACATGCCCGGGTTGCGGGCTAGATCCCCAGTAGGGGGCGTGCAGGAGGCAGCCGATCAATGATTCTCTCTCATCCTTGATGTTTCTATCTCTCTCTCCCTCTTCCTTCCTCTCTGAAATCAATAAAAATGTATTTCAAAAAATTTGTCACCAAACCATGTGACTTCTGTTAATGATCATATCGAAGCTATGTTTCTAGGTAGGATGAAAAAGTACTTGTAATTATGATCTGGCTGTGGGCTCCATAAGAATGTGAACTACTCTTTCTTCTCTTCTTTCTCCTGTGGCTGCATGTGAGTCAGCACTTTGATAGCCTGGGATGCTCTTTGCTCTGGGAGATGCTCCCTTTCAGCCGGGCTAGAGTCCTTTCTTGAACGTTACTGTCAGAGTCCAGAGCTCTCAAGCTAGAAGTAAGCACTCGGAACTTTGGGCGTTAAACTAAAGTGATCGTTGTTTATGAAGCTATTCCAATATTGCAAATTCTGAAAGTCAGTATCTAATATCATTGTGATGTACACATTATACCCAATGATAATGTTTGCATGTTTTTCATGGTAATAGTTTAAAAATAGGTAGATTGGCTTCCAAAATAAGCTAACCTCCCTCTGTCAGTGATTAACGTGTTCAAGAATATCAGCTAATTTACATATTTAGCTAAAAATACTTCACCTGTATCTATCCCATTTGATGCCAGTTGGGTAGATAAAGTTTTATTGCTTTCAATGTATAGATAAGAAAACTGATCCTGAAAAAAATAATATCCAAGATAATGGTCCAAAGTCCATGTGATCCCTTCCCTCTGGCAGGCCTGAGAGGGGACAGGCCGTCACTCGGTCATGCTGAAGACTGCAGGGACTTCCTTACAGTTTGTATGAACTAGAACCTCACCAAATCTAAGCTTTGAAAACATTTATTTTATTTTTATTTTTAAAAATCTTTATTGTTGAGGGTAATACAAATGCCCCCCTTTTTCCCCCATTGTCCTCCACCTGGTTCCCCCCATTGTCCTCCTCCACCTGCCCCAGGCCTTTGCCAACCCTATTTTCTGTGTCCATAAGTAATGCATATATGCATGGAAGATCTTTGGTTAATCTCTTCCTGTCCCCTTCCCCCTTTCCCTCTGAGATTCGTCAGTCTGTTTCATGTCTCCATGCCTCTGATTCTATTTTATGCATCAGTTTATTTTGTTCATTAGATTTCTTGTTCATTTATTTTGATTTATAGATTCAATTGTTAATAGATATATGTTTATTGCCATTTTAAAGTTCATATTTCTCCTCCTCCTCCTCCTCCTCCTCCTCCGCTTCCTCCCTTTTCTCCCTCTTCTTCCTCTTCTTAAAAAAGACCCTTCAACATTTCATATAATACTGGTTTGATGGTAATGAAATTCTTTAGCTTTTTCTTGTCTGTGAAGCTCTTTATCTGACCTTCAATTCTAAATGATAGCTTTGCTGGGTAGAGTAATTTTGGTTGTAGGTCCTTGCTATTCATCACTTATTTCTTGCCACTCCCTTCTGGCCTGCAAAGTTTCTGTTGAGAAACCAACTGACAGTTATATGGGTGCTCCCTTGTAGGTAACTAACTGTTTTTTTTCTTGCTGCTTTTAAGATTCTCTCTTTGTCTTTTGCCCTTGGCATTTTATTTTATTTTATTTTTTTTTAAAAAATACATTTCATTGATTTTCTACAGAGAGGAAGGGAGAGAGATAGAGAGCCAGAAACATCGATGAGAGAGAAACATCGACCAGCTGCCTCCCGCACATCTCCCGCTGGGGATGTGCCCGAAACCAAGGCACATGCCCTTGACTGGAATCGAACCCGCGACCCTTCAGTCCGCAGGCCGACGCTCTATCCACTGAGCCAAACTGGTTTTGGCTGCCCTTGGCATTTTAATTATGATGTGTCTTGGTGTGGTCCTCTTTGGATTCCTCTTATTTGGGGTTCTCTTCACTTCCTGGACATGTATGTCTATTTCTTTCACCAGGTAGGGGAAGTTTTCTGTCATTATTTCTTCAAATAGGTTTTCACCATCTTGCTCTCTCTCTTCTCCTTCTGGCTCCTCCATAAAGCAAATGTTGGTACGCTAGAAGTTGTCCCAGAGGCTCCTTACACTATCTTCATATTTTTGGATTTTTTTTCTTTTTGTTCTTCTGATTGGGTGTTTTTTGCTTCCTCATATTCCAAATCCTTGATTTGATTCTTGGACTCCTCTACTCTACTGTTGAATTCCTGTAAATTATTCTTTATTTGAGTTAGTGTATGCTTAATTTCTGACTGGTCCTTTTTCATGTCTTTGACATTCTCACTAAGATCCTTGAAAGTCTCACTAAGTCTGAAGCTCTCATTAAGATTTGTGAGTAACCTTATAACCATGGTTTTGAACTCTGTATTCATTTGTTTGCTTGCTTCCATTTCTTTCATTTGTAACATGTTTCTTTGTCTTCACATTTTGGGTGCTTCCCTGTGTTTGTTTCTATGTATTAGGTAGAGCTGTATGTCTCCTGGAATTGGTAGAGGGGCCTTGTGTAGTAGGTGTCCTGTAGGGCCCAGTGGCTTAGCTGCCCCAGTCACCTGAGCTGGGCACTCTAGGTGTGCCTCTGTGTGGGCTGTGTGCACAGTCTTGTTGTAGTTGAGCCTTGATTGGTGTCACTGGGAGGAATTGGCATCACTGGGAGGAATTGGCTTTCAGATCAATTGGCTGTGAGGACCAGCTGTGACTACAGAGGAAGAGCTGCTGTGAAGGAGACAGACACCCCTATTGAGTAGGACTTGCTTCAGTGGAGTTTTGGTGCTCACTGAGCCTGTCCCTTGAGTGTGTCGCTTGTGGATGTGTAGAATTGTAATCTGGTATGATCTGAAGCTGTCCACTGTGTACACTGGTTCTGGGGCCACCCATCAGGAGCTACAGAGAGATCTGCAGATGGCTGCTACTTATTTTGGGCTTGAAGTGACCAGGTAAGGCCCAGCTGTGAAGCAAGGCAGGCTGGTGCTAGTGGCGAGTCTTGGGCTTTTTATTGATAGGTTTGTGGCATGCTGAGGCCAGTTGTTGCTTTTTTGAGTGATTTTAGCAAAGTCTGAAGCCAGAGGGATTGAGTCTGAGTACGTTCGTGCAAGAGGAACACTTTGGTTTCCAGCAGCCTCTGTGTCACTCAGCTACAATCCCCTCTGGCTTTTACAGCCTTAAGTTATGGGGACTTCTCTTCCCAGCTCTGGAACCCTGGTCTGGGATGCCAGACCAGCCTGTTCTAGTCTCAGTGTGATTTTTTTCTTTACTTCTTTAGTTGTAGGACTTCCATTCAGCCAGCTTTTAGTCGGTTCTGAATAATGGTTGTTTTGTATTTTAGGTGTAATTTTGATGTGGTTGTGGGAGGCAGGCAGCATGTGCCAGTGGTCACCTAGGCCATCATCTTGGTTCTCCTAAAAACATTTATAACCAAATCTTCTTTGAATAGCCTGAAGAAATGCCTCTCCAAGCTTATGAGCAATGGGAGACATGCCTGAATAGGGAACCAGTTTACTTGTAAATGAACCTGAAACATATGTGGACTCCAAGATGTTTGCTGTGTCTATTCTCACAGATTCAAATGAAACCTAGTGCCAGGAGGTTTTGTAAAAGGAAGTGGAGAAGCCCTCGCCAGTATAGCTCAGTTGGTTGGAGCATTGTCCAGTACACCAAAAGGTGGTGGGTTCTATTTCCAGTCAGGGCACATGTCCAGGTTGTGGGTTTGATCCCTAGTTGGGGTGTGTATGGGAGGCAACCGATATATGTTTCTCTCTCACATCTATGTTTTTCTCTTTCTCCTTCTCCCTTTCTCTCTTTCTAAAATCAATAAAAACATATCCTTGGGGGAGGATTGAAAAAAAGGAAGTGGAGAATTCCTGCATGAGCTTCATTCAACAACCCTAATGAGTAAACAATGGTCATGGAGTTCATGTGAGAAATCAGATGATATTTATACTCTTTGGGGTGGAGTGGGGGTAGATTCTGTTGTTTGACCACCTTAGTGAGAACATATTTACAGCATTGAATTACCTCTGGTGCTTTATTTTTATGACTTATCTACCATTCTTCTCTTACTAAACAGCAGAGTTGGCCACATTCTAGAAAACATGCTTGCAGTGATGGTGAAATCCTTGGCAGATAGCAGGTCACTGGTGACAGTAGTTATAGCCTTGGTATTATTTTTTTTTAAGTATTTTTATTGATTTCAGAGAGGAACGGAGAGGGAGAGAGAGATAGAAACATCAATGATGAGAGAGAATCATTGATTGGCTGCCTCCTGCACGTCCAACACTCAGGATTGAGCCCCACAACCCGGGCGTGTGCCCTGACTGTGAACCATGCAGGCTGGGCATAGTCTTGGTGTTCTGATGGTCTGGATGCAGGTTTCCTGAACTGATGTATAAATCCACATGTTTCAGGTCCATGTGCTATAACATGTGGTAGACTTACCATTGGAGACATTGTGAGTGAAAGACTTCGGTTCTTGATGACATAACAAGAACCGTCTTTCTGTCCATGGGTGTTGGGTGCTGGACTTTACAGCAATGCACTGGATACGTTTCCCAGGACGGGGGAAAGTGTCTATGTTCCATCTGATTCTTCCTAGGCGATACACCGTCCTTTACCCTCTCCCTTCATCTCTGTTATAGAAACTGACCTGGTAGTCAACCAAGGACCTTGTGTGCATCTATGCATGGCCCATGGACACAGACAGTGGGGTGGTGAGGGCCTGGGGCGGGTGGTGGGAGCGGGCTGGAGGGGATCAATGGGGGGAAAAAGGGGGACATGGACATAGGTCAGTGATGGCGAACCTCTGACACACGAACTCATTTTTTTGGTTGATTTTTCTTTGTTAAATGGCCTTTAAATATATAAAATAAATATCAAAAATATACGTCTGTTTTACTATGGTTGCAAATATCAAAAAATTTCTATATGTGACACGGCACCAGAGTTAAGTTAGGGTTTTTCAAAATGCTGACACGCCGAGCTCAAAAGGTTTGCCATCACTGACATAGGTAATACTTTCAACAATAAAGAAATATATCTATATCTATCTATATCTATATATCTATCTATATCTATCTATGTCTATATGTATGTATGTATCTATCTATCTATCTATCTATCTAGGCTGACCTGGTTGGAATTCCACCTTTTTAGGACACAGATTATTTTTTCCTGAGGAAATCAGCAATAACAGTTAATGAGTGTCATTTTCCCCAAACATCTTACCGCCTTTAACAGTACCTGGTCGAGATCATTTTATTCAAGAAACTCATACTTAATGTTTTCTGGGTGCCAGACACTTCTTGAACCACCTTTTAAACATGATTATCCACATGTGAGATCCCAGTATAGAGCACAGAGTGAGACGGTGGCTTCCTCTGTCCACGGAGTCAGGGTCCGACGTCCGGAGAGTTTGGCTCAGGGTCTGTGCTCCATACAAACGCGCACACAGTTCCTCACACAGCACTCCCAGGCCCAGTGGAGTTGAACTGCAGTTCAGGCAGGAAGAGGATCTAAACAGACGTTGGTGGAGAGGTTTGTGTCCCTAAACTTCTGTTCTGACCCTAACTGTACTTTTACTCATTTAAATTAGTGTCCAGTCATTTCATTTGAAACGTTTATTTTGAGAATAAATAATTTAGGAAGCGAAACAGAAACACCAGAAACTTTCATAATCCTGTCCTCTAAAGGATAGTTTTTCGTTGGTTTTCTTCTTGTACAATTTCCCATGTCTGCTTTGAAAAGATGACATGTGCCCTTCCCTTTGAAGAGAATAGTTTCTGGCGGTAGAACCATTTTGGAGAATTATGTCAGGTGTTTAAAACATACTAGAGGCAAACATGTGAAAGGGTTATAAAGACAGCGCACGTGGGTGGTAACTGGGCACTGATTCTCCTCAGGGTCCCTACTGTCCCCTCCTGTGTGTGTCTGCTGCCCAGGTCCTCACCCCTCTCCCTTAGATGGGACACTTTCTGCCCTGGTCCCCCCTTCCCCACTGTCCCTCAAATGGGACAGCTTCTGCCCTGGTCCTCCCCACTGTCTCTTAGTTACGCTGTCCTCATCTAAGAGGCAGTGGTGAGCACACTGGCCTTTTCAAGTAGGAAAACCATTTCCTGATAGAAGCATTTCCAACAACTCTTTAAAATCTCCCTGCTTCCCTCATTTCTTTTTTTTTTTTTAAAGTTGCTTTCAAAGCAATTAACAGGGAACATATTTTGTTTATTATTCTAAAATACATGCTGGGAAACCGATGACCCAGAGCACTTTGTCATTCCAGAAAAGGTCAACGCATGCGTGACATTCGAAGGCGTCCTTCACCCACTTCAGGGTGCAAGTAGCATCGAGAGACTGCCATGGGCCGGGGCACACCAGACAGACACACGGGTCCTTTGACCTGACTCTGCAGAAAACTCCCTCCAGCGATATCCGCCTGTTCGAATATCATTTCTACCGATTTCCTGCCTCCTTTTTCTTTGCATCTTCAAAAATATCTGCTGACAAAAAAATAAAATACATCTTGGTTTGTCGCCACAGTGTATGATTTTAGCCACTTTTAACTGCATCTATGAAGAGCTTCCTAAACACGGTCATTTGGTTTAAATTCTGAAATCGAGTGTTGCCTGGCTGGAACCTCTTTTGAGAAACAGGTCCAGAAGCTTCTTATGTTCCGAATGCCTCCTTATTAAATATACTTGGAGCCCAGCGTGTGTGTGATTTGAAATTGTGCAGTGCTGCCCACCCTTGAGTCGCCGGTCTGGCCCTGCCTCCCTCTCCAGCCCTTGAAGCAGCCATGGCCGCTTCTGATCAGGCCTTACCTCAGTGCAGGCGCATGAAGGCCCCTGCTGCCCTGCCCCCGACGCTGCATGTGCAACCTCCTCTTGTCTGGTTGACCCGTTATGGCGTCCTGGTTAATTAGCATATTTCTCTATTATCCTATATAATAAAAAGGTATTATGCAAATTGACCCTAACAGCGGAACGATTGAGAATGACTGGTCACTATGACACACACTGACCACCAGGGGGCAGATGCTCAATGCAGGAGCTGCCCCCTGGTGGTCAGTATGCTCCCACATGGGGGAGCTCTGCTCAGCCAGAAGCCAGGCTGATGGCTGCCAGTACAGCGGTGGTGGCGGGAGCCTCTCCCGCCTCCTCAGCAGTGCTAAGGATGTCTGACTGCAGCTTAGGCCTGCTCCCCGCTGGCAAGTGGACATCCCCCGAGGGCTCCCAGGCTGCCAGAGGGATGTCTGACTGCCAGCTTAGGCCCAATCCCCCGGGGAGTGGGCCTAAGCCAGCAGGTGGACATCCTCCGAGGGGTCCCAGACTGCAAAAGGGCACAGGCCGGGCTGAGGGACCACCCCCCCCGCCCCAAGTGCACAAATTTTTGTGCACTAGGCCTCTAGT
>JAWPEG010000011.1:104048235-104099864 GCA_035771395.1 Myotis vivesi
CCATTCCATTTTATCCCATTCCATTCCATTTTATCCCATTCCATTCCATTCATTTTATTCTATTCCATTCCATTCCATTTTATCCCATTCCATTCCATTCCATTTTATTCCATTCCATTCCATTCCATTTTATCCCATTCCATTCCATTTTATCCCATTCCATTCCATTCCATTCCATTCAATTCCATTCCATTTTATCCGATTCCATTCCATTCCATTCCATTCAATTCCATTCCATTCCATTCCATTTCATTTTATCCCATTCCATTCCATTCCATTCCATTCCATTCCATTCCATTTTATCCCATTCCATTCCATTCCATTTCATTCCATTCTATCCCATTCCATTCCATTCCATTTCATCCCATTCCATTCCATTCCATTCCATTCCATTCCATTTTATCCCGTTCCATTCCATTCCATTCAATTTTATCCCATTCCATTCCATTCCATTCTATCTCATTCCATTCCATTCCATTCCATTCCATTCCATTCCATTCCATTTTATTCCATTCCATTCCATTTTATTCCATTCCATTCCATTCCATTCCATTCCATTTTATCCCATTCCATTCCATTCCATTTCATTCCATTCTATCCCATTCCATTCCATTCCATTCCATTCCATTTCATCCCATTCCATTCCATTCCATTCCATTCCATTCCATTCCATTCCATTCCATTCCATTCCATTCCATTTTATTCCATTCCATTCCATTCCATTCCATTCCATTCCATTCCATTTCATTTAATTTCATTTCTCCTTCAAAAAAGGGAGGATCTGAACTAGACGTTGTTTGGAAACTGACCACTGACAGGACAGAGCCTTTCGCCGCTGATACCTCTTCCTGTGTAGCTTAAAACACAAGCTGAGCCCAGTCTCCCCCTCTGTGGAATGGATGCTGTGTGATGGAATTGCTGTTTTTGTAGATGGAGATGTCACCAGTGTTCCGGGTGGGGAACCGGGGACCCAGGGGGCCCTTTCATAATGCTGTTGCGATGCTTTGTAAGGATGCGCATTGCGATCGCACCTGACGCCGGGAACCAGGGGTAATGGAGTCTCTGTCTTTGTCGTCGTTACCCTGTTCGGAGGAGGACGTGGCTCTTCACACAAGTTTAGCTTCCTCTGAAGTCAGGCGAGCAGTGGTCCGATTCCTGGGGCTCCAGGAAACAGATGGAAGTTGAGGGCACAAAAGCCAGACAAACGGTTTGTGACAGTTCTCCCACCCAGTGGGAATCTTCCCTTTTGGTAAGACGCAGATGTCACAAAACGTTCGTGGCATGAACCACTTAGCAATGTTTCTTAGTTTTGCAGCTTAATCCGTGTGAGGCAATGGGTCCTAAAGTTACACAGTTCACGAGGCTGAACCCAATGATTGTCCCACTTTCAAACAGTACAGATTTTCTTTTTTTAAATCCTCACTGGAAGATATTTTCCCACTGATTTTTAGGGAGAGCGGAAGAGAGAGGGAGAGACAGAGAGAAACATCGATGTTAGAGAAACACACGATTGGTTGCCTCCTGCACGAGCCCTGACCAGGGCCCGGGCCAGGGAGGAGCCTGTAACTGAGGTACGTGCCCTTGGCCGGAATCAAACCTGGGGCTCTTTGGTTTACAGGCCGACACTCTGTCCACTGAGCCAAACCAGCTAGAGCAAAACAGTACAGACTTTTAAAAGGAATATCCCTCAAACCGTGCAGAATTGGTTGCATATAATTACGTTGAGCTGCATTTAGAGCGAGGCAGCTCTGACTTTGCATTCACATTAGTCTCCGTGCCTCAGTTTCCTCGGCTGTAAAGTGGGGCTAGCATTGCCATCTGTCCCCGAGGATGGTGTTCAGGGTTAGAAATTACGCGTGTAAATGACTTACCACCCCTAAGCGTTCAGGGCTTTACAAAGTTGCCGTCACGCGTGTGGTTATTCCAGGTTACTTAGCCCACGTGTGTGAGGTCGGCCGCCACTGTCTTCCACCCGGGGCCTGTGGGGCGGATCCTGAGGGGCCCTCCCAGACCCCCCACCCCCCATCCCCCACCCCCCACGAGATGGCAGTTAACGGTTTCAGAATGTGGCCTCGCTCGCTCTCTGAGAGCAGCAGCAGCATATGGAAAGCATCACAGAGAAGGAGTCGCTTACAGTGCTTTGAAAATATAAAAGAAAATAAATTGTTCCTGGTGAGTAAATATAGGACGTGCTCTCGGAGCAGGCCAGGCGGGACAGACCAGGGCCTGGGGGCGGGCGGGTGAGCCCGGGCGCCCTCCCCACCCCCACCCGCTCGCTGCTGAATTGGAAGCTATGACTATATAAGGCTGCTTTCCCTACCGAGCAGCAGGGCATGAGGCGCGTGGCGTGTCAGTGTCTCAGACCGTGTGAGTTACTTCCATCCATCAGGACCCGGCAAATGAGAAATGAGCTTCGCCAAAGGCCCCGAAGAGCCAGATGCAGGCCTAGGAGTCGCCTTTGTTTTGATTTCTTTCATGAAAGACATAACATTCCCACCGGCTGGTGCTTAGTGGGAGGAGAGGGGCGGGAGGTTGAATCCTGTGAACAGCACGTTCCATGTGTTAGCAGCTGCAGGGGCACCGTGCGGACCCATTTCGATCCTGGGTGTCCGGGCCGCCTGCCTGTGGACGGACAGGAAATGCCCGCAGGACAGCTTCGCCCGGGGCAGAGTTGGGTCAGGGCAGCACGCCCAGCACTGGGTGCTCCTACTGCGTGAGGACCGCGTGGCGTCACAGTGCCCTGCTGCCCTGGGCTCTTCCGCGCGGGCACGGGCTGAGCTGGGACACGGATCAGTGAGGGTTTACTTCCTCCTGTTCTGTGTCACCTCTCACGGCCCTGACTCTGCTGCTCTTATTCCAGGAGGGAAATTCCTCCTGTCTTCACTGCCTACGTCTCTCTTTCCTTCTTTTTCTTTAAAAAAAATATTTTTATTGATTTCAGAGAGGAAGGGAGAGGGAGAGAGAGATGGAAACAGCAATGATGAGAGAGAATCATCGATCATCTGCCTCTTGCACATCCCACACTGGGACCAAGCCCACAACCCGGGCATGTGCCCTTGACCAGAATCGAACTCAGGACCCTTCAGTCTGCAGGCTGACGCTCTATCCACTGAGCCACACCAGTGAGGGCTGTGTTCCATACTCTTCGTCAATTCCCTGAACCTCTGTCCTTTGGGTAAAGTATGTCAGAGATCAGCAAGCGAATCCTTGGGAGACTTGGCCTCGATTAGCTTAGGTCCACATCTCCAAATGCCGAATTCTGAGTCAAATCGGGGCTCTATCCCACAAGTGGATTGTTTAAGGTCTATATTTAAAAAAAAAATTAAAATAGCTAGACTTGAAAATGCCTCCTATTTTTGGCTTATAAAAAAACAACACATTGGCATGGCCCAAAAATTCAAACATGACAGAAAAGGCTAAAATAAAGTGAAAAGTCAAACCCTCCACAAATAGCACATTATTCACATTTTGGTGAACAACTTTTGAGGCCCTGCTCTGCACACACACCAACTGCAGTCACTCTTACATTCAAGTCCAAATCACAACAAAGCAGAACATGAATGACATGATCACAGAGGGGATGACAGGGAGGAGCTCAGCGCCATTCACCCCTCACATGCTCCTGGCCCCGCCCACGGGCCAAAGCCAAGGACCATGGCTCCCACGCCATGTTTTCCTTTTCCATCTGGAATCTGTGTTCTCAGGGACCCATGGCGTTCACCCAGCTGCACGATTGTAGATTCGCCGGTCCCGTCCGTCCGTGTGGCTGCTTCCCAACCTCGGTTCTCTCTTGGCAGCAACAGGCCTTGCTGGTCCTACTGTGGTGTCAGCTCTGAGGTGGCCCGGGTGCAAAGAGGGGCCCTGGGTGGCAGGCCCGGTCTCTCCCCAACACAGGGTGGCGGGAGGTGTAGAGAGCGGATGGAGCCGGGGACTGCAGATGGATGCATCGCTGGGCTCTCCCTTTTCTGTGCTGGGGTTTGGGGTTCCCTTCTGTCCCCTAATTTGCTGTTGACCTTGCAAAACATGCCTTCACTTGTATGTAAATGAGGAGCGAGCGCCGGGCATTGCATTTCCACCGCGTTCACAAGGCCTTCCTCCTAAGGAGCGCAGATGCGTGGAAACCACCTGATTAACCGCACGTACGTGTATGTACTTATGGGAAATATGTGGCTTTTAAAAATACACTTTTATTGATTTCAGAGAGGAAGGGAGAGGGAGAGAGATAGAAACATCAATGATGAGAATCATGGATCGGCTGCCTCCTGCACGCCCCCTACTGGGGATCAAGCCCACAACCCCGGCCTGTGCCCTGACCGGGAATCGAACCGTGACCTCCTGGTTCATAGGTCGATGCTCAACCCCTGAGCCATACCAGCTGGCGGGAAATATGTGTTTTTAAGAATGCCAGTTTCTGCTAATTGGTAGGATAGACAGGGAAGACCAGTGAGCTGGCCTCCAAAAGAAGAGAAGAGTGCTTTTAGAGACGAGTGGCTTTAGGGGATTTTAGCCGATTTCATGGAAAAGCCAAGGGTGTACCAGCTCACAGAGCGGGCGGAGATGTGTGGGGGAACCCAGCCTCGCTCACCCTGGGCCAGGCTGAGGTAGCACAGCCAGCACAAGTCTTTCTTCCCCATCTTCTGCAGCCAGTGATCTCCCTAACAACCCTTTCTCGTTTAGTTCAGTCCAGGTGTTTGCATGAATCCCTCCCGAACAAGACAGGCATGCTTTCACGCCTTAGCCCACGTGTGTGATGGTCCTTCATCCCACAGCCATCAGCATGGCTCATGCCAAGACCCATGCACTTGGTGCTCTATCATGTTCTGTTCATTTATTTGATTTTCACAAGCGCGTGCAGGTTTTTCCCAAAGAAAGTGCGAAGCCCCTAGGAGCAGGCAGTCTATTGTGCGTTTCCGCTCTCTGATGGCTTCTTGCACGTGAAAGACCCTCCATGAATATCCCCAGCTCTGGTCTGGATTTGCCCTTCATCGCCCTCCGTCTTGTCACCTCATGGCACCACCTTTAATGTGGGTCAAGGAAAGATGCGGAAATATTTCAATTTAAGAAAGTCTAATGGGCCCAGCCAGGCATGGCTCAGTGGTTGAGCATCAACCTATGAACCAGGAGGTCAGCGTTCAGTTCCGGTCAGGGCCCATGCCCGGGTTGCAGGCTTGATCCCCAGTGTGGGGTGTGCAGGAGGCCTTGGGTCAATGGCTCCCAGTCATTTTACATTATCCTTAGGTCCATTGTCTCTGGTGACCAGGGACTGCCTGAGGTCTGTGCGAACTTTCTCGGTCACCCATGTGTACGGACCAGCCGCACAGCCCTTCTCTGCTCCTCCCTTATCAACTCCAGGTGTGAGTTTGAGGTCAATTCCATCCTTGTTTCCCCTCCACCGTTTGCTTTTCTCAGGAATCAGTCCCCATCCCAGCTGCTGGAGGGCAAATAGCTACACGTCCTCTGGCCCTTCATCCTTCCTTTACCATTCTTCTGTCTTTTTGGCACTTACCTGTAGCAGTAAAAAGTCTACATTCTTTCTTCACAGTTTGCACAAAATTTCTCAAAGTCAAAGGGAAACTGTGAAGAGGTCATAACAAGGTCTTGTCCTCACCCCATCATGGAGAGAGTTGAGATACTGGCAATCAGAAGCTCTTTATTTATTTTATTTTATTTCTCTAACTCCTCACCCGAGGATATTTTTCCATCAATTTTTAGAGAAAGTGGAAGAGAGAGGGAAAGATAGAGAGAAATATTGATGTGAGAGAAACACATCAATTGGTTGCCTTCTTCATGCACCTCAACCATGGCCTGAGCAAGGGAGGAGCCCTTAACTGGAATCGAACCCGGACCCTTTGGTTCACAGGCCAATGCTCTATCCTCTGAGCCAAACCGGCCAGGGCCAGGAGCTCTTTAGAATCTAAAGTTTAGATCGTTGATTGCAGGAGTTGAGATGAGACGTGGATTAAAAATGATTTGTTTGCAAGTCCCATTTTCATCCAGAGATTTTTCTCTCTTTGTAATAGATCTGTGTGCAGTGAGAACACAGACTTCTTTTGTAAAGAGAAATTTCCCCGGAGGTGCAGACAAGCATCCACAGGTCCCGTCAGCTGCAGAATTAAGTCTAGATGCGAAGTAAGATTAACTGCAGAATGGCAACAGCTGGAAGCATGGAAAGTATGACAGGACCATAGACCTTGGACTTGAGAGACGTCTCCTTCGATGCAACTTGCCCCCGGATAGAGGACTTCTCTTCACATCACTGACAGACACACGACCAGCTGTTTAAAAACTGGTTCTGGTCTTGGGACCCAGTGAAATCTAAAGAATTCATTGTTGGTCACCATTATTCAAACAAAAGTGTTCTTTTGAAATATTTTTTTATTATTATTTTAAAATATTTTTATTGATTTCAGAAAGGAAGGGAGAGGGAGAGAGAGATAGAAACAGCAATGATGAGAGAGAATCATTGATTGGCTGCCTCCTGTATGCCCTCTACCGTGGATCGAGCCCGCAACCTGGGCATGTGCCCTGACCGGGAACCGAACTGTGACCTCCTGGTTCATAGGTCAATGCTCAACCACTGAGCCATATTGGCCGGGCAAGAAATATGGTCTTGATATTTAGGTGACATCTTCGGACGTGTAACTTCTGGTCACTGACTCAAACTCCGCCTCCAATGGAATATCGATCAACCTGTTCCTTCTTCCTCCGGCCGCTGTTCCAATGGAGGCAGCTGGAAATCCCAGTCATTCCTCCCTGTAGTTTACCTCCTCACGGAACACACCCGCCCCGAAGCCTCGCCGCACCGTGAATGCAAAGTTCTGCATTTAACTAAAAAAACAAGTTCCCAAGTTGACAAGGTGATAGCATTTCAGCAAATAGGACTCCGGGTTTAAGGCGGGTCAGGCTCACTACTAGGTGACACTGACTCAGCAGTTACAGATTCATCTTGGGCATCATTCACAAGGAACATGTTCAGCTAAGTTTTAATCGCTTCCACTTTATTGTAAGAACTTTTTCTGTGCCATTTCCAAGTTGGGTCTACCACCACTAGGGGAGCAATTTCAGGGTACAGTCAACCACACTTCTCAGACTGACGGATCCCACCCACTTTTAGCACCGGCTTCTGATACGCATTTTAATTAGGTAGCATACTCACCTCCTGCTTTGTGAAAAGGACTGTTCTGATGTGTTTCCTCCAACACCACGAAGCATTTCTCCAAATCTCAGCGGACAATGACTGGGTGTCTCACAAATTTAGCTCCGTCCTGATCCTGTCTGCCTGGGACGGGGTCAGATCCCACAGGTTAAGGCTGAGCCCCACAAGACGGCCCCCGCTTCAGACGCCACGAATCCAGACAGTTACCTGTGCTTCTGACCGACTGGCTATGATTCGAAGGTTCCTAAGACCCCCCCTCTCTCCCCCTGTGCTTGGGTTCCATTAATTTGTTAGGGTGGCTGACAGAACCCAGAGGAAGCTTTACCAGTTTGCTGATGAAGATACTGTAAAGATACAGATGAAGAGCCAGAGGAAGGGGTGCAGAGGGTGAGGGCTAGGACCCTGAGCACAGGAGCGCCTGACCCCCCGGCATGCAGACCTTTCCATTGTCCTGGAAGCTCACTCGTCTCCTCGTTCAAGAGCTTTTATTTTTTCATTATTATTATTTTAAACCTATTTTTAATGATTTTAGAGAGGGAAGGAGAGGGAGAGAGAGATAGAAACATCTATGATGAAGAATCATTGATCAGCTGCCTCCTGAACGCCCCATACTGGGGATCAAGCCCACAACCCGTTCATGTGCCCTGACTGGGAATCAAACCATGACCTCCTGGGTCATAGGTCAACGCTCAACCACTGAGCCATGCTGGCTGGGCTCAAGAGCTTTATAGCCTTTTGTCTGCAGCCTCTGCTCCTCCCCAGAGGTTGGTGGGAGGGGCTGACAATTCCAACCCTCTAATCACGTGGCCTCTCTGGTGACCAGCCCCATCCTGAGGCTGCCACCCTAAGTCCCCTCATTAGCATAAACTCAAGGGTGACAAAAAGGCTCCTTAGGAATAACAAAGGACACCCCTTTTGCTCAGGAGAGTCCAAGGCAGCGGTTCTCAACCTGTGGGTCTCGACCCCTTTAGGGGTTGAACGACCCTTTCACAGGGGTCGCCTAAATACGTCCTGCATATCAGATATTTACATTACGATTCATAACAGCAGCAACATTACAGTTATGAAGTAGCAACAAAAATAATTTTATGGTTGGGTCACAACATGAGGGACTGTATTAAAGGGTCGCGGCATTAGGAAGGTTGAGAACCACTGGTCTAAGGGTTTAGAAGTTTGGTGCCAGGTACCAGAGACAAAGACCAAATCTGTTTCTGGTTTCACCACGACCACAGAGGGGTCCCCATTCAACCTGGACCCCCGATGGATGAGATAGACCAGGCCTGGGAGCCCATTTGGCAAGGATGCCAGGGCCTCGGAGAGCGAGGTGTGCCTGGTGAGGGCACGTGGTCAGCAGAGATGAGTCTTCTGAGAACTTGTTTGGTTCCAGACTACGGTGACCTCTCATGTCTAGAGGGTAGGTGTCGGGCAGTTTGTCTAGGACAGATTCGATCAGATGGGATTCAGAGAGCCCCTCCCCAGTGCCCGCGCCTCTCTCTCACTGTTTTGTGTTGGTGCAACGTCTGAGCTCATTGGCAGGTCTCTGAGATAATGTTGGAAACTGTAAACTATTTCCCACAGTTTGCATGGTGTCCTTGTGTCACTCGCAAAGGAAAACTCCTGTGAGAAAGGCTGTGATGAAGATCTTGCCACCTCACCGTCATGGAAAGAGTTAGACGATACTAAGTGTTAGAATCTCTTTAGTTGATTAGCTCAGAAGTTGAAAAGAACCAGGGATTAAAAGTCACCAGCTCCTTCCTTTCAAACTCACCATCTTATTTGTTACAAACACTCTCAAATTCTCAGTGAAGATGCTTATCGAGGGCGTGATCTGGGGTGCTTAGGAAAGTGGCTGATGGTGTGTGGAAGTGATTGACCGGTGGAGCCCGAGGGTGGAGAATAGCGAGGAGGCGATGATAAGACTCCAGTGGCTAATTATAGACTCTCGCTGAGTCTAATAGCATCGAGGCTGAAAAAGAAGAAACAGAGACAAATGAGAAAGACAAGGGTCATGGGTGGCAAGAATAGAGGAGTGAACAGTAATTTGGAGGATGGATGTGGCCTTTGTTGAAATGTTGCATAGGAGGAGCAGTTGTGGTGAGGAGAAACTAAATTTAATTTTAAATAAATTGATTTTGACCCGGTTGGCGTGGCTCAGTGGTTGAGCATGGACCTATGAACCAGGAGGTCACGGTTTGATTCCTGGTCAGGGCACATGCCCGGATTGCAGGCTCCATTCCCAGTGTGGGGTGAGCAGGAGGCAGCCGATCAATGATTCTCTCTCATCATTGATGTTTGTATCTCTTTCTCCCTCTCCCTTTTATCTCTGAAATCAATAAAAAAATATTTTTTTAAAAAAATTATCTGTGAGACATACAGAGCAGCTCTATAATGAAGAGTTAGGAGTATCTCTGTGCTCCAATAGCTGGGGATAAAAGCAGAAATACATGAATGGAGACCAGAGAGGACAGAGGACAGAGCTCAGGAAAGACCAACATATAAAGTATGGATGATCAATCTCTTCTGGCCCCACCTGCCTTCCCTCGGGGATCCCTCAGTCTATTCCATGCATACATATCTCTGGATCTATTTTGTTTGCCAGTTTATTTAATTCATTAGATTCCACATATGAGTGAGATCATGTGATACTTGTCTTTCTCTGACTGGCTTATTTTGCTTAGCATAATACTCTCCAGGTCCCTCCATGCTGTCTCAAAGGGTAAGAGATCCTTCTTTTATACTGTTGCATATTATACATGTATAACCCATGGACACAGACAATAGTGCAGTGAAGGCCTGCGTAGAGGTGGGGGCAGGGTGGAGGGGGGCAATGGGGGGGGGGAAAGGGGGCATCTGTTATACTTCCAACCGTAAAGATAAATCCTATACAATAAAAGGCTAATAAACAAATAGACTGAACAACAGAACAACCGGTCGCTATGATGCCCACTGACCACCAGGAGGCAGACGCTCAATGCAGGAGCTGCCTCCTGTTGATCAGTGCGCTCCCACGGGGGGAGCACTGCTCAGTCAGACATCCCCTAAAGGCTCCCGGACTGTGAGAAGGTGCAGGCCGGGCTGAGGGCCCCTCCCCCCACGATTGCTTGAATTTCATGTGCTGGGCCTCTAGTTTAAAAAATACATATAGACTGAGAAAGAGGAGTCAATGATAGAGGTCATTAAGGAGATAGCAAGAGCATATTTCTGATAAGTTAGGAAAGGAGACCATGTCAAGGACTGGGTGTCCAGTGACGGGGATTTCAGGGTTTGAGGAAGAAGATGATAAGAACACGTGAGACACAGGAGGCTGGTGGTCTTTTTTCGTGGCATGGTGGGAAGGAGGCCCCATGGCATCTGCTGGGCAGTGGATGGGGCTGGAGGAGAGTGGGAGATCCAGGTAGACACAATTCCGCGTGAGGTGTGACAAGGACAGAGCGAGAGCACCCGATGTGGCTGCGGAGGAGTCGGGAGAGTGAAGATGGCCTCGTTGAGGGAAAAGATGCCCAGGAATGAGATTCTGAGAACAGTGGAAGGAGAGAGAGGGAGAAAGACGGCAGGTAAGACAAAGTCATTACTCTCTTAGCAAAATCAGGGGAGGTGGGAAGGAGTAAACTCATTAACCTTAGTGCTCACTATGCTGCTATCCTATATAATAAAGAGCTAATATGCTAATTAGACTGGATGGCAGAACTACCTTCCGGAATGACCTTCCGGAACGAGCAGTGGGTGGGGGGCGGGGGGGGCGGGGCCATGGGGCTGTGAGGCAGCTGGGCCCATGAGGCAGCCAGGGCTTCGAGGGCCTACGCTTGCATGAATTTCATGCATCGGGCCTCCAGTTGTATATATTTCATTTCCATATTTGGAAGTATTTTTATATTATAAAAACATTAGATGTTAAAAAATCCTGGAAAGGAACAGAAAAACAAACACATCCGATCATTATGTGAAGCTGTCTAAAGCATTTGAGCCACGGAGTGTGAATTTTTATTTATTTATTCAAATTAATTTTTTTTTTTACTTTAGACAATAGGAGGACAGAATTGGAATAAATATACTCCTCAGTTCATAGCACATGTCCTGAGTTATTTTTATTTTATTATTATTTTTTTAAAAATATATTTTATTGATTTTTTTACAGAGAGGAAGGGAGAGGGATAGAGAGTTAGAAACATCGATGGGAGAGAAACATGGATCAGCTGCCTCCTGCACACCCCCTACTGGGGATGTGCCTGCAACCCAGGCACATGCTCTTGACCAGAATTGAACCTGGGACCTTTCAGTACAAGTACAATGCTCTATCCACTGAACCAAATAGGTTAGGGCTATTTTTATTTTATTTTTAATATTTTTATTGATTTTAGAGAGAAAGGGTGAGGGAGAGAGAGCTAGAAAACAATCGATGATGAGAGAGAATCATGGATCGGCTGCCTCCTGCACGCCCCACACTGGGGATCAAGCCCGCAACTCAGGCATGTGTCCTGACTGGGAATCGAATGGTGACCTCCTGGTTCATAGGTTGACATGCAACCTCGCTGGCTGGGTTGAGCAGACTTTCTAACATTCACTGATTTGCTCTAAAACGTCATCTCTCTGTGGTCTCCATTGCATCTCTCTGGCCTCTGGGAAGCTGGCTGTCTCTTCATTTGTGCTTTCTCTTCCTGGAGTTGCCTATGCATAGCTCCAGTGTGTTTTTCTATTGGGCTATTTGTGTCCTCTGTATTGATTAGTACAGTCCTGTACTCATTTGTCATGTTANGGGGCTGTGAGGCAGCTGGGCCCATGAGGCAGCCAGGGCTTCGAGGGCCTACGCTTGCATGAATTTCATGCATCGGGCCTCCAGTTGTATATATTTCATTTCCATATTTGGAAGTATTTTTATATTATAAAAACATTAGATGTTAAAAAATCCTGGAAAGGAACAGAAAAACAAACACATCCGATCATTATGTGAAGCTGTCTAAAGCATTTGAGCCACGGAGTGTGAATTTTTATTTATTTATTCAAATTAATTTTTTTTTTTACTTTGGACAATAGGAGGACAGAATTGGAATAAATATACTCCTCAGTTCATAGCACATGTCCTGAGTTATTTTTATTTTATTATTATTTTTTAAAAAATATATTTTATTGATTTTTTTACAGAGAGGAAGGGAGAGGGATAGAGAGTTAGAAACATCGATGGGAGAGAAACATGGATCAGCTGCCTCCTGCACACCCCCTACTGGGGATGTGCCTGCAACCCAGGCACATGCTCTTGACCAGAATTGAACCTGGGACCTTTCAGTACAAGTACAATGCTCTATCCACTGAACCAAATAGGTTAGGGCTATTTTTATTTTATTTTTAATATTTTTATTGATTTTAGAGAGAAAGGGTGAGGGAGAGAGAGCTAGAAAACAATCGATGATGAGAGAGAATCATGGATCGGCTGCCTCCTGCACGCCCCACACTGGGGATCAAGCCCGCAACTCAGGCATGTGTCCTGACTGGGAATCGAATGGTGACCTCCTGGTTCATAGGTTGACATGCAACCTCGCTGGTTGGGTTGAGCAGACTTTCTAACATTCACTGATTTGCTCTAAAACGTCATCTCTCTGTGGTCTCCATTGCATCTCTCTGGCCTCTGGGAAGCTGGCTGTCTCTTCATTTGTGCTTTCTCTTCCTGGAGTTGCCTATGCATAGCTCCAGTGTGTTTTTCTATTGGGCTATTTGTGTCCTCTGTATTGATTAGTACAGTCCTGTACTCATTTGTCATGTTAAACCTTGTTGGTTGTATGCATAGTGAATGGCCTCCCAATTTTATAGTATTTTCATGTTATTAAGGTTTCTGTTGGTAAATAATAACTTTTTTTTTTATAAATAATAACTTTAATATAAGCATCCATTTTCTTGTGGTTCATGTTTTGGGGTCTTGTTAGAGAAATATTTTACCTGTGCCAGCATCTAATACACAGACACTTACATTTTCTGTAGGGTCTTGAGTTTTTAAATTACTTTAAAGTGTTTTTTCTAAGATGTTTTACCAGATGTATTTTTTTCTACTATAAACCTTTTATTTTTCTTACATGATAATGATCTTTAAATTCCAGAGAATTTCTGCTGCTTTAAAAAGATTTGTTTTAATTATTTTAAAGGTTAAAAGTAATTTGGTTAAAAACAAACAAAAACCTCTCCCTCACAGTAATAGAATTCGACCATTGCAATTCCCCGACTGGAAATGGTAGCAGATGTTGTGACTTCATAGGTGCAAATTGGGTTCTTTAATGTTTTAGTTCTTCAGCTGTAGCTTTGCTGTTCAGATAAGAAAAGTAGGAAAGAATTTAGTAAAAAACAAAGCCTGGTGTCATGCTATATAGATATGCGGGTATATATGTGAATATGCACATGTGTATGCATATGTATATGTGCATGTATGCGCACATGTTCATGTGTATATGTGTGTGTGTGTACATGTATGTGTGTGTGACTCACCAGGTAGCAACACTAACACTGTAATCTGTAAGAATGATCTTCTGCTCCTGCATAAACATCAAGCACCCGTGCCTTCGAAAGGAGAACTTATTCTTCCAGGAGTCAGTTTTCTAGTTCATTCCGAGACATTGGCAACAAAGACTGACGGTAGAAATACTTGGTAGCATGGCCCTAACTGGTTTGGCTCAGTGGATAGAGCGTCGGCCTGTGGACTGAAGGGTCCCAGGTTCAATTCTGGTCAAAGGCAGCTGATCAATGTTTCTCTCTCATCGATGTTTCTAACTCTCGATTCCTCTCTCTTCCTCTCTGTAAAAAATCAATAAAATTTATTAAAAACAACAACAAAAATAGAAATACTTGGTAGCATGTAAGGAGAATAAGATGATGGGAAACATTTAGAAAAATGGCTACATATCTAGCCATCATATGCTAACAGTTGACATCTTCTCACTCACCAAGTCAACGGATGAGAAGCGCTACCGACGAGATGCCGAGCGCAGGCGACAGCTTTCCTGCCAGCTGCTGAGCTGGGCAGGGAGGCGTCCCGCCGTGTCTGCTGCAGGGTCCACCCTCAGTGCCCTTCCTGCCAGCTTTCCTACCCCTTCTCTGCAGGACGCAGTCCATGCTTTATGTTTCCTAGAAGCTGCAAGTTCTCCCCCTCCCCCATCCGTTCTGTACTTTTAACAGCAAAGTTCTTTAACAAAGCAGCCAAAACAGAATTCCAAAGGGAGGCCAGATGTTCCCCTGTTTGCAGAAGAAGTGTCCTTCACCCTCTCACTCCCTGAGCCCAGGTGTGTGCACGTGTGTGTGTGTGTGTGTGTGTGTGTGTGTGTGTGTGTGTGTGTGTCCTGTGTTTATACATAACAGATCAGGGCAGGAGCAACATTCAACAACCCCGCGGAGGTCTGGGCAGCTGGGCTGGGTGGGGGAGGACGGCCGTGTACCCTGTAGCAGGGCCTTCCTCCGCTGTGGAGAGCTGTTCCAATCGAAATGGAAAGAGGTTTATCGCCAGAAACAGGTCTGACTTCCTTAAAAGGCAGTTGTTTCTTTTCCCTCTGCTTCTCTGGGGAACTGGCTGCAGGCGGGAATAGCTGTCCCCTGACTCATCGCAGACCCCGGGCACAGCGCGCAGAGGGAACCATAACCGGACAGGCCCTCGTGAGGCCTTGGGCACAGAGGGTCCTTTCCAAGGACACTTCAGGGACTGCGTTTGTGAAATCTGGGAGAAGATAAGCTCTTCCTAAAAAAAAAAAAAAAAAAAGACAGCCCAAACATGGAAATAATAAGATCTTCATTTGCCTTTTTAACTCTGTATGTCTAGCTTTCCTATTTGCCAAAGACATGGCAAATATCATTATATCAGGTAGTGATTCTTTCACGGTATCCAGGTATTTCCAAGGCAATGCAAGGCCTGCTTCAGACGCCGGTCCAGCACAGGGCATGCAAGAATGTCGCTGTACCAAGCAGACGGCACAGGCTGGATCGAGGCTGTTACAGAGCGAAGTGTGCGTTCTAAGGGTCTAGGGCCCGTGGTGGGTTGGCGCTGCATTCCCACTGTGCACACGGTCTCTGGAAATGCAGACACCGCCTCCCTCATCGGTACACAGTGAGAGCTTTAAGCAGACTCACTGACTGCTCGTGCACAAAGACTTGCTCCTGGAACACTTAGGGGGGCAGGGAGAGCCGCCAGGAGACGGGAACAGGACCGCAGAGAGAGGGAAGCATGGCACAGAGTGTGGGATCTCGGAGGGAAGGCGGGGGAGGGTGGGTGGGAAGTGATTAAAAGACCATCTATGCATAACGCATGGACACAGACGATAGGGTGGTGAAGGACTGGGGCGGGGGTGAGGAGGGCTGGAGGGGCTCAATGGGGGAAAAGGAGGACATGCGTAATGCTTTCAACAATAAAGATTAAAAAAAAAAAGAATCAGACTCTCACACGCAGAGCCTGCCCCGCGCCTGCCTGAGCTTGTGTCCTCTCAGCCATTTGCAATTGATTAGCGTTGGACTTTGAGCCAAAATCTCTTTGCAGCCCTTGCACTTGGGATTTCCCCCTCCTGTTTTGGCTACTTTTATGCACCAGAGTAATTAAATGAAAAGAGAAAAACGTATTCCTCGGAATATCACTTTTCTAAACTGTTCTGATGTCAATAAACATCAGTTAAGAGTTCACCAGGAGCCTGGCTGGCATGGCTCAGTGGTTGAACATTGACCTATGAACCCGGAGGTTGTACTTAGGGCCCCCGGACTGCTCGTGAGCACAGCCAGCCAAGGAGGAACAGGTTGTTTTACTAGAAGAGCCGTCTGCCTCCTACAGCTTGGCCACAGGGGCACTGGCTGGCCTTACCTGTGCCGCTGGCGTCAATGACACTTCTCTGTGCTGACAGCACAAAGCAACCCCTTAAATCAAACACAAGCTTCCCCAGATGCGCCATAAAGGGACTGGGGTGTCCAGGCTCTTGGCACAGATTTTGGGAAAATCAAGTCTTCTCTACCACACAGCCTGGCGGCAGCTTCCAAATGCTGGCGTTTCAGCCAAATTTCGCATGTAACAGAGTCTGAGAACCCCAATGGGACCTCGGAGGGTGCTGCTTAGCTCTAAGTGCAAGCGAGACGGGTACTTGAGGGTGTGGTGCCTTCTAGAACACAGACACTGACAGCGAGAGTGCAGGCTGCCCCTGGGCGAGGACCTGGCCCGCATGGCACTGCAGCCCTGGAGCCTCTGCCCTGGCCACTCTCTGAGCCCTGGCGCCCCCTTCCCTGGCTGCTCACTGAGCCTTGGTGCCCCTTCCCTGGCCACTCACTGAGCCCTGTCACCCCCTTCCCTGGCCACTCACTGAGCCCTGTCACCCCCTTCCCTGGCCGCTCACTGAGCCCTGGTGCCCCTCCCTGGCCACTCACTGAGCCCTGTCACCCCCTCCCCTGGCCGCTCGCTGAGCCCTGGTGCTCCCTTCCCTGGCCACTCACTGAGCCCTGGTGCCCCGTCCCCTGGCCACTCACTGAGCCCTGGCGCCCCCTCCCCTGGCCACTCCTTCCTCAGGGGAGAGTCCCTGCCTGGGGAGAGGACATACCTCTCAGCGGGGTGCACAAAACCATCAGCAAAGCTGAGCTCAGGGCAGCCGGTCTCTCCAGGAAGCCACAGGCACTGCTAGTCTGAACTCCACCCCAGTCCCAGCGGGAGTAACTCGCCCTGCTCTGTGGCCCTGGAGCTGACCCCTGAGACCTGAGCTCTGAGTGGGCAGTGGCACCCCAGCGGCTGAGCACCCCAGAGCAGTGCCGAGTGGCTAGCCTGTCGTAGGGACACAGGGGCACCGGGACACCCCCTCTGCCCATTTCTCCTGCACACGGGGACATAGAATCCATGGAAGCGGGTCTGTGGCCTGCCTGATGAGAGATGTGGGCACTGCCCTGTAGGTGTGAGCGTGTGGAACAGAGCCGTGAGCACTCTGACTCATTCCTGTGTAACGACGCAGCTCCTAAGAAGGTGGCAGCTCGTCCCCAAACGGGCACTGGATGCATTGGCAGCGTGGAAGCCAATCAGGATTTGTAGCAAAATTGACCAGGACTGCACGGCCGGCGTGGCTCAGTGGTTGAGAGTCAACCTAGGAACCAGGAGGTCACGGTTTGGTTCCCAGTCAGGGCACATGCCTGGGTTGCAGGCTCGATCCCCAGTGTGGGGTGTGCAGGAGGCAGCCGGTCCATGATTCTCACTCATCATTGATTAGTGGCCTAGTGCACGAAATTCATGCACATTAAAAGGGGATTAATTAGAGGAAATATTTTAATATTGCTATTTGCCCTTTATAATAGAAGTGTCAGAGATGAAAGAAAATTAGTAAAATGTATATGAAAATCTTCCTCATGTTAGCATCTGGGGTACACCACGGGACCCAGAGTCAAGTCCCCGCCCACCCATGTGTGCCTCAAAATTGCACGAGACCCAGATCCAGCGGGCCCCATCCCCCATTGGGCTAGATCCAGACCTGGCCGGTGCCACCCTTGTCAAGCCCTGCCGGGTGGAGGGCACAGCCTCAGGTCCCCTGGCCCAGTGCCAGGGCAGGGGGCATGGCCTGAGGTCCCCCAGCCCGGACCGGGGCAGGGGGTGCACCTTGAGGTTTCCCGTCAAGCCCCACCGGGAGGGGGGTGGAGCCTCAGGTCCCCCCTCAAGCCCTGCTGGATGGCTGGCATGGCCTGAGGTCCCGCAGCCTGGTGCCAAGGCGGAGGGTGTGGCCTGAGGTCCCCCATCAAGCTCTGTGGGTGGGGGGGTGCAGCCTGAGGTCCCCTGACCTGGTGCCAGGAATGGGAGCGCAGCCTGAGGTTCCCTGTCAAGCCCCATGGGGGCGGAGGAGAGGGGGCGCAACCTCAGGTCTCTGCTGTTGCTCTTTAAGGCTCATTACAGGAACTCTGCCTCCACTGTGGGCACAGCCAGCTTTGTGGCGGTGTGACAGTCAATTTGCATATTCCCTCTTTATTCTATAGGATGTTTCTATCTCCCTCTTCCTTCCTCTCTTAAATAAATAATAAAAATATATATTTAAAAAGTCCTTAAAAACGATCAGGACTTTGGTCCGTGTTATTGCAGGGTCATGCCTGCTGGCGAGCGCTCTCCTGCCCCTGCCCACCGTGCCCCCCTCCTGGGCCCTGACCCCGAGATATTACTCTTCAAGCATTTTTGTCTCATTTCCCCACCTCACAGGGCTCCTGGCTGCTTCCATTTATATTATCGACAAGACATCAAAGCTGCGACCAGAAAGGGCCACAGGTCACCGTCCCAGGCCTGTCCTTTTACAGGCAGGACACTGAGCCCCAGAACCGTGAGCTGTTTGAAGCTGGACAGCCAGGGGTGTGGGAGCTGTGTCTGCAGCAGGCGGCCGGCTCTCAGACAAGGTTTCTCCCACTGCCACGCTCGCTGCCCCCCGAGCTCCTGTAATTGCACCAACATGAGAAAGAAAGAAGTGTCTTCAGGGTTAAAGCCATGAGCTGCTCCTAGGGACGAATCTCAGTGTGGCGACAGTGCTGTGTCCTGTGGTTGCAGAGCTCCGCGAGGCGCTGGGAGCCCGGCTGAGCGGGAGCGCTTTTGACGATGCTCATCTGGAGCGTGTTTCCCCCTAAAGCAGCGGTTCTCAACCTGTGGGTCGCGACCCCTTTGGCGGTCGAACGACCCTTGCACAGGGGTCGCCTAAGACCATCCTGCATATCAGATATTTACATGATGATTCATAACAGTAGCAACATGACAGTTATGAAGTAGCAACGAAAATAAATTTATGGTTGGGGGTCACCACAACATGAGGAACTATATTTAAAGGGCCAGGAGGTTGAGAACCACTGTGAGGGACTGAGAAGTCACAGCCATGACAGCTCTCCGGACAGCAGCCGGCGTGGTGTGATCTGCGGGGGCTGAGTGTCTGCAGGGGCTGCTGCTGAGCGGCCGTCATTGCTCATGGCCGCATCTATGCTCTGTAGATAGAATTTGAATATTTGCAGAGTTTCGCTGAGCAATCCATATTGGAAAAAAGTGTCCTGCACGTGTGGGCTGTACTGGTGTCACCTGGAGGTTGGCCAGGAAAGGCTACTCATCGAGGAAGATTCCACACCTCCCGTTTTTCCCTTTATAAGGCACTGTGTTAAATACGTACGTGGGTTGATTACAGAAATGAGCAAAGTATTTTTTTATTTGAACAGCGTGCGGGACTCCTCCTTGGACCTCGTCCTGGTGGGTGGAGAATGTCTGGGGGTGCTGGGGCGCTGTGGAGGCCCCACCTCAGGCTCCCAGGACAGGAGGGTTGCCAGGCAACCAGAAGGACTGTCAAACAAGCCTCGGTGTCCATCTGCCTTTCTTCCAGGGGCAAGTCAGTGCCTAACTGAGAGCGGGCCCGGGATGACGTGCTGCCCTGGAGGAGGTGTTGATGTGTGAAGGCCGGGGGTTTATTTGTACAGGACTAACCAGTCCATGTAGGGGTTTGTTAGCCAATTGGTGGGGACCAAACCTCACACACAGCCCTTGGGCCCAGGCCTCAGTGCTTCCCCGGCAGGAAAGCAGCCTGCGATGGGTCGGGAGTGTTGATCTTTGAGAAAGGCTGCCAAGCTGCACACAGCTCCCGTGGAAGAAATGCACTTCAGACATGTCCTTCTACAGCAAACTGGCAACAGCTTCTCCAAGCAGGAGAAGACCCACAGAGGGCACAGGTGTCAGGGCGTAAGTGTCGCCTCGGGGCTTGGGAATGAAGACCAGTTCTGACGACACCCGAGTTTGAGGCGGCCTTTCTCCGGAAAGACTGGACGTAGCAGGTTTGCTCAGTGGGTAGAGCGTTGGCCAGTGGACTGAAGGGTTCCTGGTTTGATCCCGGTCAGGGACACGTACTCGATTACAAGCTCAATGTGTCTCTCTCACATCGATGTTTCTCTCTGTTTCTCCTTCCCTTCCAGTCTTTCTACAAATCAAGGAGGCGGGTGGGAGGGGGGGCGGCGGTGGGAGAGCTCAGCTCATTCTCACGCAGATGAGGAAGGCACTTTCTCTTGAGTTTTATTTCTGATTCTGTGAATGCCGGATGGGAGGACTAACCTGTTTATCAGAGTGAACCAACGCGCTTAAACCCACTTACCCTGAGACACTGTGAGGCCAAGGTTGCCTGCGCTGTGTTTTTACCCTTATGTCCTTATGTATAAACACATGCGGAGTGAGACATAAAGCAGCTTCGGAGACCCCGGGTCACGGCTGAACTGAGCCACATTCCACAGCCACGTGCTCCCACGACACTGCACTCGCCGACTGTAGCGCTTACAGGGCTGCTGTGAGCGCACTTGTGTAGTGCACAGTTTCCCACGGAACATTACAAGCTCTGTGCGCAAGGAGCCGTGTCTGTTTTAGTCACTGCTTCTTTGCCAGCGCTTAGGAAACTTCCTGGTCCCTGGCCACGTAGAGAAAAAAGAAAAGAAAGAGAAAGAGAAAGGAAAGAAGGAAGGGAGGAAGAATGGAAAGAATAAAGAAGAGAGGGGTGGAGGGCAGGATAGGGGAGAAGAGAGAGGAAGGAAGAGGGGAAGAGGAGAGAGAGAAGAGGGGAAAGAGATAGAGAGAGAAAAAGAGAGGGGGGAGAGGAGGAGGAGGAGAAGAAGAAGGAAGAGGGGGGAAAGNGGAGGAGAAGAAGAAGGAAGAGGGGGGAAAGAGATAGAGAGGGAGAGAGAGAGAGAGAGAGAGAGAGGGAGAGAGGAGAAGAGAGAGAGAGAGAGAGAGAAGAGGGGAGAGAGCAGAAGCAAAAGATAAAACCAGTGAAGTGAATTCTAGGATGATTGTGCAACATGGTGACTGAAATTAACAATACCCACCGAATATTTTAAAGTTGGGAAGGAAGTAGATCTTAAAAGTGCTCATCACCAGGAAAATATGGTAAGTATGGGAGGTGATGGATGTTGGTCATCATGTGGTCATCATGTTGCATTACATACATATGTCAAACCATCCTATTGTGTGCATCTTAAACTATGCAATGTTGATTATATCTCCGCCAAACAATAGGTGCGTAAAGAAAGCAAAACCAGTTAAACGGCTGGTTTTACTTGCCATAAAAATAAGGAACTGGCCGATTCTTTGGACCTTTTAAAAATTAGACGAGCCCGGGCCAGTTTGCTCAGTGGTTAGAGCGCCAGCCTGCACACTGGAGGGTCAAGGGTTGATTCCAGTCAAGGGCACATCCCTGGGTGGCAGGTTTGACCCCTGCCCCCTGTCGGGGTGTGAGTGGGAGGCAACCAATCACTGTGTCTCTCTAACATCAATGTTTCTCTCCCACTCTCCTCTCCGTCTCTTTTCTCCCCTCCCCTCCCTCCCACTCTCTCTAAAAATCAATGGGAAAAAATATCCTCGCTCCTGAGTGAGGATTAGAAATAAATCAGCTGAATGTTTTTTTTGGTTTGCATGAGTAACAATCATTTATATCTCAATGTTTAAGTCAGCATAGAGAATTCAGAGTGCCCTTTAAGGAAATCAAATAGCCTCTCCAGGTTTTAAAATAGATTTCTAACCTTGTTTTGGCTAATTGTTTTCCCAAGTAGTGAAGAGCTGCGATTTCCCTGCCTATAGTTTCTCCCAGGATTTATGGGAACATCCTTTGTTGGATTCTCACAATAGGCGTGAGAAGTGAGGACTGCGTGAGTGAGGAGTTTGTGACTTGTCTACATGCGCGAGCTCTCGGTGGCAGAGCTGGGATGAGGACATAGGCCTTCTGCCTACGACTTGGGTCCTCACTGGAATATTAAACGTACACACTGACATTTCGATTTATGAGGGCACTTACTAGTAATTCCCCAAGTATCCAGGGCATTAGGTTATCCTTGTTTTTAGTCTTTATTGAATACTTACAAAATGATAGACTCCACAGTGAAATAATTTTTTTTATTGATTTCAGAGAGGAAGGGAGAGGGAGAGATAGAAACATCAGTGATGAGAGAGAATCATTGATCAGCTGCCTCCAGCACGCCCTCTACTGAAGCTTGAGCCCACATCCCGGGCATGTGCCCTTGACCAGAATTGAACCCAGGACCCTTCAATCCGTAGGCCGATCTATCCACTAAGCCAAACCGGCTAGGGCCAAGGATATGTTTTTAAAAATAGATTTTTATAGAGAGAAGAAGGGGTGGGGAGAAACATCGATGTGAGAGAGAAACATGGATTGGTTGCCTCCCATATGCAGCCTGACCAGGGACTGAACCTGAAACCTTTTGGTGCAAACACCTGAGCCACCAGGCCAGGGTGCCTGTGTGTTTCAACACCACTATTTCTCTTTCCCGATTCCGAAGGTGTGTCCCACCCAGCCTGGGAAGCGTGTGCAGAGAGCTGGCTGTTAGCCACAGTCTTGTCACCTGTCCCCTCAGGAGGAACCTTTCCTCCTAAAAAGATTTCTAATCACAGGCCTTCAGCTAGTGATAGGAATTTTCACCTCAGAGGCGCTTGAAAATAGATGGAAGCGATTTCTCTGACCCGCCTGTGTCCTCAGAGGGGCACCTGAGCCACACAGGAGTGAGGCAGCGATCAAGGTGGGAGTTCAAGGGCAGCCTTGCCCCAAGGGCTTTCCATCCCAGCCTTCCGAAATCAAGCCGGCTGGGCTTGGGAACACACGTGTTTGTACCTGTCCGGTGGTAATAGGTAACATGCCTTCTGCCATGAAAGCGAGCATCCCGCAGCGATGCGTCTTCTGCCAGTTGTGACATTTAAACTTGCTTTGGATGGTTCTTGCTCCATTTAGCCAGCCAAGGCCTGGATTTCAAGCACTGTCCGAAATCGGTTCTTTTCTCCAGGTTAAAAGAGAAGCCCTCCTGGGCACTGGGCACAGACCCTTTGCAGGGTGAGCATTTGCCACAAAATGGTGTTTTCTGTGTCAATGTGGAGTTGAATTATAAGAACTCCTGAGTAAGGATTTTTTCTGCCATTGAAAAGCCCCAACGTTAAATAACCATTGCTATGAAGGTGATGGCCAGGCCCTGTCAGCGGCCATGGCGACGTCCTGTGGGAATCAGAGCCACCTTCCCAGAGGGAGGGCCGGTCAAGGGTCTGAGGACCTGCTCTGTGGCCTTTGGGGCGCACTGCTCTCTGCCCCGCGCCTGGCTGTCGCGGCGAGCCTTGTCCGTGAACAGCGATGATGCGAGGAGACGCACTGTCCATGCTTTCAGTTTTCAGCCAGAACCGGCTGAACCCCATCTTCCTGAGTGGAACACCCAGCACAAGGATGGAGGAGTCACTTCCCAGGGGAAGAGGCGAGTGGAGGCGTGCTCTCTCCAGGCTGAGAAAGAAAACAGGTGTTGGATTTTCTTAAACTTCTAACTCAAACAAGAAAGAAAAGCCCTGCTTTACCGACATGCTGGCGAAACAATGTTTATTGCGGAGTTCCGGAGTGGGGTCTGCCAAGTTCGACGGAGAGGAACAAGGCGGGGCCTTGAAGTGGTGTCCCCGAGGCCATGCATCCTGGCTTCTCCTTGCAGGGCCACTTGCAGGGGGGAAGCATGTGGGTGACATTTCGGATAAGCAGACCAGGCTGCTCCTGGCCTGAGGCTGCTGAACTGGGGTCCCTCTGTGCCCCCCTCACCCCCCCCCCCCGCAGCTGTCTGGGGACTGACGAAGAGAAACAGCATCTCCACACGCAACGGGCATAGCCAGCACCAGGGAATGTGCCACCTCAGAGGCAAGATTGATCCTCATAGTTAGCCTCAGTGTATGACCGCGGTCTTCACTTTTTATTTTTATATTATACTAGAGGCCCGGTACATGAAATTCTTGCATGTGTAGGGGTCCCTAGGCCTGCCCAGAAATCAGGGCCGATCTGATTTGGGGCCCTCACTCGCAACCGCCTTGGCTGGCCTGGCGCCACCCGCTCGCCAGCCCTGCCTCCCACAATCCCTTGCGGGCTGGGGGCAGCTCCTGTGTTGAGCATCTGCCCTCTGGTGGTCAGTGCACATCAGAGTGATTTGCATATTAGGGTTTTATATAGATAGATATATTTTATTCATTTCAGAGAAGAAGGGAGAGGGAGAGAGATAGAAACATCAATGATGAGAAAGAATCGTCAATCGGCTGCCTCCCCCACACCCCACCCTGAGGATGGAGCCTGCAACCCGGGCATGTGCCTTGACTGAGAATCAAACTGTGACCTCCCGGTTCATAGGTCAATGCTCAACCACTGAGCCACGTCCACCAGGCTGCAGCCTTCACTTTTTATTCTCCAATGTTCATAGAGGCACAGATACGTGAGGGATGGTGAACCTTGAACCCAGTTGGGGATGAACTGCTGATGTGGGTACAAAACTGAATTCTATAAAATCCAACTTTGAAGATTAGAAAACGGCTTGCAAAATAGTTTCATAGTTCTAGTGTTGAAGCGTTGCCAAAGCCTTAAATAGCTCCAGAAATTAGTTAAGCATTTAGTACAGTCGATTCACAAGGCCATTAACCCTGCAGGATTTCTGTATGGATTGTAAGTGGTTTTTCCACTGACAGTAGCCCCGTGCAAGCGGAAGAGGGATTGAGTTCATGCGCGCAGGAGGGAAAGTTTCCTGTACAACTGCTTTAGGCCTGTTGTAAACCCTTAGTAAAGCTGCAGTTGAAATACTGGTCAGCACGGTTTGTTCTGACAAAGGATACAAATGGTACAGAAGCCGGGTTTTTACGTAATTGAGTTTATAGACTCAGAGGTCAGCGTCAGAGAACCGTCTTAGCTGCTGGGCGGAGAACTCGGCACAGAGGGCAGCTGGTTCCATTCCAGCTTTTCCTGCGGATGATGACTCTACACCAGTGATGGCGAACCTTTTGAGCTTGACGTGTCAGCATTTTGAAAAACCCTAACTTAACTCTGGTGCCGTGTCACATATAGAAATTTTTTGATATTTGCAACCATAGTAAAACAAAGACTTATATTTTTGATATTTATTTTATATATTTAAATGCCATTTAACAAAGAAAAATCAACCAAAAAAATGAGGTGACACGCATGTCATAGGTTCGCCGTCACTGCTCTATACACATTCGAGTAAGAATCAGAGTTAGGAACCAGTTGTTGGCTTGCACAGAAATCACACTCAAACTGCTCAGCCGACAAGGAACCTCACTGGCTCACATGCCGGCACAGTCCACTGGGAGCCTGGCTCCAGGCGAGGCTCAATGGGCGGTGACTCTGACACTACAGGTGCTGTCCTCCACGTGGTGTCTGCGTTAACGCCACCCCAGGCGGCACCCCCTCTCGGTCCTAAGATGACTGCCCGTCACTGCAGAGGCTCTCGCTTCCCTCCCAAAGCTGTTTGGAATAAAGCATGCTTGTCCCAGAACTCGCAAGGAACCAGATTGCACTGGGGCACGCGCTCACCCAGACCCCGTCGCTGTGGCCGGGGAAATGGACTGCACCAGCTCAGACCGCCCTCGCCTCCCGGATGCGCTGCAGGAGCCACAGACCACCACGTGGAGCGAGGCCTGAGGACATGGAGAATGGACGCTGAAGACATGACCAACTAGGGGTGGGGGCCAGCTGGAGGGGTCAATGGGGAGGAAGGGGGAACATATGTAATACTTTCAACAATAAAGAATTAGTTTTTAAAAAGATGTAACTGATTACACAATGAATCTTAGGAAGAGGAGGGTGCCGGAGGCCGGTCCATCCTTGCTGCTTGATGCAGTCGCTGCCGGAAAGAGGCATCTGCACAGCATGTGTTTCCGTGGACCTGGCGTGTGTGGCATACTGTTTTTAATATGTTTGCTCCCTTTAGCGCCATGTGTTTTAACCAAGGTCACCTCTCCGAGAAAGGTTGTTTCCCCAGGTGGGGATCTTTCCCTGAGGTTAGGGAGGGGATACAACCCCTTAATGAAGTGCCAGGCGGGTAGTTAAGCTACATGGTCTTTACTCCCTGGAATGGAGATGAGAAACACCTTACCCCTTGTAATAGAAATTGACAGGATTAAAATTGGCTGGTATAAGTACGGATGTAATAAGACAATAAACGTCAGATCCTCATCAGTTCCTAACCAGAACTCCGACCAGAACTTTGGCTGGAGATCCTGGCTATAGGTCCTGACTAGGCTGCTGACCAACTGAAGGCTGTCTTTGTGTCATTCCTTCTTGGCCGACTCCGTCCACACCTTTGGGGACCCCTGGACCTGCTGGGATTGGACCCCAGCAGGAGGGGACTGGAGCGTCTCTAGCCTTTCTGCGTGATCAAACGCGATAAAACATTGCTGCCAGGCCCACCTGTGTGTGCGGGGCTGCGTGACCAAGCCGCCGGGCTGCCTTTGTCTCGGACAGTCACTTGGAAAGGCCTTCCTGACAGAGTGAGCATTGCTCCCCTGTTTTTCGGCCATGGGACCTCATCTGACCCACGGTGGCCACAAGTCGGTTCGCTTCTTCGTCCACGTGGTGGCCTTCCTCAGGTGTATTCACAGTGGAGATAGTCACCCCCAGTCTCTCTTCTCCAGTTCAGCAGCCCTGTCCCCCCACCTGTCACGTGTGTTGAGAGGTTCAAAACACCCTCACTCTTCTGGCCTCTTCCCGTCGATGCATCGGGGTCATCGGCTCCACACGCGGGCACCGTGGCATAGACCACAGAGACCCCATGTGGCCCTGGGAAGGGATGGGGGAGACGCGGGGAAGAGGAGGCCCCGCGTGTTGTGGGAGTGGCTCCCACGGCCGTCTCAGCGCTGGACGCCTGAACCAGCAGTCACAGCGGGACCTGCACCACAGGCATGTTTGGAAACATGGTCTCTCTCATCTCCATTAATATCGGATTGATTCTTTTCATTGGAGGTTTGATATCTCATTTTGAAAATGTCAGGAATTATTAGGGTTGTAATAAGTGCCTAATAGATACAATTAAGATATAGGGTGGGGCAAAAATAGGCTTGCAGTTGTTCATACGGAAAATAATAGCAGAATTAATAAATAATAATACAAAGTGAACTCTGACCCAGCCGGCATGGCTCAGTGGTTGAGCAGCATCCCATGTGCCAGGAGGCCATGGTTTGATTCCCGGTCAGGGCATATGGTTGTGTTGCGGGCTCGATGCCCAGGAGGGGGGCAGGCAGGAGGCAGCCGATACATGTTGATGTTTCTCTCTCATCAGTGTTTCTATCTCTCTATCCCTCTCCCTTCCTCACTCACTAAAAAAATCAATAAAGCATATTTAAAAACAACAAAACTAAATATGGAAGTTAAAAAAAGAATAAATCTGTGTTTTGCGTACTCACAATCATAAACCTACATTTGTCCCACCCTATATATTGATTGTTGTGATTTCTTTCCTGTATCCACACGCTATTTCATTTTTAAAGGTAACTTTTTCATTGTCTCTTATAAGAATGAAAGGGGAAGCCTTACAGTGAAACCCTGGTCAGACCTGTCTGTCCGGCCTCTGTGTGGTCCTCTCTGCTGCTGGGAACACTCCCATCTGCCCAGCCAGCCCCTCTCCCGACCCCACCAACGAGGAACTCAGTCTACGGGGCCTCGCTCTCCGTGCCTCCCCGACAGCCAGTCTCAGCCCCACACTGTTCTCTGCGGGTGCCCGCGGCCTTCCTGCAGGCCCCTGACGCTGCGGTCTGAGAGTGGGGTCCTGGCTCACAGAGCCCAGTGCCCAGGGGGCGGCCTGACTCCTGGACCCCCAGGGGTGGACGGCCAGGGTTCCAACCCTGGCCCCTCCCTCGGCAGCGACAGGGCCTTGAATATGCAGCCTCAGTTTCTCCACTTGCCTGGCAGAGAACATCATGTCACCTTTGTCACAGGTGCCTTAAAGGATTGAGTCACCGCCTCCATGCACTGTGCTGAGTGCCGGCACAAGACCGTGTTCGGCCTCTGTTGGTTATTAGGTGTCATTCTTGCCTTAGGAAGGGTTTCCTTAGCGTCATGGGATGTGTTTACTCAGTGTGATAGGACTTATTTACTTAGTGTAACAGAAAGTGTGTGCTTAGTGTAATTGGTTGTGTTTACTCAGTGTGATAGGATGTGTTTACTCCGTGTAGGCAAAAGACACTAGAAATGACATCAGTTTCTCTCTCCTCTCTCTCTCTCTCTCTCTCTCTCTCTGTTAATCCTCACCTGCAGATATTCTTCCACTGGCGTTTAGAGAGAGTGGAAGGAAGGGGGAGAGACAGAGCGAGAGAAACATGGATGTGAGAGAGGCACATCGCTTGGTTGCCTCCCACATGGGCTCTGACCAGGGCTGGGGATCGAGTCTACAGCCTGGGTCACGCCCTTGACTGGAATCGAACCTGGGACCCTTCAGTCCACAGGCCGACGCCCTAACCACTGAGCCAAACAGGCCAGGGTGACATCAGTTTCTTGATAATTCCAGAAAGTCTCTAGAAAAGTCATCGCTATCCAAACTGGAATAGCGCCAAACTCTGCTTTTAGAATTGATAACGTGCAATTCTCCCTGAGTGTGTTTTTATATTGTCAAACTAGAGGCCTGGTGCATGAAATTCATGCATGGGGGTGGGGGAATCCCCTCAGCCCAGTCTGCACCCTCTCCAATCTGGGACTCCTTGGGGGATATCCGACTGCAATCGGACATGCCTCTCAAAATACGGGACTGCTGGCTCCTAATTGCTCACCTGCCTGCCTGCCTGGTTGCCCTTAACTCCCCTCCCCCCACTATCCTGATCACCCCTAACTGCCCCCCTGCCAGCCTGGGTGCCCCTAACTGCCCCCCCTACCAGTCTGGTTGCCCCCAGCTGCCCCCCCTGCTGGCCTGGTCACCCCAACTGTTCCCTCCCACCCCCCCGCTGGCCTGGTCACCCTATGCAGCCTGCTGTTCAGTTTGGTTGTCCCTCACTAACCCCCCTGCCAACCTGGTTGTAGGCAGCCATCTTGTGAGGGTGTGGGGGTTAATTTGCATATTACCTCTTTATTATATAGGATGTTTAAATGTAGCCATGCTGAGGCATAACTCAATCTCTCCCTCAGATGTCATCTTGAAATGTGTTGAGTTTTAAAAATTTGTGTACTATATATAAATCCTTATTTTAGATGCTTTAAAAATAGCCCACCATGACTTTTTTTTTCTGTTGAGAACGATGAGTTGAGTGTATTTCAAACATTCAGCCAAGGGTTGGGCCTCTTGACGAAGATTATGTTTCTATAAACGTCAACTGGTGGAGAGGAGTGTGCCGTTCCCTCTCCTCCCCTCTCCCAGCTGGGCTCCCTCTCCTCCCCTCTCTCACCTGGGCTCCCTCTCCTCCCCTCTCCCACCTGGGCATCCTTGGGTCTGCACAGGACAGCCCTGCTCTGTGTACGAGGCTGTGACAGCGTGAGGATGCTCACTCAAGCCTCCCTCCGGGTTTAAATCTGTAGGTGGGATGAGCCCTGAGTTTGAAGAGCTGAACGAAGCCACACATACTCCTTGACGACAACAACAGAAATGTCCACGTGTTGGCAGCTGGCTCAACAGCATGTGGCTGGAGAAATGAAGACAGACGTGCACCCACCCTGGAATATTTATAGCCCGCCAGTCTCGCCAGTGTGCCCAATTTAGGATATTAGTGAGCGCGCTTGGCTCCAGGGCCCAGGAACATGGTCGTCCATCCGTGGCAGGAAGTGCGAGCTGGCTGCGAAGGCCCAGACCCATGGCCGTGAAGGGCCGCAAGGGGACTCACACGTGGGGCCCTCCTGGGCTCTTGCTCCCCCCCGCGGAGGTCATCGGGGCGGCGAGGTGGTCACTCAGGAGTGAGGTGGTGTCTTCCCGGCTTTTGTAGGAAATGCTGCCTTTAGTTTACAAACAGGAAGGATGATTCCCGGTGATTCTGAGCTGTGTCTGCAGGGAGGCTGCTGCGTTCATGGCAGCCCCAGGTTCAATGGCACCCCCATGTTCAGTGGCACTCCCGGGTTCCATGGTATCTCTGGGTTCAATGGAACCCCAGGTTCAGTGGCACCCACGTGTTCAATAGCACCCACGTGTTCAATGGTGCCGCCGTGTTCAGTGCTGCCCCCATGTTCAATGGCGCCCGTGTGTTCAATGGCACCCCCGTGTCCAGTGGCACCCACGTGTTCAATACCACCCACGTGTTCAATGGCGCTGCCGTGTTCAATGGCACCCACGTATTCAATGGCACACCTGTGTTGAGTGCCACCCCCAAGTTCAGTGGCACCCCCGTGTTCAATAGCACCCGTGTGTTCAATGGCACCCACGTGTTCAATAGCAACCCCGTGTTCAATGGCGCCCCCATGTTCAATGGTGCCCCCGTGTTCAATGACACCTGCATGTTCAATGGCACCCCTGTGTTCAATGGCTCCCCTGTGTTCAATGCCACCCCTGAGTTCAATGGCGCCCCCATGTTCAATGGCACCCCCGTGTTCAATGGCACCCCCATGTTCAGTGGCACCGGTGTGTTCAATGGCGCTGCTGTGTTCAGTGCCATCTCCATGTTCAATGGCACCCGCGTGTTCAATGGTGCCCCCGTGTTCAGTGCCACCCCCGAGTTCAATGGCACCCCCGTGTTCGATTGCACCCACGGGTCAGAGAAGAAGTGACTCCGGACGATGCCCGTGGTCCAAACAACCCCTGAAGTGCCGGCGCTTGACCCTTGGATTCTCTAACATCACATCGTTGCAAGACTGAAACCTAAAACCTCCCCATAGCACTGCAGACCCATTAAACCTGCCTCCTTCCCTCACTGACGTGGCGGAACCGCTCCTCTCCCAGTCCAGCTCTTGGGGACGAGAGTCCTCGCATGAACACCCCCTTCTGAGCCCCGCGTCAAGCTTGGTGCCCGTGGTGGTGTTTCTACTCAAGGCGCGGGCAGCACGCACTCAGCCTCCCGCATCGTGCCCTCAGCCCCGGTCCCCACGCCTGTCCACGAGCGCGTGCACTCCGGTCCTGCTTTCTGCCTGCCCACCTGTGGCAGGAAGGTGCGGGGCTGTTTCCAAAGGAAGTCACATCGGCTCCAGGTGACTGACTACCTGGAGGACAGTTCCATGGAGAAGACAGAGGAGGCGAAGTGGAGAGGGGCGGGGCCACGGGGAGGGAAAGTAAAACCCCCAAACCCAACGAGGTCAGGTCGAGTGACTATGACACCCCAACTGGGCGGGGAAAGAAAGGCGTGCAAGGGAGGCACAAGCTTTAAAATCTAATGATATTACTCGGTAACCAGTCACAAGGCAGGAAGGCACTTAAACCAATCCCTGGGATGTTGCTAAAGGCAGAATTCTTTGAAAGGACCAGTCAGGAGCTAGCAAGGTTGTCTCCACACCTAAATTAAAATTGAAAGCTCGCTCTTCCTCTTCTCTCTCTCTTCTCCTTGGCACATCCCTGCACCCACGGGCTCATGCACTGTGGCCTGCACACGTGGACCAACAGACTTTAATTTGCTCAGATGCTGACCTGCTCCCGACTGCAACATGGGAAGGAACTCTGGACCCCAGCTGCCCCTTTCCCAGGACGGGCTTCTCCCAAGAAACTTTGGTTCCACCAACCACTTTTGTCCACGACTTCGAACTCGAACTCAAACACCCCACGTTTCAGTTTCACTCTTTCAGTCTCATGCATGAGAACTGACATTTGTTGTTGTTTATTTAGCAAGATAGAGGCCTGGTGCACAAAATTCATGCCCAGGTAGGGTCTCTAGGCCTCCCCACCCACCTGCCTCCTCCTTCTGTCATTCCCTCAGCACCTTGCCGCCGCCGCCGGTCACCTGCCATGTTCTACACTGTCCCTGGTGGTCAGCACATGTCATAGTGAGCAATCAAACTCCCAGTCAGAACTCCTGAGGGGACAATTTGCATATTAGGCTTTCATATATATAGATGTCGGTTGAATGCCTCCTGAGTGCTTGGCCTCAGGCTGGGGGCATGATGGTGAGCAGGATGGTGCCGTCAGCGCCGGAGGTGTGGGTCCCATGAGTGCTGTGCTGGGGCTGAGGGCCTGGGTGCTGGGGAAGCACCCATCGAGGCCCTGCTCAAGGCTGTCTCACCAGGAGTCCTGATGGAAAGTTCCCCCGAGGGAGACAGTGGGCCTGGGGGAGGCGGAGAACACAGAGGCGCAGGGGGAGTGGGGACTGGGCCTCTCCTGCCCCCGCCCCGTCTCCTAGGACGCCTTCATGGGTTCACACTGACACTCCCCTGGGTGTTGACTCAAGCTTTGCTCTCGTCCGTCTCGCCTGTCCGGGCTTAGCTCGAGGCTGCCGTAGCTATTCCTATAACGTCCCACATGCTCAGCTCGTGGCTGCTGTGGTCATTCCTATACCATCTGGGATATTCAGCTCATGGCTGCTGTGGCCATTCCTATACCATTCCACACACTCAGCTCACAGCTGCTGTGGCCATGCCTATACCATCCGGGATGCTTTTCAATGTCTCTCTCCAGGTGGCGCTATCCTTCGGTTCCGACGTGCTGGGCAGCCCTGTTTCATGTCTGGCTCACATGCCTGTCCAGCTGCCCTCCCCATCCCTCCCCCCTTGGGCCCTTCTCCTGGTCCACGTTTCAGTGGCAGGAACCTGAGCATCCGACCAGAACCCTGGCGCCCTCCTCTGCCCCCTCTCACCACATCAGCTCAGCTCTTCCTCGTGAACGTCCTTTTATTTATCAACTCCTGGCCCTTCCCAGTCGCCAGCTTCTCCCAGGACACACCATCTTTTCCTGCCCAGAAACCTACTACCTGGTCTCCGTCCACCTCTGTCCCCCAAAGGCCCGTGTCCCCTCGTGCGGCCTCTAGGATCTCCGTGGTAAAACCATTAGCTCCTGCTACTCCCCCGGATTAAATAGTAACGACTCCCCCTGCCTGGAGACCGACACCCTGAATGAGCCTGCCTCCATCTCCTAGCCCAGCCAGGCCACGCCGGGGCATTTACACACGTCGGTCCCGGCACGAGATGTGTCTCCTCTTCACTCACCACATCTGTTCTTCATCACGGAAGTCTTACTGGCCCCCCAACTGGAGCAGGGTCCCCCAACTCTGCACCGTCTCAGTGTGGGCACCTGTGGGACTTAAACTCTTAGATGAGACTGAGTGATGACATGGAGAGGCTAATGCCACCGACAGGTTCTCACCACTTACATTTCCAGAGAAGGAGCATCCACGCTGTGCCACACAGGCCACGCAGGCCACATGGGGAGCGCTGGAGTCCGGCAGCGTGTGGACCAAGGGAGGGGGGCACCCCGCACGGTCTGTGTTGTTTTCTGTGGGGGGCAGAGCTGGGCGGGAAATGGCTGGGGGAATGTTCCCCTGGACCGTGGGGCACAGGACCCCCTGGATGTCTGGGGCTGAAACTTGGGTTGATTAGGGCAGGAGACTGGAGGCTTGTGGAGGAGCGTTAGATCAAGATGGCTGAGGGCACGGACTTGGGATCGAAAGGGTGGTCTCAGGACTGTGTTGTTTGTCCTTCGGGAAATTAACCAGCTCTGGAGAGGCAGTCTCTGTCCAGCCAGCAATCCCTGACCGCCTCCCCTATTTTCTTCCCCCCCCCCCACCAAAGATGTCAAAACTTCATAAACATAGACAAGGAGACACCTGATTAATGCTCTACACCAGCACCTGTGGCGGCAGGCACTGGTCTCTCCTGCTGTGGGCGTCGCCCAGACAGGCTGAGCTGCAGACCTCCTGGAGACAGGCTGTGTGTCCCAGGGCTGTGTGTCTGTCCCAGGGCTGTGTGTCCCAGGGCTGTGTCCCAGGGCTATGTGTCTGTCCCAGGGCTGTGTGTCCCAAGGCTGTGTGTCTGTCCCAGGGCTGTGTGTCCCAGGGCTGTGTGTCCAGGGCTGTGTGTCCCAGGACTGTGTCCCAGGGCTGTGTGTCCCAGGGCTGTGTGTCCTGGGCTATGTGTCTGTCCCAGGGCTGTGTGTCTGTCCTCTTCACCGAAGCCACCTGCCCAGCAAGCATCTCTCATCAGCAGAAGCTCAGTAATAGCAGTGGAGTGAGAAAGCGAGTGGATGCTTCTTACTGTCCCCGGTGTTCAGGTCCGACCTGGAGAGCACAGCCTCTTCCTAAACGTGGATCTGTTATACCGATTCAGGAACTTCTAGTCTCACTTGGTTTAAAGGTGAGGGGTTTTTCTTTCAAACTGGCCCCACAGAATGTATACGACTTGAAACCATAAAGTGAGCAGCGCACACAGCCGGGGTGGCTCAGTGGTTGAGCGTCGACCTATGAACCAGGAGGTCACGGTTCAATTCCTGGTCAGGGCACATGCCTGAGTTGCGGGCTCCAAACCCAGTGCGGGGCATGCAGGAGGCAGACGATCCATGATTCTGCCTCATCATTGATGTTTCTGTCTCTCTCCCTCTCCCTTACTCTCTGAAATTAATAAAAAAATATATTTTAAAATTAAAAAATAATAAAGTGAGCAGCATATCTCTATGGTTCTTGTGCAAAGTGGTGATTCTAGCCGGGGCCGCTTTGCCCTGCAGGGTCAGTTGGCGATGACCGGAGACACTGTGGGCGTCACAGCTGGTGTCGAGTGGTGGAGGCAGTGACGCTGCTGAACATCGTGCGACGCAGGGCAGCCCCCGGCCAGCAGGCACCCAGTCTCGTGGCAGCGGCGCCGGCGTGACAAGGCCTCTGTGAGCGGGTGGCCTGTCGGGCCGGTTCAATGCCGGCTCCTAATACTGTGATCACAAAAGTAGAGGACAGGCTGTGTGGTGACTCAGTCGGCTTTAAAGGGGCTCAGACACGTCCTGAGCGAAGTCAGCGTCCCTGGGATCCGTGTGAGCCCCAGGAGGTGTGTCTCGGGAGCCATGTGCACACTGAGGTGTGAGTGTGCGGAACGCATCACTGATAGTCCCACTGCCTTCAGGGCCACAGGTGTCTGTGGAAGTCACCCCAAGATGGTGTTCATTTCTGTTGGCCTGAGAATGTTACATCAGGTCTCAGCGTGCTTTTCATTGGTAAACCGTCGCCGCCCCCCTCCCCCCCAGTTTTATGGACATGGAATTGCCATAGAGCATCAAGTTCATTAAGGAGTACAACATAATGACTGATATCTATACATATTGTAGAGGATTAGCACAGTACGTTTAGTTAACATCCATCAAATCGCATCATGACTGTGTTTTTCTTGTGCGAGTTTTTAAGATCTGCTCTCTAAGCAGCTATCAAATACTCAGGGCAGCATGTTAACGACGGTCGCCGTGCTGTGCGGCACCTCCCAGGCCGACTCATCCGGTCACCGGACGTGGGTGCTTTTTGGCCCCTTCACGCCACGTTCCGTAACACACTGACTTCACACGCGGGCGCTACATGTGTGGGATTAAAATAGCCAACGATTTGCCCCTCAGAGGTTTCTCTTAGGGCTGTTTTGAAAGCAGTTCTTCGGCTGAATAGTTTAGCACTCTTTAAAAACGTTACTAGGGCTGGCCTGTGTGGCTCAGTGGTTGAGCGTCGACCTATGAACCAGAAGGTCACGGTTTGATTCTCGGTCAGGGCACATGCCCAGGTTGTGGGCTCGATCCCCAGTCAGGGGCGTGTAGGAGGCAGCTGATCCATGATTCTCTTTCATCATTGATGTTTCCATCTCTCTCCCTCTCCCTTCCTCTCTGAAATTAAAAACAAAACAAAACAGCCCTAGCTGGTTTGGCTCAGTGGATAGAGCGTCAGCCTGCAGACTGAAAGGTCCTAGATTCGATTCTGGCCAAGGGCACATCCCTGGGTTGCGGGCTCAATCCCCAGTAGGGGGTGTGCAGGAGGCAGACGATTCATGATTCTCTCGCATCATTGATGTTTCTATCTCTCTCTCCCTTCCTCTCTGAAATCAATAAAGAAATAAAAACAAAACAAAACCGCTCTTAGGGAAGCACCTGGGGAAAGCAGGGGAGGCACTGCAGGCGTGTGGATAGAGGAGTGTGGGGGTCGCCTGCCATCAGCCAGGTAACCGGGCAGATGGAAGCAGAGAAAAGGGGCTGCACGCAGCACCCTCCACCGAAGACCCCCAGGAAACGCCACTCCGAGGCCCAGCGCCACTCCCTGCACACACGCACCTGCCGTAGCAGGAGGGTTTGCTTCGGGTGAGACCTGGCTGGGAAGGTTGGAAAGCAAGGCGGACATTGGGCAAAAGTCACCCGGTCCGGCCCAGCCCGGCTCGCGAGGCCCGGCCCATGAGGCCCGAGGTGCTGTTTGAGGAGCTCCAGGTGAATGCGTGGCAGGTGATGGGGAGGGGCCCGCCTTCGGGGGTCTCTGTGACCCGGTTACCGAGCCCGCCACCCAGAAAGAAGAGTCCAGCCCTCACAGGGCTCCGCACGCGGGCGGCAGGCGGGCCCCGGGGAGCCCTCGCATCCTGTGCTCACGCTCTGCTGGGTTCACACCACAAAACCAAAGCAGCCGCTGGCATGGCGTCTGCGTCTCCCAGCCTCATGGGCACCAGGGGCTGCTCTGTCCCCATTCACGCGCTGCCCACCTGAAGCCCCTGAGCATCCCCTGGAGCACACTGCTTCCTCGGCATTGCACCCCAACATTCCAGACCGCTCAGCACCCCTGCCACGTGCTCCTGCTAAACGCCTCACGTGGACCGTGAGTCCTCGCGGAGAGACGTGGTAAAAGGCTGATTTCTGGGAGAATCGGCGAGGTCGGGGGAGCCCCTTCAGGGGAGGGCTGGGAGTTGACAATTTTTATTTCTTATGTATTTTGTTGAGTTGCCCGATTTTTACACCGAAAGCTGAGTGTCTTGCTTGTGCCAGTGCAGCTAACGTTCCCAACCAGCGGCTCCCGCAGCCTCCGTGTCCTGTCAAGCTGTGTTTTCACCGGGTGTCAGTTGGTGTGAGACCCCATTTTATCGGCTTCGAGTCGGTTTAATTCGTCTTGAGGCCACGGACTGCCTCCTGGGACCTGAGAGTCTGTGATGAACGTCGCTGTCATGGCGTGTTATTGTCTCTGTCCGGCCGGCTGGCGGGAGACGGTTTACATCGGGCCCGTGTGTATGTGCACAGAGGCCGCGAGTTGCATGGCCTTTTACGGGCCGCAGGGCGTGTGCGGTGCGCTTCCCCGTAGGCTCCGGGCAGGGGGGCCGCCCCCCTCCATGGACTCCACGCGCGACAGGCCTTTCTCAGCGCCTTCAGGTCCTCAGCCCGAGCTCCAGCAGTGGGTCCTTCTGGAGGCGGAGGAGGCACTGACCCGGCCGGGCTCTGGGGCCGATGTAAGCCGCCTTAGCTGCCTTCCCTGCCTCCTCTGCTTCCTCCCCGGCTCCCCTTACGTCCCCCCCCCCTCCCCGGCCCCGGTCCCCACCCCCCTCCGCCCGTGCTCAGCCTCAGCCTCCCGTGGCTAAGGCCTGGCCAGGAGCAGGGAGCCCTCACCCCGCACCAGGCTCAGTCTCCCTGTCAGGAGGCAGCTTTGAACCCTGGAAAAGTAAACAACGTCAGGGCACGGGACAGTTGAACCCCAGCTCCTGGGGGACAGTTTAACCCCAGCTCGTGGGGGACAGTTTAACCCCAGTTCGTGGGGGACAGTTGAACCCCAGCTCGTGGGGGACAGTTTAACCCCAGCTTGTGGGGGATAGTTTAACCCCAGCTCCTGGGGGACAATTTAACCCCAGCTCGTGGGGGACAGTTTAACCCCAGCTCGTGGGGGACAGTTGAACCCCAGCTCGTGGGGCACAGTTGAATCCCAGCTCGTGGGGAACAGTTGAACCCCAGCTCGTGGGGGACAGTTTAAGTCCAGCTCGTGGGGAACAGTTGAATCCCAGCTCGTGGGGAACAGTTGAACTCCAGCTCGCGGGGGACAGTTTAAGTCCAGCTTGTGGGGGACAGTTTAACTCCAGCTTGTGGGGGATAGTTGCACCCCAGCTCGAGGGGACCTTCAGATCCCAGTGGGACGTGCCTCCTCGGCCCCTGCGTGTGTGACTGTGGGCGGTGGAGCTGGGGAGCTGGGAGCCGGGCTCACCGCAGCCTGAACTGCTTCTGATTCAGTGTCTCCCTCGTTTGGGCGATCTGTCTGGTGTTTCCAGAAAAACCTAAGGAATTTTAAATGTCCACAGTGACCCAGCGGGACACTTCCTTGGCTCCTTGGCTCTGTCAGTGAGAGGAAAACCCCCTCTTCGCTCTTCCTTTAGAACTTGTTTACAGAGCTGTTCGCAGGGGTTGGGTTAGAGCTCTGTTTGTTTGGGATTTTCAGCTGTGGTTTATATAGGGTGTCCCAAAATTCACGCAAGATTTGCAATTCAATTCAATTGCAAATCTTGCATGAATTTTGGGACACCCTATAAAAGGGGAACTTCTGAAGTTAATTGATTGCACTGATGCCCTCTTGGGTCATAGGAGCAGAATTCAGAACAAAGGACCTAAGTACAGGATGCGAGGGAGAGAGAAAGGGAGGTGGAGAGAGAGAAGCGTAACTGAGAGAGAGAAACATCGTCAATCAGTGCCTCCTGCATGCCCCCCACAGGGGACAAAGCCCACAGCCCGGGCATGCGTCCCGACAGGAATCGGTCGAATCGTGGGTGCACGGGACGACGTTCAACCCACTGGGCCACACTGGCCAGGGCTACTGCTGTGGTCATCTTTACTGTCAATCAAGGAGAAGGCAGCACTGGACCCTGAAAAGTGCTGGTCCATGCAGGAAAGTAGGCCGCAGCTGAGATTCTCACTCTGCTATTTATTGACTGCAAATAGTAAATATATGTAATTTCTCCAAACCAGAGCTTTTGTCATCATAAAATACCAACTATATCTATGCTTTTTAAAAGTGTATATTTGTATTGATTTTTTAGAGAGGAAGGGAGAGGGAGAAACATCCATGATGAAAATCATGAATCAGCTGCCTCCTTCACACCCCCTACTGAGGATCAAGCTGGAATCCATCCAGGGCATGTCCCCTGACCAGGAATCCAACCGTGACCTCCTGGGTCATAGCCTGGTGCTCAACCACTGAGCCACACCGGCTGGGCTCTATCTATTCTTGAAATTGGAAACAGTTGAGAAACAAATATTAGAAGATGTAAATATACAACTTTTTGAAAACTCAACTAAATTTACAGATATGGCCAAGATATGAAGCCGTAACAAGCACCTTAATATTTCACCCAGAATTAAACCTTCCCAACTAGTGTCGGGCAGGGCTAGGGAGAACCCAGGCTTCCACACTGATCCCAGTGCAGTGGACACCTCCTGAGGCAGGGATCCCCTAAGGGGCTGGGGGTCAGTGGGCAGGGGGGGTGCACCTGAGCTCGGCTCGTCAGTCCCTTCTCCCAGCCTCGGCGTCAGGCACGCACCAGACCTCCTCCTGAAGGAGTGAGGAGAAGGATGGAGCAGAGACATGGCCGCCCGCCTTCCCTGGGCAAACTGGGAGTAGGTACGACACCATGCTGAGGGTGGTGATGAAGAGGGTGACACGTGTGCCCAGCCAGAGCCATGGGCATTTACAGGGAAGGAGATCCCTTCATCATGGCTGCATGTGCCACGCATGGATTCTTCTCCCCATGCTGACATTTAGTGATACAGCTCTCTGTTTTATCTTTAACTGGAGGCCCAGTGCACGAAAATCATGCACTGGGGGGGGGGGGGTTCCTCAGCCCAGCCTGCACCCTCTCACAGTCTGGGAGCCCTCAGGGGATGTCCACCTGCTGTGGAGGCAGGAGCGACTTCCACCACTGCTGCTGCACTCACCAGTCATGAGCCCAGCTTTTGGCTGAGCAGCGCTCCTCTTGTGGGAGTGCACTGACCACCAGGGAGCAGTTCCTGCATTGGGCATCTGCCCCCTGGTGGTCAGTGCATGCCATAGCGACCATTCGGTCCATTTGCATATTAGTCTTTTATTATATAGGATGTTTTTTTCCTACATGCTATCCAGAACAAAACCTTGTAATGATGAGAAAAGGGGCGTCCTGTCTGAACCCAGGTTACTTGTAACTGTGTGTTCTGATGAAGCCTGATTACCTTTTATACACACTTCCCAAAGGCCTTTCTGGTAAGGCTGCAGCTCGGTGACCATGTCAGAAACAGTGGCGGAGCAAAGCAGAAGCACTAGCATTAGATCCTGAGGCACGCAGCATGGAGAGCAGATGAGCCGCATGTGGCCTTGGAGATACGTACCTCCTGGTCTTTGGCCATGAGCTTTTCCCCAAAAAAACGGCCCCATTGGGCCTGGAGAGGGCGAGGTCAGATGCAGAAGGTGTGGCAGAGCTGTGCTCCCTCCCCCCGAGGCTACTGGGCCGCCTCTGCCCTGAGACCCCCGGCACCCAGCTTGCAGGTGTTCGCTGCCCTCCTTGGAGCCTGCGCCTGACCTCTCTCTGGCATTATCGTCTCCCTCGCTCTTCTCCCCAGACGGGGCTGACCATGGCCCTTACGAAGCCCCATTCATTTCAGGCTTTTAAAAAACCATTTAAATGGGTGGCTTTTCATGGAATCATATTTCACACTCGGTGCATATCTTTAAAACAACAAAGACATGTTTTAAAAACTGGCAGTTTCCCCACAGATGTGCCTCAAATATCTTCATTATTCAGCAGTGGGGTGGTTTATTCCCCCCTCCATTTCTTTTCTTCTCCTCTTTCCTTTTTCACGTCAGGAAGATTATTCATGGGGAGAGTTTGAGAGGCTATTTCCAGACTGACCACAAATTATAACCCAAGTGCCCTCTATAGGGACTCCTCACCGCCATCTGGGGACCAAGTCAGCCTCAAATGTGAGAGGACCTTCCACTAAAAATGGGCATTTCTATTCTGGTCAGAGTCTGAACTGCCATAGTGAGCAGCTCCCACCTGACCCAGAAGAGCGAGGCAGGGGGAGACGGATGGACAAGTCACGCTGCGGGGACCCGGGCGTGGTTCAGGCCCATAGCCGAGCTGGGGAGGACGCATTCTCGAATAGCTGCTGTTTCCACTCGCCCCACATGGATGGGTTAGTTGATCAGCTACCCTTCCAGGTAGACAGGTACAGCCAGACCTTAGATCTCAGACGTCTCCCCTCTCGAATAAGTTGTTCACGGTAAACGTCTCGGTTGTTGAACAAAACTTCGGTTCTCGATCCAACAACCCTTTCATGCCAATCTCTGTCACCCATCTCTAAGGCTAATAACAAAGGGAAGGATGGGCAAGTATGAGTCAGTTTACTGCTAAATCTTGCATTGTTGACATCTTGGAAAATTGGGCTGTGAATATTTCTGTGTTTTTTGGTGTGTTTTTTTTTTTTTTTTTTGCTTTTGCTGCTGTTTATTATTATTGAATATGTACCACAGGAGATATATAAGTCACCATGGGTCCTAAGCAGGCTAGTGATAGCAGCAAAGTGAAAAAGAAAGCTGTGAGAACTACAATAGAGCTTAAAATGATTTTAAAGTATGATGGAGGAGTTCGCGTGTCTGATCTGGCTACCAAATATGGCATGGCACAATCAACGGTCAGCACAATTTTAAAACATAAAGAGGCCATAGACTGTGGATGCTGCTGAGGGTGTGAGAGTGCTCACAAAACAGTGACCATAGGCAATTGAGAAAGGTTAAAACTGAGGTATTTGGAATCTGGGACGGATTCATTCCATTTACATGACTTCTAATGGGAAAATATGATTCCCTTTTCTGACAAATCGCTTCTCGAACAGACTTCCTGAACAAATTAAGTTTGAGAACTGAGGTTCCATTGTACAGACACAGATGTATGCGTCTGATATACAGAGCTCTGCACTGAGAAATATGTAAGGAGGAATAATACCGCCACCTACACAGCCCTCCCTGTGGGGTGCCGCCTCTGTGCAAGCACCTACATACACTAACTCATTCATTCCTCTTGATGAGACTGTGAGGGAAGTAGAGTATTATCCCCACTAGAGGCCCAGTGCATGGATTCGTGCACCGGTGGGGTCCCTCGGCCTGACCTGCACCCTCTCGCAATCTGGGACTCCTCAGGGAATGTTGGAAAGCCGATTTCGGCCTTATCCCCACAGGCCAAGTAGAGGGACCCCATTGGTGCACGATTGAGGCCAGGGAGGGACCCTGGGAGGGCTCCAGGGCATGTCCAGCCCATCTTGCCCAGTCCTGGTTGACCAGACCCCAGCAGCAAGCTAACCTACCAGTCAGAGCATCTGTCCCCTGGTGGTCAGTGTACGTCATAGCGGCTGGTCGAATGGCCGAACGAACGGTCAGACACTTAGCATATATATTAGGCTTTTATTACATAGGATGTTTGAAGATGAAGAAGGGAGGTGTAATAACATACTCAGACTGTGTGAGTGGTGACTTGAACTCAGACCCTGGCCACACCGCTGCTGTCCTCAGAGAAGGCCCAGCAGAATGGAGACCTGAATCAGCACCCACATCAGCAATGTTACATGGTGACCCCGCTATGAAATATCCCGCCGTTGTGTGCACTCAGGTGGCACAGGGCTCTGAGCCAGGCGTGGCTGCGATGGTGAGGATGCATCCTGCCTCTTTTCCTGTGCTCAGTGGTGACCAGGCAAGCTTCTTAGAAGGAGGAGAGTTGAATGAGGCCTGTGTATGCACAGGGAGCAGAAGAGAGAAGCAGAGCACAGAAGGCATGGCAGGCAGGAGGAAGAACTCGAGCCAATATGCAGAGTTCAGTTTGCACAAGGCATTGCTAGGGGAGCAGGAGAGGGCTCTCTGCCCAGGGTAGCGGTTCAAGGAGAGAGATAGGTGAGTGTCTGGGAAGGTTGCCTACAACCAGACGTCACCAGGGTGTGACTCTCAGGCAGAGAATTGGAACTTTATTTCCTGAGGTCAGGAACATGCGTGAGGAGTGAGAAGGCATGTGGGGAGTGTCCATGTGGCCACCACGTGCAGGGCACCCGGGAGCCATAGGAACAGGACACAGGCGTTCCGACCTGGGTGTGTGTTTCAAGTGGAGACCTTCCGAGAGACCTTGCGGACAACCTTCCAGACAAAGCCATGATGGCAGGGCAGAGGCAGAGGCGGTTAGGGGCAATCAAGCCAGCAGGGGAGGGCAGTTGGGGGTGATCAGGCTGGGCGGGGCCACTAGGGGTGATCAGTCTGGAAGGGGGAGCAGTTGGGGTTGATCAGGCCAGCAGACAGAGTGGTTAGGGGTGATCAGGCAGGCAGGCAGGTGAACAGGTAGGAGCCAGTGGTCCCAGATTGCAAGAGGGATGTTCCACAGGGATTGGGCCTAAACCGGTAGTTGGACATCCCCCGAGGAGTCCCAGATTGGAGAGGGTGCAGGCCGGGCTGAGGGACACCCCCCCTCCCCCCCCCCCGCCCCCGTGCATGAATTTTGTGCACTGGGCCACTAGTGTGTTAAATAAAGGAAGAGGAAGCCAGCAGTTCTGGAAACATTGCTCAGGATGTCAGCAGGAATTGCCTGGTGGTTATGGAGACTGGAAAGCATCAAAGAGCACTTCAAGGCCATAACCTGGGTAACTGAGCACATGAGTCCACGTGCACAGCAGACTCTGCGATCCTCCACGCTGGACCCCCAGACACTTCTGAGTTGAAAGGCTCTTGCGAATGAGTGAAGAGAGGTGGGCTGGGCTGGCCACACACCCACCCGTGCCCTTGGGGCCATGCCCACAGCTCTCTGGCCCCCGTCTGGTCTTCTGTGTCACTTACTTTGTGGGCCTGTGTGTTCAGAATCAGACCTGCACTTGGACCCCAGGCCCTCCGAGTATCAGATTCGGGATTTGGAAAACCGCTTCATCGCCCAGACTTTTGTGCCGTCTGTGAAGCTGGAAGTAATTGCCCGGGACCAATGGTTGCTGTAAATGCTGTGTCCCTGTGACACCGTGCACGTGGTGGCCCCCACCGCTACCTGAGGGGTCCATGGAGAGTGGTGACTATCCGAGCGGATGAGGAGGTCTGAGCGAGGTCACAGGTCTCAGTTCCCTTTCACTGCAGTAAACCACCCACATCTTCTGTAGCCACTACTGTGCGTTATCCACACACAGACCTGGAAGGAGCCAGTGCCCATCGCTCCTGTGTTATAGGTGGAGAGGGAGAGGGAGGGGGAGGAGAAGGGGGAAAGGAAGGGAGAGAGGGAGAGGGGGGGGGGCTCAGCAAGGGACAGGGACTCGGTCAGCCACAGAACCAGGGGACCAGGGGGAGGTCACAGAGCCTGCGTTGTCACCGAGGCTGCTCTCTCCCTCGGCCTGCTGGGATAGGCCTAGAATCTGCTGCCACTCTTCTTTGCCAAAACACCCCTCCAGTTCCGCAGTGAGCAGGATGCAGCGATGGGCTAAGTCTGTTGCATCAAAGACCTGTGTGACCTTCCACCTGGGCAGCCTCGCGCCTTTCTCAGCCTCGGCCACTCCTTGATGCACCTTCTGCTTCCGCCTTTATGCTTGCAGGCCCTCTTCAGTGTACTCTTCCCATTCTTTATTTTATTATTTTTAAATATCTTTTTATTGATTTTTAGAGAGAAAGGAAGGGAGAAAGGGAGAGAGACATCAATGAGAGAGACATCATTGATCTCTTCTGGGAATCAAGGCAGGTGCCCTGACCTGGAATCGAACCTGTGATTTCTGGGTCAATGCTCAACCACTGAGCCACACTGGCTGGGCATTCTCTTCCCATTCTTGAGCAGTAGACATTGTTTCTGCCCTTTCACATCTCAGCAACATCCATGGTCTGTGTGGTTGGTGTTTCCATCAATCCATGTTGCACGTACAAACCCTGTGTGGGCTGTGTGCACAGTGTTGTTGTAGTTGAGCCTTGATTGCTGTTGGTGTCACTGGGAGGAATTGACCTCCAGGCCAATTGGCTGTGAGGACCAGCTGTGACTACAGTGGTAGAGCTGCTGTGCAGGAGACACCCTTATGGGGCAGGACTTGCTTCAGTGGGGCTTTGGTGCTCACTGAGTCTGCCCCTTGAGTGTGTCGCTTGTGGGTGTGTAGAGTTGTAATCTGGTATGGTCTGAAGCTGCCCACTGGGTGCACTGGCTCTGGGGCCTCCTGGGAGGTGCAAAGTCAGCCACTGCCTGTGCCCTGCCTGGGGCCACCTGGCACAAGCTACAGAGAGATCTGTAGATGTCTGCTACTTGTATTGGGTTTAGAGGTACCTAAGAGAGGCCACGCTCTGAAGCTTAGCAAGCTGTTGCTAGTGCTGGGCCTGGGACACATTGAGTCCAGTTGCTGCTTATTTGAGGGATTTTAGGAAAGTCTGAAGCCTGAGCCAGGACAAGCCATTCATAAGGAAAAGACACTGAAAACAGCTTGGGTGGGGCTGCAAATTGGGTGGGGTGGGATCTCAGGGAATCACCAGGGTGGGGTGAACAGTGTGGGCCACATTGATGGAGACTCAGATATGGCGCCTGCCAGTCAGCTCTTTGCAGGGGAGGTCCCAGCGCTTTTGTCTTGGAGAAAGCAGCCCCTGAGTTCTTGCCCTGATGCCACACAATTTAGTTCCTCCCCATGTCCCTGTGTCCTTTCAAGCTGCTGCCCCCACACTGGAGCTCAGAGGGAGTGACACTGGGTAATAAGTCCATGCACTGGCCCTTTAAGAGGAACTGCCTAGGACTCCCGCAGTCTCTGTGTCACTTGGCCACAATCCCTGCTGGTTTTTAGAGCCTGAAGTTACAAGGACTTCTCTTCCCAGCTATGGAACCTTGGGATGGGGACCTGGTGTGTGGCTGCGACCCCTTGTTCCTCACAGGAGGCCTCCACAGCTGAGCTATCCCTCCCGGTTAAAAACATATCACAGGTGGGTGTCGGATCAGCCTGTCTATGCATCTGCCCCTCCTACCAATCTCATGTAGAGAATCGTTAATTCTCTAGTTGTAGGACTTCCATTCAGCCAGATTTCAGGTGGTTCTGAATGATGGTTGTTTTGTATTTCAGTTGTAATTTGGATGTGGTTGTTGCAGGATGCAAGTACTGGTGTTTAACTACACCACCATCTTGGTTCCTTTCAGTAGTTCACTCTTAATCTCCTTAATTGCATGCTTCATTTCCAGGATTTCTGATTGGTTCTTTTTAAAAGTTTCAATCTATTTGGTAATGTACTTGGTTTGTTCATTGATTTGTTTTCTGAGTGCATTTCATTGCCTGTCTGTATTTTCTTGCATCTCCTTGGATATTTTCAGAACTGCAATCTTCAAACCTCTGACACTTATATCACATATTTCCGTGTGTTCCGGCTTGCTTTCTGGGGATTTTTTCATTTCCTTTTGGGTCATCCTCATTACCATGGTTATTCATGGTATTTGCTGTTATCCTTTGTCTAGGCATGTCTAGCTGTCTATTCAGTGGTTCTCAACCTTCTGGGCCTTTAAATACAGTTCCTCATGTTGTGACCCAACCATAAAATTATTTTCGTTGCTACTTCATCACTGTAATGTTGCTACTGTGATGAATCGTCATGTAAATATCTGATATGCAGGATGGTCTTAGGTGACCCCTGTGAAAGGGTCGTTCGACCGCCAAAGGGGTCGCGACCCACAGGTTGAGAAGCGTATATTAATGGCCTACATAGCAGCTTCCTCTGAAGAGGTTTTTCTGCTATTTTCCAGTAGATGGCGCTGAATCACAAGATTTTTTTTTTTTTTTAATTTGTTATCTTCCAGAATTGACCTCCATGGCTTCTGTAACAGTATAGTCATGCTAGTTGGGGGTGGGGCTTGTTTTGCCTTCACTGTAATGGCGACCCCTGAACTCCATGGTGTCTCCCCCAAGCACCCCACCTGGGGATCAGCCACAGAGGGAAACAGCTGTTCTCCTGCAATAGCTCTTGGCTTACAGGTAATGAGCTCCTTGACCCGACTCTCCGGGCAGGCAACGGAAGGTGAGTTTTGGGAGCCCAAGTGGTGACAGGGCTCTGTGGTTCCGTTTCTTTGTCTGAAACACCACCACCCAGCCTGTGGGCGGAGAGCCACCCTGAGAGCCCTGGGCTCCATCAGGCCTCTGCGCTCAGTCACTACTTGCTCCTGCTGGACTGTCCCCCTCCCTGCCCCCGAAGTTCTCTGCCCTCCTGGTGAAGGAAGTGCCTGCTACCGCCAGCTGCCTCCCCTCTCCAGGATGAGCTGTGACCTCCTGGCTGCAGGGCTGCGTCTGTGGGCTGTCTGCACTTTCCTCCCTCCTCGCCTCCTGTTGACCCCCGGTTGCCCACCTTTAGATGCCTCAGTGCTCAGGTCTCTCAGGGTGCCTCTGTGTCGAGCAGGGAATTTGGTGTTGAGTTATAGCTGGTTAACTTATTGACGTTTCAGGGGGGAGGCCAAGGGGATCGCTCACGCCACCATTCCTCAGGTGTCACTCTGTTTTACTTTGATTTAAAATGTGTTTCTCCAAGGCGTCAATGTCTACCTGGTAAGACAGATGACACTTTGACCCCGCTGGATGTATTTCTGTTCAGGGATGTTAGGGCATGTTCGTTCATCAGGTACTCAAGCTGAAATGTGCTGACTATGGGCAGCACCGGTTGTCTTGCTTTTTCCCAAGGGTGAAGCATGAATTGTGTCACCGAGGTGTGTTTCACGGGACCATGCTGGACATCAGAGGAAACAATTTCCTCGAATCATCACTCTCCATCCCTTTAATTTCACTGGCTAATCACAGAGATTTGGACCCTAAATTTAACGTTGGGAGCCTGCCGCACGCTCCAAAGAATTTGCTAAATAGGTTTCAAATGTTAGTCCTTTGTGACCTCGGGAAAGAATTAAAACAAGGGTGGCAGTCGCTATTACAGTACAGACTTGGCACAAAATAAAAGTCTCTCTCTACTGCTCTCTTCTTTTCTTCCTCCCTTCCTCACCTCCCTCCTTCCGCAGGGCGAAGGCTTTTGTCTTCTCTGCACTCTCTCCCTAGGAGTAGTGCATTGAATGGCGGCCCCGGAAGAAATAGGCCCCCATCCTAACCCCCAGAACTGGTGAATGTTACCTTATGTTGCCTGCTTTGGGGGACGGGGTCTTTGCAGATGTGGTTAAGTTAAGGGGTCATCCTGGATTATTCAGACGGGCCCTAAATCCAAGGACAAAATTCCTTATAAGAGAAACAGAGACAGATTTGACAACAGAAGAGGAGGAGGCCATGTGACCAGAGAAACAGACTTGGAGTGAGGTGGCCCTGAGGCCACAAGGCAGGGATGCTGGAGCCACCAAGACTAGAGAGTCCAGGGACTGGGCTCCCTGAGGGTCTCCAGAGGGAGTTCAGGCCCCACAGACACCTGGATGTCTGACTTCTGGCCTCAGACTGTAGGAGCATAAACTTGTGTTGTATGAGCCACTCGTTTGTAGTCATTTATCCCAGCATCCGTGGGAGGCTGACTCACCGGGGAATCCCATCTGACCGCTCATCTTGAAATACAGATTTAACACTCCAGTCCCGACCTCTCCTCAGAGTGCCGCCTCATTCATCTGCCTGCCTACTTGACGTCTCCTCTTGGATATCTAGCAGATCCCGCAGGCTTAACACGGCTGACCGGGCTCTTGACTTGCAACTGCTGCGCTCACAACTCTTCCAAGCCTTGTCCATTGATGACTGGCACTGCCATCTCGGGCTTCGGCCATAGGCCCACCTCCGTGGTGGCTCCAGATGGGTCATGCCTGGTTCTCGCTTCCTCTCAGCGCCCTCCGCCTAGTTCCTGGACGGCTCCTGCAGCTGCCAGCTTAGTCCATGGTCTCCCACTCGGGCCTCTGGTTGCCTCCCAGCCTCTTCCCGGAAGCCATCAGCGTCCTCCCATGGAACCCGGATCTGACCGCCTCTGCCTGGAATGCTCTCCTAGCTTCCCTTCCACTTGGAATGGCATCCGGATTGCTTACCTTGACCTACAACAGGGCCTGCCAGCTGGAGGCTGTATTGCTCCCACCCTCTAGGGCAGTGGTTCTCAACCTTCCTAATGCCGTGACCCTTTAATACAGTTCCTCATGCTGTGGTGACCCCCAACCATAAAATTATTTTCGTGGCTACTTCATAACTGTAATATTGCTACTGTTAAGAATCGTCATGTAAATATCTGATATGCAGGATGTGTTTTCATTGTTACAAATTGAACATCATTAAAGCATAGTGATTAATCACAAAAACAATATGTAATTATATATGTGTTTTCCGATGGTCTTAGGCGACCCCTGTGAAAGGGTCGTTTGACCCCCAAAGGGGTTTCGACCCACAGGTTGAGAACCGCTGCTCTAGGACATTTGGCAATTTCTGGAGACATTCTTTTCATTGTCACTGCCAGGCAGAGCCTGCTGGCATCTAGTGGGCCCCCAAATGCTGCTAACGCCCTACACTGTACAGAATGGACCCCTGCCCCCCAAGCAAAGACTGACGGGCCCCAAACATCAGTCGTGCCCAGGTGGAGACACCGGCCCAGGGCCCACACAGGCTGGTGTCCGCCTCCTGGGGCCTCACTTCCTGCTTCTCTTCCTCACGCTTGTGCAGCTCGTCCACATCGCACAGCTGTGAGTGTGCTCGCCCTGTGGGTGGGACAGACTTTCCCCAGATCTTTGCATCTCTGTGTCTTCATTATTCAGGCCCATTCGAATTTGACCTCCTGCCAGACCGCTCTGGCTCTGTGGTTGAGCATCGAGCATCAACCTATGAACCAGGAGGTCACAGTCCGATTCCCTGTCAGGGCACATGCCTGGGTCGCGAGCTCAGTCCCCAGTAGGGGGCGTGCAGGAGGCAGCCGATCAAGGATTCTCTCCTCTCTCTCTCTCTCTCTCTCTCTCTCTCTCTCTCTCTCTCTCGTCTTCTCTGAAATCAATTTAAAAATATATTTTAAAAAATGTTACCTCCTCAGAGAGGCATTCCTATCCTAGGTCACCCTCCCCATCAGGCCCCCAGGTGCTCTCTCACATTAGCCTGGTTTCCCCTCTGCTGCTCAGTGGATGTTGGTCTGTCACCGACGCGCACATGGAAAGAGCAGAGGACAAGGAGCCGGCTCCTGGAGTGCTCGGTGCGGAGTGAGGAGCGAGTCCCAGGAGGCAGGTGTGTCTGCAGTGCGTCTATTCCCGGGACGGGGCTCCGGGTGTTACCTGCTCTCAGTCTCAGCTCCACGCACAGAAGGAGAAGTCCGGACCTTGTTTGTAGAAAAGGGACAACTTTACCTGTGAATCTCTCATTCCAAAGACAGGCCAGGCCTTCAGGCCGCAGCTGTTCACGTGGTTGTAGGCTTGGGGGCACCCAAGGGGGAGCAGTGGGGGGACCCGGAGCGCGAGGAGCCCGTGGGGGTGGCTTTCCGAGAGGAAGGCGAGGGTCTGCCCTGAGAACCTGCTGTCGGGAGGTGAGCTTTTCTATGAGAAACAGAGAAAACCCGACGAGAAAAGCACCAGGAGAGCAGAACACAGCTGCATCTCTGCAGCCCGGGCCGGGGACTGGCAGGAGACAGCGTGTGTGAAGGAAGCCCCGTGAGTGCATCTGGGGACTTGCAGCTTGTGTGTTGGGGGTTATGTTCCTTTTATTAATCAGTGGAGAGCTACACACTTTCTGGAAAAGCAAAAATAACTGCAGCCATAAAGGAGCACCTAGAGCCCTGGCCGATAGCACAGTGGTTAGAGCATCCGTCTGCCCACCGAGGGGACGGGCTGCAGGTTCAATCCTTGGCGTGCAGGAGGCAACCAATCCATGTTTTCCTCTCACATCCATCTCTCTCTCTCTCTCTCTCTCTCTCTCTCTCTCTCTCTCTCCTCTCTCCTCTCTCTCCTCTCTCTCTTCCTCCCCCTCCCTTACTCACTCCCTTCTACTCTCTCTAAAAATCCATGGAAAAAATAGCCTCAGGTGAGGACTCACAGAAAAAAGTACCTACAGAAAGGGAAGGCCGTGCAAGTACTCAGCTCTCACTTTCAGACACGCTTACCCTGCTGTGAAGGCCCGCAGCACCGGCTTCTGGGTGACCCTCGGCCCCCCTTCTCTAGTGTCTGTTTTACTTATTAGGACGAACTGTGACCATTTCCCCAGGCTGTAGGCAGTGCAGAACAGGAGCGCTCTGTTCCCCTCGCCCCGTCTGAGGCTGGAAGCCAGCTGGGAGACTGGCACAGGGAGGCTGGCAGGGCTCCCTCTGCCCATGCCCGCTGCCCGTGCCCATGTCCATGTTTGGAAGTGGCCTCTCCAGCGACCCGCCTGTTGTTGGCAGGTCGTGTCTCCGGAGAGTGACAGGCACTGCTCTCCTCCCACCCTGAGCCCTGACCCTGGCCTCCAGGAATGCAGACCCTCTGTAAGCCCCGGGTCCCAGGCAGGCCCCTGAGGGGCAAGTGACACTGGGGGGGGGCATTGTGCACAGCCCCGTGGGAGGACTGACCACGCACCCGCACGCCTGGGCTGGCCTCCGTGCCAGTCAGTCTCATTGTATGAAGATGCAGGAGAAGGAGAGGACATTTTGGAAGGAGGGTGGGGCATAATGAGAGGAAACGTGTCTGAGAGCGAGGCCACTTCCTGCATCTCACTCTATGGAGGAGCCGCTGTTCTCACACCTCCTGGGAGAGAGCACCCACTGCCTCTCCCCCCACCCCCTGCCTCCCTCCCCCTGCCCCCTGTCTTCCTCCCCCATCCTCCTGCCTCCCCCCATCATCTTGCCTCTCTCCCCCCACTCCCTGCCCCCTCCCCCATCCTCCTGCCTCCCTCCCCCACTCACTGCCTCTCCCCCTCCCCCTGCCTCCCTTGCCCATCCTCCTGCCTCCCCCATCTCACTGCCTCCCTCCTCCATCTCCCACCTCCCTCCCCACTCCCCTGCCTCCTTCTCCCC
>JAWPEG010000011.1:104115171-104128908 GCA_035771395.1 Myotis vivesi
TCCTTCCTCCTCCCTCCCCCCTCCCTCCCTTCCTTCTTTCCAGCTTCACCAGTGTCCCCAATCCTTCGGTGCCTTCGCTGTGCATTTTGGCCTCATCACCAGCTGAGTCCACGGGGGGAGCAGTGGGGGTGAGGCAGCCTGGTCCCCAGGAAACCTGTGCCCATGCCTGTGCCTGTGACTGCACACCTCTCTGTGTGTGTTGCCTCCTTGGTTCAATGCTTTTCCCACGGAGGGGTCTCAGGACATGGCTTCTGAATGTCACTGGTCCCCAGACCCCGCTGGGGTGTGAGAGCTGCTGGGTGTGAGGCCAGGGCCTCTTGGTGCCATCGCTGGCACCTGTCCCTGCCGCTAAGGAGTATGAGCTCAGGTCCCGAGGCCAGTGCTCCTGCCAGGTCCCAGGCCCTGCAGCAGGGCCCCAAGGGCTGGAAAATGCAGGGACCGGGCCCCAGGAAGGCCCGCCACTCAGGGTCTGGGTGGGAGTGGTGGACTGTATGGGGAGCCAGTCTGAAAGCCTCAGCTCACGGGAGGAGCAGGGCTCAGTGGGAAGGAGTTAAGGGTAGAGATCCCGGCAGCTTCTTCAGCCAATCCTGCCTGTGTGCCAGGGCCTGTGCTCCTACCAGTGCCCCCCCGCCCCCCCCGGGCCTTGTGTTCCTGGAACTGGCTCGGTGGCTCCCCTTTCAGAGGCTGACAGCTGAGCCGGGTCCCTGCAGAACAGGCGCTGGCACACAGGACTGTGGCCCCGCCGGCCGATGATTCCACGGCTGCATAAGGCGGGGACGGAGCCCATGAGCGCCCTGAGCTCAGCGGTCACCCTCTCCTCTCGGCCTCGCTCCTTTCCCGTGGCCGCTGCTGCAGTGGCCGCTTCTGCGCTGCAGGCTGTGGGCGCGAGGATCCCCGGGCAGGAGAGGCTGAGACCGCCTAAGCCTGGGCGTGTTCACAGAACTAGTGTCAGAAACCCCCCAGCGGCCTGGCCTGCCCACGGCGCCTCCTGTCCATCACTCAGCAAGGCAGTCCGTTCACCAACAGCCCAGAAGGGCTTGTCCACCATCTGCTGCCCGAGCCGGCGGCGACCTCACCTCACCCCTGACCTGGGATCTAATTCTGTCCTGGCTGCCGGGGCTGCCGGTGTGGCCGGGCCAGGTCCGGGCAGAGCTCACACAGACACAGGCGCTTACACAACCTGTGGCCCTAACAGAGCGAGGGGTGCGGGGCGGCCACGACAGGGGACCCACGGACTCCGCACCTGGCATGTGCCTCCCGCAGCGTGGCGCTCTCCTCCGTCTCCCGTGGGAGTAAAATGGGGAATCCCGTAGGCGGGTCTGTGGCCCGTGGGGGAGCCCCTCGCTTCAGCCCCCAGCCCTCGCACACGCGGACTTGTCTTCATACCAGAAATCCTTCTTCAGGTTCAGTTACTGTAGAAACCCAGCCACGGCCCCCACCCTGCACCCTCCCCAGAGCAATCGCAAACAGCAGGCCCCGTGCAGGGCTGTATCCACTGACACGCGTGTTCTCACTCGTGCTGTCAAAGCCACGCAGGAGCCACCACATGGATGTGCGGCCCAGACCCCTCCTTCCAGTCCGTGACTTTGTATGAACAAGCAAGTCCCACATGTGCACACATCGGCGCAGCTGGAATTCCTGGGCCGAGGATCCTGGGCCCGGCACATTCTGCGAGGCCGCTCGGGCCCTGAAGACCAGAATTCCAGCGTCACCAGGCACCCGCAGGACCCGTGTCCGCACGAAACCCCGGGGACAAGATCTGAAAACCCTGGCCTCTCTCTTCCTGGGATTTCATGGGGCTTAAAGTAGCCTGAAACCTTGACCCTGATCCGTTGGCACTGGTGATGCCAAGGCATGTATGGGATGCGGCACGGGCTGTCCCAGGCTGGAGGTGATAATGGGCACACGTGGTCATTTCCAACCGCTCCGGCCCTCGGCGGGCACCGTGGGTGGCAGGGAGCGTGGCCCACTCCCAGGAGGGATTAGGCCGGTTGTCCCACGGGAATTTCAGGCCGAAGAACGGCCCGCACACTCTCCTGTCCCCACCGTAACCAGCCGTTAAATCAGCGCCTGGCGGGGCCAGAGGGCCCAGAAAACAGAACGTTTTTTGCGAGGCTGATGTCGCCCCGAAAGCTTCCAGTGGCTTCCCGGTCATCAGCTCCGGCCGGGCCGGAAAGTCCCAGCAGCTGGTTGTCTGTTCCAGCGAGTGGCTAACGTGCCCTGTGTCTCACTCATAAAGCCGCACCGGTCTCCGGAGCTGTGCTAAGAGGGTCTTCGTTAGCGGTCTCGTGACCCTCCCCCTGCTCCAGGCGACATGGCAAATGGAGGCAGTGCATTCCTTGTAGGTATCCTAGTGCCCGCGGGAAGAACGCATGGGCTGGACCACAGTGCCAGGTAATAAAGGGCGAGTAGACCGAAAGCGAAGGCCTCAGGACGTTCTTCCAGGGACAGTGCCTTTTCTCCCGGATCATAGAATGTCCCACCCAAGGAGTATGGAGGAGGGGCTGAACAACACGCTCATTCTCTGGGAAGTTACTTTGATTGAGAGCTAATGGCACTTCAGTTATTTTTCATTTTACTTCCTCCACTTATTAAAACACCGGCTATGCACCACCACAACCACCTCTAGACTCTTTTCTTCACTCAGTACCGATGAATCTAAGGAGATAAGAATTAGGTCGCTGCTGAAATACACTAGCAGAGCCCCAGCTGGTGTCGCTCAGTGGTTAGAGCGTCCACCTGCGGACTGAAGGGTCCCTGGTGCGATTCCGGTCAAGGGCACATGCCCGGGTTGCGGGCTTGACCCCAGTAGGGGATGTGCAGGAGGCAGCCGATCAATGATTCTCTCTCATCATTGGTGTTTCTATCTCTCTTACCCCTCTCTCTTCCTCTCTGAAATCAATAAAAATATATTTAAAAATAAATAAATACGCCGGCAGAGGCAGTTCTGTGTCCCACTTTTCTTAGTTGTGTAGTCATTTTTTTAATTCACTTACTCCATGTCTAGGTGTTTAGGATGCTTTTTCTGTATTCTTCACAACAACATGGAAAGGGCACATTAGCGTCATGACTCTACAGAACAGGAAAATGACTGAGGAACGTTATGTGACACGTGGAGTCATTAGCTCCGTGCCTGACATGTAATAAATGCATGTTACTTATTTCTCAATAAATAGTAGCTAGAACGATCATTTTTTCCCAAAGCCTCACAGGCTACGTAGTGGGGGAATCTGAATTCAAGCTCAAACACAACAGAAGGGTTTGCTGCTATACTCAGGCCTCACATTTCAGACTCCATTGCCCGGGCAGAAAGCTGTGGGATCCAGGTCATTCAAGCAGATAGCGTCGCAGTGCACCCGCTGTAGGTACCCGCCGGCACCCCCACGCTGATCTGTGGGCACGGGCACCTGCGTGTCGCGTCGTCTTACGTGCCGTTTGGTCCTGGTTTCTGGTTTGGCTGTGGCCCTTCCATGCTGGGAAGGGAGCCGTTAGACAGAGGAGGCGTCCTTGCTGTTGACAGGGATAGGACAGGGACTGGAGGAGGGTTCGAGGCGAGGACTGGGGAGGCAGGCACTTCCCTAAAAGCAGAGGCTCCGGGCCCTGCAGCTCACCCGCAGGTTGAGTGACACCTGCTTCTAAAAATAGACTTGCTTGGAACGAGGAGGCGGGGCCTGGCTTCTGGTTTCTTTCTAACTGAAGCTGGAAAGTGCGTCCAAGGACAGTGGGTGGACATCAGGAGGAACGGGGCTGTGGTGTGTAAACTGATCAATGTGCCGTCTCAGGAGGCCTTCCAGGCTCGGGCTCCAGCCCCTCCCCAGCGCAGTGGGAGCACCAGGCTCCCAGGGGCGCGCCTGGCACGCAGGCGGCTCCCCGAGGCCACCACTGCTGGGCCCAGAGCTGGGTGTTCGGGCCGATGGTCTCCAGACTCTGACAGCAGGTGCGACCTCGGTGAACGCTTCTCTAGAGGATTGTGGTGTGGGTGCCCTGTGGTTCCTCTCCTTGATTTAAAAAAAAACAGGATAAGGTGGTCACCCAAACTGGGCTCTCTGACCTGGGCCAGAACCCGCTTTGACGATGTACCGCGGCTCTGGGACTCGCCATGGGCCTGTGTGGTTATCTGTGCGCAGGGCACTGGTCGGAAAGGCAGAGCTGGCCCGGGCTGCGTGGGCCGGGCGCCCCCCTTAGACACCAAATTGCCCCCCTGTAGGGGGGGGGAGGGTGCCCCATGCTGGGAGCCACTGCTTTAGACACAGTTGCCTCCTTTCTGAGGCCTCCTTCATTTCGTTTAGTTTGAAATTCGAAAGGAAAAATGCATTCTCTTGGATCAGATTGTCGGGCAGCCTGTACCAGTCTGCATGAACTTCTGATGTCCTCCAACAACCCTCCCCCTTGCCCCTGGTCCACCTGCCCCACCCAGGTCCCCCCAGAGCCCCCTTCCCGCCTCCACTGCTCCCGACTGCCAGGCCTGGGTGCCCCTGTCTGGCGAGGGGTTCCCAGGTGCCTGCTTGGGAACCTGTTTAACTGCTTTCAGGGTCCTTTGTGGGGGGGGCGGGGGGGGGGGGGGGGGGGGGGGGGGGGGGGGGGGGGGGGGGGGGGGGGGGGGGGGGGGGGGGTGGGGGNCCTGTCTGGCGAGGGGTTCCCAGGTGCCTGCTTGGGAACCTGTTTAACTGCTTTCAGGGTCCTTTCTCCCCCCACCCCTCTTGCCCCCCAAATAGTCAATTACATATGTACATATTTATTTGCACTTGGAATGTTTTTCTGAATTTTCCAAATGGTAAAGGTATCTCAGATGACTGTCCGCTTACATTCCGATGGGTTGAAATGCAGGCCATCTGCAAGTTGCATCCCCAGGCTTATGGCGGGCCCAGGGGGCGCACTACCACCTCAGCCTCACCCAGCGAGTGCAGGCGGAGACCCGGCCAGAGCCTGGCCCGCTGACCGCCCTGAGCCACTGAGTGCTCCCCGGCCCTGCTGGCGATGTGTGAACTGCCCAGGGCATGAGGCAGGTGCCAGAAATACACCGTTTTACAGAAAACCCCTGACCTCAGCGACAGCTGGGGGACCACACGGTCTATAAACGCACTGGGTGCTCATCGGCTGCACCTGTCGAGCACGCCAGGCGTGGCGCTCACGTGAGCAGCCTGAAGGGGGAGGTTTCCTGAGGACGAGAGGCCAGGGGGGCAGGTGTGGGCAGGGCAGCCCCGGTGCGAAAGAGGCGCCCCTCCCCTGACGGACCTGCGTGGAATTTGCAGAGCGAGGGATGGAGTGGCAGAGGGTCGGGTGGATGGATGGTGAGCACTTGTGGCTCAGCGTGTGTGTGTGTGTGTGTGGGGGGGGGGGTCATAGGGGGGGTTTACAAGAGTTCNCCCCCCCCCCCCCCCCCCCCCCCCCCCCCCCCCCCCCCCCCCCCCCCCCCCCCCCCCCCCCCCCCCCCCCCCCCCCCTACAAGAGTTCGTGATTGGTGGCTGAGATTTTCTTTTCTTTTTTGTTAATCCTCACCCGAGGATATTTCTCCATGGATTTTTAGAGAGAGTGGAAGAGAGAGAGAAAGATAGAGAGAAATGTCGATGTGAGAGAGACACATCCATTGGTTGCCTCCTGCACTTGCCCCAACCAGGGCCCAGGCTGGGGAGGAGCCTGGAACTGAGGTACGTGCCTTGATCAAAATCGAACCTGGGACCCTTCGGTCCGCAGGCCGACGCGCTATACTGAGCCACACCAGCCAGGGCGGTTGCTGAGGTTTTCTTTAAAAACGATTGGAAAGACTCTGCACCCAGCATCTCATCGTGTAGGGACAAAGCAGAGTGTTTTGGAGAAGGCAAAGCTAATTCTGTGGCAAACGTGGATCACGTGACCAGAGGCGTGGCCAGAAATGGCATGTCATTCACCAAACAAGTTGGACCTCTAACATGGGCCATGCCGGGGGCTGTAGAGCAGCATGCCCTTTGTGTCTGCTTTCTGGTTGTTTAGTTCTGTCTCCAGGTTTCTTAGCCTGATGACCATCCCTGGAATAATGAGATTATCTGGACAGGAGTTATGCTCAACCTCAACCCTCTGATGAAACCTGCTTGGATTTTAACCAAGTAACCAAGGTCCCTGGCTGATCACTGTTGTCACTGACTAATAAATGTGCCCACAGCAAGTGTATACTTAGTCTGTTCCTTTCCACTCCTTGGAGGTGGGAGCGAGGTTCTCCTCCCGCCGCGTCTCGGTGCTGACGCTGGGCAGCGTGTCCCGTGGTCTGACTGCCGTGGCTGTCAGAGCCGTGGCTGCAGGTGAGCCCAGTCTGTCACTCTCCTCTGGGAGGTCTTCAAACAGATGCCTTTGTCATGAACCAGAGTCATTTCTTCAAAAGACAACCCAGGCCGGGTGCCAGCAGGTCTCTGAAGGAGACGATGGGTCCTGACTTGTCGGCCCACCTGGAGCTCCACGCCCGGTGCGTGCAGTACAAACAGCAGCCACTGTTTCCTGCTGGCTGGATGCCTCTCACCGGGAAGGCCATCTCTACCCTCCCTGTCACTCCTCTCAACAAACCCAGGGGACTCGTCTGTTAGTCCCATTTTACAGATGAGAAAACTGAGTCCCACGATTCCATGACGTGCTCAGAGCCACGCGGTTAGTGAGCGGAGGCGGTGTGTCATGGAGGGGCAGTGCCGTGTGTTACTGGGGCCTTTGCCCGGGAGCCAGATGACAGGGTTTGAATGTTTGCTCTACCGATTGGTAACTGATGACCATGGGACGGGGCTCAAGGACTTCCTCCATCTGCACATCCGGCTGTGACCTGCGCCGAGGGGGACAGTCGTGGGGCCGTCTCCTAGTGCTGTGGGCAGGTCCTCACACCAACGCACTTGGAATAATGCTGGGAGCAGGAGGCGTGTGCTGTTGGCGTTATTCTACCCCTGGGCACGTGCCCATCTGCAGTCCGTGAGCCCCATTAGGTCACCATCAACCTCCCCGGACAGGGTCCTCCCCCCGCCCCCAACCCCCCCCACCACCACCCTGTCCACTCCTGTCTCCATGGCTCTGCCCTGTGCTTCCGCGTCCACAGCATTGACTGCGTGTGTTTGGGTCCCAGGTCATTTCACATGTTCTTGCCTCTGTGCCTGGTTTTGCCCTCGGATTTGAGAACTTTCTGGTCTTGGTGAAGTTTCATTTTCCTAAATCTAGTTCAGACCTCCCCTCCCCAGGAGGCCTCCTGACTGGTTCGTGACAGACGGGACACCAAGCATCTCACTCATTTCTATATGGACACTCAGAGGCAGTGACTGTCCGGCCGGCCTGGCTCAGTGGTTGAGCATCAGCTCCTGAAACAGGAGGTTATGGTTCGATACCTGGTCAGGGCACATGCCCGGGTTGCAGGCTTGATCACCAGTGCGGGGTGTGCAGGAGGCAGCTGATCAATGATTCTCTCTCATCGTTGATGCTTCTCTCTCTCCCTTCCTCTCTGAAATCAATAATTTTTTTTTAAAGCAGGGATTGACTAAAAAAAATAAAACACCTGCTCTAGGGACATACACTTTTATACCAAAAAAATCATTGTAATTCAAGGCATGGTCCGTGCCCTGAGAGAGATCCGTGAACGTCTGTCTGTGGGCAGAGAATCCTCGGTGTTGACTGAAACTTAAAGGAGAAGGAAGTGGAGGCGGGGAAGGCCCCTCTGACTGCTTGGTGAAGGTCTCAGAGGTGGCCAACCTGGGCAGTTTTGCCTCGCTGGCCGACCCTCAATTATGCAGATGCTAACGCAGTCAGGAAACAGGGATTCGGCTGCCTGAGGACGAAGGCGAAGGCGGAGGGTTGGCTAGAAGTCTGAGCTCTGCCTTGAGAGAGAGGTGGGTCCACGTGGCCAGGAAAGCTGAACCTGCACCCCTGACCCGCACCGCGCTCCCCCAGAGTCCCTGTGGCCATAGAAATCTGGGTGTGTGCGTGGGTGACAGAGCATGGGACCGGGCACTGGGTGAGCAGTCCACCCACCTGCGCAGCGGGGAGCACCTGCTCCGGGCAGGGCGGGCCTCGGTCTGGGTACCTGCTCCGCGGGCGGCCCGCTGATGGTCTCCTACCCTTTCCTCATTTCTCTTTCTGGACAACCCTTCAGAGGGACACATTCTCTCCTTTGATGGCTAATACCTCCCACAGGCTGCTCGGGCCGAGCTCAGAACCTGCCACAGCTAGAGGGAAGTCCATTTACCCAAAGTCGTTCCGAAAATCCCCGCGGATGGCCTCAGGGCTGGGGCTCAGCGGCAGCCCCTGTCCTGCTTCCAAGCCCTGCCCTGTCCCTGGCTCGGGCCGAGGTGGCAGGGTTCCGGCGGAGGGCAAGCAGGCGGGGGAGGGGGGGGTCGCGGGGGGGGGGTGTGTCTGCATGAGCTGGGAAAGCACGCGGTCATCTAGGACTTGGTTAGCTGCCTGTGCTTGCTAAACACATTTTTCTGCAAGTAGCTATCAGTTAATTGGGGAACATTACACGGCCCTGAACTTGGCCCTAAATAGATCTGTGTTTCAGTCCCCTCCTCTCGCTGGCGTGGTCAGATTCTAAACCTCGCCGCCGCCGCGCCGATGGAAGGTCTGAGGGAGGCGGGTGCTCACGGGGAAACAGGCGCTGTTTGTATTGTTGTGACCACTGAGTAGGAGGCACATTTTACAGATAAAATATTTCCTCTTTTGGTGACACGACCAAAGACAACTCTGTTATCTTGTATATTTTAGATATTATCCTCCAGGTTCGGAGATGAGAAAATTGTGTAAGAAAACTTCTAGAAGTTGTCATTCTTGCTTCTTGGCAGCCAGAGGACTGTAGGTGTGGACGGAAGGGGCCACATGCTGACCTCACAGCTCAGGGGAGGCCTGCAGGGGATCTTGAAAACTCAGAGACCTAAAGTCACCACCAAGGATGGTCTGAAATTAGACTTTAACTAAAGCAGTGATGGTGGGCAGTCACCTCCTAGGCCAGTATCTTCCCTGACAAGGTCAACCTTTACCTTCACTGAGCCTGTCTGTCTTTTTGCATCTAAGATAACATCCCTGTGAAATGTCAGGGTAACTTGTAACTTCCCTTTTTCTGGACTCTTCAGGGCACAACTAAATGCCCTGGGCGCCAGGACAGAGACCACAAGTTCCTTCATTGTTATTATTGTGTTAATTGCTGACTGTTAACTAGCCTGCACCCACCTAATAAAAGAAGCACGTGTCTATCATTTTACTTTTTATCCAATCACAGAGGTTCCCCCTTTGCTTTCTCCCACCTCCCTAATCTATTACCAGTGGATTTCATGTGACCCACCTATATCTCCTCCTTGGATTGCAATGTATAAAACAGGTGAAAAACAGCCATTCTCCAGAGCAATACCCCAATCCATTGAGATTCTGCTTCCCGGCAATTGTGGACAGTTTGGCTCAAATAAACTCGCAGAAATTCTTCCCAGGTGTGAATGTTCTTACATTAACATAGGGAAGGAAAGTTTCAACAAACAGACTCACACGTCTGTTCCTCACTGTCGGGTTCAAAACTCCCATCTTCTGGAGAAGGAGCTGTGGCGTCAGGCACCGGGCTGTGCAGTGAGAGCAGGGCCGGCACCTCTCAGGTCCAGCCGTCCTCCGTGTAAAGTGGGGGCCACTTCCTCAGTCCCCCCAGCCCTGCAGCTCAGCAACCTGAGAAGTCGGGTTCCAACACAGGGATCCTGAGGTGTCTCACCTTTTCTCCCTCCCCTCTCCCCGTTCCTTCCCTCCAGCTTGTGGCAGGTTCTGGCTGAGCGGTGGCTCCAGGCTCCGTGGAAAGCAGTCTCCTCCTCAGCAGGACCCCAGGAGCCACACCACAGCTCAGGACGGGTTCTCGAGCAGTGGGCAGGGTGCCTGGCCTTGCCGGCAGCCGGGGAAGGAAGGCCTACTCTTGCTCAGATTTCATGCATCAGGCCTCTAGTAAAATATAGGCCATGAGGTGCAGGAGGAGAAACCCAAAGCCCCTTACAACGAGTTCATAGCCTGGGGGTTTCTATGTGGCGGGGAGGGGGAAAAGGGAAAGGGGAAGGGTTTTTGGATCTGGGCTCTGAAGGAAATGCAGATTCAAAGACGGACAGACTGACGGATGGGCTGCGGAGCAGGGTGGACTCTGGACAGAGAGGAATTTCCCCCCCACAGCCATCTTCACGCCTTTGCATGTTGCCTGGGGTTCTCTAAGGGTTTCGGTGTCTGACCTAAGAAGTTGTTTTCCCCGAAGGGCCTAGCAGGGCAAGGGCTCTGGGGCAGGAGGCCCGTGTGGAGATGAGCATGGTGCTGCGGTGTGGCGCCCGCAGTGACGGGGAGCAAGGTTGGTGACTTCACAGGTGGCCAGGAGCGAGGACTGGTGCCGAGGCGAGAAAGCGCTCAGAGAAGGGCACGCTCATCTCGCTTGCTTTGTTCTTCAAATCCAGAACCCTGTGCGGAGGGGGGAGCCCGATTAGGATGGACACTGAGTGACCCCTTCTCCCTGGCTCCTTGGAGAAGAGGGGGCCTTGCTGGTGATCGCCATGTACAATAGGAGGCAGCAGCCCGGCCGCCGCGGCTCAGTGGTTGAGCGTCCACCTATGAACCAGGAGGTCACAGTTTGATTCCGGTCAAGGGCACATGCCTGGGTTGTGGGCTCCATCCCTGGTGGAGGGCGTGCAGGAGGCAGCCGATCAATGGTTCTCATCATTGATGTCTCTCTCCCTCTGCCTTCCTCTCTGAAATCAATAAAAATATATTTAAAAAAATAAAATAATATAGGAGGCAGCAGAAGACACATATGCAGAACGCAGCCCAGGGTCCCTGCCCAGGTCACTGGAACAGCCCAGACTCACCGTTGCTCTCATCACGTGGCTCCCGCCAGGGCGCCATGGCGTGGGGCCGACATGCTGTCTGCACACGTGTGCGCTACCTCCGCACCGGGCCATGTTCTGGAGCCTGGGATCTCAGCGCCCGGGCTCAATCCAGGAGGAAGGGAGGGGGGAGGCAGGCAGGAGAGGAAGCAGAGACCAGCAGGCTGGACCGGTGAAAACGCTCATTCCACTGTTTAGAACTCGAGCGTAGCATTTGCAGGGAAGGTCCTGCCTTCTTGTCCCCCCCCCCCATCCCCACCCCCCAGCATCTCTCAGCTCCTGTGGAGACCTCAGCCTAAACTCTAAGCACCAACACTGTGGAGTGGCCTCTGCGCACAGGTCTGTGGGGCCAGGCCTCCAGCCGAGTAGGGAGGAAAGGGCTTTATTCCACCACCCACGGGAGGATTCTTCTTCCACGCTGCCTTTCCCTCTGCGCTCACACGTCCATCTCAGGAGGTCAGGGGGTCACTGTTATTGTGTAGCTGTCGTTCTTTCCTCCCAGACTCTGTGCCCCAGAGCAGGTGTCCTTACGAGTTTGTCGTGTCCTTGGCATTGGCAGCGAACTGGCCCTGGAGCCCTGCGTGTGCAGTTAAAGGAGAAAAGGAGCCTGGCTGGAGTGGCTCAGTGGTTGAGCATCGACCTATGAACCAGGAGGTCAGGGTTCGATTCTGGTCAAGGCACATGCCTGGGTTACTGGCTCAATCCCCAGTGGGGGGCGTGCAGGAGGCAGCCGATCCATGATTCTCTCTCATCATTGATGTTTCTATCTCTCTCTCCCTCTCCCTTCCTCTCTGAAATCAATAAAAAAATATTTTACAAAAAGAAAGGAAGAAAGAAAGAAGCAAAGGAAGAGAGAAAGGAAAAGTGTCTCTTCACAATGAATCATGGCCAGGACAGTCTTTTGCGTGAAATGCATGTGCATTTATGCATTTACTAGAACCTGGTGCACAAATTTGTGCACTGGTGGGGTCCAACTGGCCTGCCCCGATGGGGGCCCCCATTTGGGATGGAGGCCCATTGAGGGACAGGGCCGGCCTGGGCTGGCCAGGGTGAGGAGCTGTGAGTGGTTTGCCAGCCCGCCCCGCACCTGATCAGAGTGGGGAGGCCCACTCAGGGGCAGGGCCGGCCAGGGCGAGGGGCCGTGGTCATTCCAGTCATTCCACTTGTTCCACCATTCGGTTGCTGGGCTTTTATTATATAGGATATGCTGCCTGGAGATGAGGGACAAATGCTGAAATCAAACAGCACCTTTGTGTTTGCTTAGCTAGACCCTCACCTGCTCACTCAGGAATCAGGCAGGTAGTGAGAATTTCCCTGTCCACCAAGCCCAGAGATCAGCAATAGGGTTGTGAGGTACTGATCCCATCAAATACTGTCCTATCAAAGGAGAACGTCATACAGAGTGGGGTGCGCTGCTAATGGCTGGATATGAAATAATGCTTACGTGCATACATATGCAGCCCATGAACATAGACTATAGTGTGGTGAAGGCCTGGGTGGGGCGGGTTAATGGGAAAAAAAGGGGGGCATCTGTAATACTTTCAACAATAAAGATTTTTTAAAAACAGAAAAATAATAAAATTCTAGGTAATTCCCAAAGGATCATGCTAGTTGTTCATTTTCTATTTTCTTTATGATACTTGAAGTGTTTTATTTCACAGTAGATACATCCAGTAGAAACTTCACTGTGGTGTTGTTCATAGCTTTCCTTTAGCTAGGAGCCAAAGTCTTTCAAAGGAGAAGGATGAGACTCAATATTGCTTACGTTTCCTCACAAACAATTTGTAAAATTAGGAAAGCCCTTGTCTCAAGGAATTAACATGGTTTCTTTTGTCCTTGAAAAACATAATTTCTATAGGTTGTTGTGTTTCTATGCTAACTGTAGCTCATTAAAATACTTTAATGTACTTATCTGCCATTGGACTAAGTTCATTTCCTTCAAGTAGGCACAACTAATTTAATTAACGTGGAGATCGTTTTTCTTATAAAACAAGCACTTGGTAATTCCACCTCTTGGTTTCAGGTTTATGTAATAACAGAGAGGAAATTGAAATTTCATCATATTTAGTTTCGAGTGAAAACCAAGAATTAATGGTTATTCCTGGTCTTCCTCATGTTCCATTTTGTGACCAGCTGGAGAATTAAGGTTATTGTCAAGGTAAATCGATGGTACTTGGAGCTCTTTGTATGGCCAGAGGCCACACATGTATTTTTTATTTATCTATTTTTTTGTTTTTTTAAATTTTTTATTGTTGATGGTACTACAGATATCTCCCACCCCCCGTTTTCCCCCCTCCTCCCAGTTCCTACCTTCCCTTCCCAGGACTCCCTCCCCCCATTGCCCATGCCCATGGCTATGCCTATAAGTATATAAGGTCTTTGGTTTATCTCTTCTCACCCCCCAACCCCACATCGAGGAATCTCAGTCTGTTCCTGGCCTCCCGGCTTCGGGTCTTATTTTGTTGATCAGTTCATTTTGCTCATTAGATTCCACCAATAAGTGAGCTCACGTGACATGTGTCTTCTCAGTTTGGCTTATTTCACTGAGCGTGACACTCTCCAGGTCCCTCCATGCTGCATATGTGCTTTCCGGAGATGGTGATTTGCCCACATGATCCGCGCAGGGATGAAATCTGGGCTCTGGTTTTTCCGTATCAACCGTGTTAGCAGCCTACACTGTGTCTGCATCTCTGTCCAGAGAGGCTGGGCTTTGGAGCATCTTAGTTCTGAGAACAATTAAAGTTATACAGTTAAAGACCATGCAAAAAATCTATAATAATGATCATAAACTCAGCGGCTCGTCTCCTTGAAAAATATGGTTATTTGAAGCTTAATAGAGTTGATAATATGATCGCTGGGAAGAAGGTCACTCAGTAAAGATCTGCCTACTTGGGGGGGGGGCGGGGGGGGG
>JAWPEG010000011.1:104128926-104189460 GCA_035771395.1 Myotis vivesi
CTTGCCCCCCCCCCTTACACACACACACACACACACACACACACACACACACACACACACGGAAATGGTTGTCCCAAACATATTTCCTTGCCTGTTTTGTAGAAAATAGTGAAAGACTAGGCCGTGGGTCCCCTGGGAAGCTCCTAAAAGATGCAGATACAAGGTGCCTCCTCCAGTCCGAAAGCTTTGTCCCCCTGCATGTGACAGCTGCTTGACGAGGTCAGATGGAGTTAGGAGTGTGGTTGTGCGTACTGTACAGTGAAATATGCCGGCACTTGGCAGATCGGCGCAGCCCGTGACTCAGCGCTTTCCGGACAAGCAGGGCGCAGTGTGGCAGGTCGGCCGGGGGTAAAGAGCCATGCAAGGTGCAGAGTGGACCAAGGGGAAAAGTGCGATGCAGCGCTCAGCTCCCACCCGGCGGCTTAGGAGCGACCCGTCTGAGTTGATGTAGCGTCGAGAAGAGTGTCCAAAATGACGTGAAAAGATGGCACTGCTCCCATTCCCGGCTGTGTCTGCGCGAGGCAGGATTGCCCACCCTGCAGTCCCCATGGCGGGGGGGGGGTAGGAGGGCAGGACAGCGAGAACACGGGGCACAGAACAGGGAAACCCAGTTGCCTTCTCTGAGCTCAGATGTGAAGAGCTTAAGATGGAAAACAATGTCACCCTCCCCTAAGTTAGCTCAGTTTTTAAAAACATGGTTATTTTGCATAAAAGCTAAGTATCTATGTTAACTTACCTATTATTTTAAAATTGATTATTGAACCAACATTTTAAATACCTTGGCTTTTATTTTTAATGCTAGAGGCCTGGTGCATGAAAATTCATGCACTGGAGGGGGGTCCCTCAGCCCGGCCTGCCCCCTCTCACAGTCCAGGAGCCCTCAGAGGCAAAAGGTGACCTTGCGATCAGGGGAAGGTGACACCCCATCACACTTCTACTGCTGCCACTGCCAGCAGTGAAAACCTCAGCCATCCCTGGTTACCTAAACCTCAGGTGGCTCTGGGCAGCTGAGGGCTGAGGGGACTGGCAGACTCCAGAGGCACCATTTTGTGGCTGTGGGCACCGTCATCTTTGAGGGTGGGGCAATCAATTGGCATATTCCCTCCTTATTGGCTGTGGGCACTGCCATCTTTGTGGTGGCGTGAGGGTTAATTAGCATATTTTTCTTTTTTAGATAGGATGGTAAGTACCACCAGATGGACCCACAAGAAAAAAATTCGTTTGAAGTCCTCAATCATTTTTAATAATGAAAATGGGTCCACAGAGCAAAACACGTGAGACCTGATGCTTCGGGGCACGCACTCTGACTCTGCAGCCCAGTGAGGGGAATTCTGGCAGCTCAGGCTGTGGCACAGCGTTTAATGGCCTGGGTGGGGGGCCTTCCTGGATGAACTTTCCAGGCCCTGGGCAGCTGATTTGCTCCTTTTGCCACCAGACCACTCAGCATATCACACTGGGGGGTGGTACCACCTATCCTGCGAGGACAGAGCCATCCCTGACTCCCCAGGTCCCTCCTAACACCATGCTGTGCAGCCAGCTTTCCCAGGTTACAACTGCAGAGCATCTGTACTCTGTGCTGGACACTCTTCTTCCATCAAAACCTCAGCCACATTATATGTATATGTCTCTAGAGGAGAAGCACCGTGATAGGTATCTTATATATGCACGTGTGTGCATGCATGCATGTGTATGTGTGTCCCAGTGTGTATTTGTATGTATGTGTGTGCATATATGTGTGGAACAGTTTCACAAAGCATAGAATTGTGTATGTATGCATGCATATGGGTGTGTGTGGTACACTTTAATAAAGCATAGAATTATGTATGCATGTATGTATGTGTATATATGTGTATGTGTGTGGTCCAGTTTAATAAAGCATAGAAGTGTGTATGTATGTATGCATATGCATGCATGTGTATGGCATAGTTTAAAAAGTATAGAAATATGTGTGTGTGTGTGTGTGTGTGGTACACTTTAACAAAGCATAGAATTATGTATGTATGCATGTGTATGCATTTGCGTGTGTGCATGTGTGGCTGGCACAGTCTGACAAAGCATAGAAGTATATATGTGTGTGTGTGTATGCATATGCATGTGTGAGTATGTGTGTGTGTGGGTGGCACAGTCTGACAAAGCATAGGATTATGTATGTATGTGTGTATGTATGTGTGTGTAGCACAGTTTGACAAAGCATAGAATTATGTGTGTATGTGTGTGCATCTGCGTGTGTGGGTGGCACAGTCTGACAAAGCATAGGATTAAGAACTGAAGAGATGCCTTCATTCCCCCAAGCAGGAAATGGCTCCTGACAACTGGAATTCCTGTCACAGGAGCGGGTACCGAGTTATGGTAAACCTCCTGTTTGCCAATAACCTTCAAGCCTAAAGCGAAAGGACAGCATGCACCCATCCTATATAATAAAGAAGGAATATGCAAATTGTCCATCACTCTGCCACAAAGATGGTGGCGCCCACAGGAGGCACGGGTTTCTGTAACACAAGATGGCTGCACCACAGTGGAGGCCGAGTTCCCGTAACGAGCCTTAATGAGAAATCAGCAGGGACCTGAGGCTGCGTCCCTCCCAACCCTTACCCCCCCCCCGTGGGGCTTGACAATGGACCTCAGGCTGCCCCCCACCTAGCAGGGCTTGGTGGGGGGACCTCAGGCCATACCCCCCACCCAGTTGGGCTTGATGGGGGACCTGAGGCTGTGTCCCCACCCAGCAGGGCTTGACAAGGGTGGGACTGGCCGGGTCTGGATCTAGCCCAATTGGGGGGGGGGGCAGCCAGGTCTGGGTCTCGCTCGATTTTGAGGTGCACGTGGGTGGGCGGGGACTTGACTCTGGGTCCCATGATGCACCCCAGACTCTGACAGGAGGAAGATTTTCATATACATTTTACTAATTTTCTTTCATCTCTGACACTTCTATTATAGAGAAAGGGCAAATCGCAATATTAAAATATTTCCTCTAACTAATCCCCTTTGAATGTGTACACATTTCATGCACTGAGCCACTAGTTTGTAATCAAGGTCTGTGCTCGTGTCATTTGGAGAAGGTTTCTCACTCGAGGTCTGTCCTCTTTATTGGTAGATTTATGGGGGAGCAACCTGTGGAGGGAATGTCTCTCCAGGTCTGGCGGACCGGTGCAGGTCTGAGGGCCAAGCTACGGGTGGGGTGTCCACACACAACACCCTCTGGACACGCGAGAGCTGGTTAGGGTCTGAGGCCGAACAGTCCAGTGAATGCAACAACAGCAGTAGAGAGTCAGGACCCAAGCCAGGCCTCCGCCCCGTCCCACCTGTATCAGGTGCCGGGCGCAGGTGACCCCACATGGCAGGGCTCCCGGGGCTGCCTCTGGACAGGGCATCACCTGTGTTTCCTCATCGAATCAGTCACCTAACGGTGCTTTGAACATGTTGAATGACTCAGGGTTGTTACTGTTAATGCCCATCATTTCCTGGAATCCAAGGGAGGCACCGAGTCCCTTTGAGCACGGGAGATTTTTCCACTTTCGTTAAATGACCCCAGTGTCCTGAGTCTTTTTATTTAAGATTTTTGTGTATTTTTAAATGTGCCCCCCCTCCCACCCCCTGGCTTTGGTGATGCATGAGCGATAGCAGCTTCCTTTAGGCGGGGAGCACGTTTCTCTCGCCATTTCTAACTCCCGAACCAGATAGAAAGCTGGTTAGCGTTGCACACAATTGAGCAAACAGACTGAGAAAGGGCCCCGACACTTGGTGATGCGGGGATGACATGAGCTTTAGTGTTGCTGCATGTTGGCCACACACAGAATGTGGGGCTGGCCTGGGGCGCTGTGGGGAACCGGACCCTGGCCAGGTGTGGCTGCAGCATTGAAATCCCTCAGCTAGTGAGTGTGGGGGAACAAACACACACGGACGTGGGGAACCTGGACATGGGGCTCTAAGGCTTCTCTTTTTTTCTGAGTCCTCTGGCCACTTATTTGTCTAATCTTTTAGATTTTAAACATGTTTTTTGTTCTGGTTGTTGTTATTTTTAAATATATTTGTATTGATTTCAGAGAGGAAGGGAGAGGGAGAAAGAGATAGAAACATCAGTGATGAGAGAGAATCATTGATCAGCTGCCTCCTGCACGCCCCACACCGGGGATCAAGTGCACAGCCCAGGCATGTGCCCTGATGGGGAATCGAACCCGGAACCATTCAGTTTGCAGGCTGACATTCTACCCACTGAGCCACGCCAGCCAGGGCTTACACGTGTTTTTTAATGAGCCCTTTAAAAGCACTGTTTCATGTTCTGTCTAAATGTTTATACAACATGTCCGCCTGGCCCAGGAGCCTTCAGCACAGAACCCTCACTGTCCCACCGGACAGAAAGCAGGCGGCCCGGCTGCCCTCGGTCCTGGAGGAGCTGGTGCGTACACTCCCCAGGCACCGGGAGCAGAGAATACCATTCCATATTAGTCCTTGAGCTTCTGCAGCACGTGGCTGCTCTCTCACTGCTCGCAGCTCGCAGCGGCATCGCGCATAGCTCTGCCTGTGGGGCCACGTCGTCGGGGCGCACATTCCTAGGGTGCAGCGTGGAGGGGCCTTGCGCCTGGGAGTCCTGGTTCGCTCCGGGAGCCTGTCCAGGCAGCTGAGGAATGCCTTCTGCTTTTATGGCGACTGGGTCCCTGCGGGGGAGACATCACTCAGGAGACCTCTGCCCAGTGTCTGGATGTGAACAGGGACCGGAGCAGAGGCGTCCAGGCTCCGGCCCAGACTCCACCACAGGCCTGGGAGCAGAAGCTGAGGCGCAGACGGGGCCCTGGAAAACCCAGTCTGCCTCCGTCTGCATAGTGACCCCACGCGGACGCACCATGTGCAGACAGAGGACGGGTGCCCCGACCCTCACCCAGTTCTCCCCGCACCCGGATGCTTCCGAGGAGGGAAGCCTCCTCCCTCCCCATCGGCTCTCCTTCTAGACACCCCTGCACGCGACAGTCCTCCACCATCCCTCATTGTCCTCCCCTGCCCTCTCGGCTCCCAGGCGCTCTCCTAGTCCATCTCCCCAGCGGCTGGCCTGCACTTCCTTCATCACCCTCAAGTGCTGCCTCCCTCAACCCCTTCTTCTTCCATGGAGGTGACCTCGTGCCCTTGGTGGGGGTCAGCCCCACGTTGCCATCCTCTGCACTCCCCTGTCCTGACAGCCTGCGCCCTTCCTTCCTCTCTGCCTCCTGTCTGCCCGCAATGCTGTCCAGCTGGGTCCCTGCTTATTCTGTCACAAAGGGACGTGGTGACACCCACGGGGTTGAGGGCAGGGTCAGGGTCTCCGAGAATGGCTTCTGACAGCACCCTCCCAGGGCCACCGGCACTGGCATGGTTGTGGGGCAGGGAGCCACGGGCCGGCGCTGGGCCTCAGGGTCATGCCATGGCCTGGCCTGCGACTGAGACGCTGCCGGTGGCCCACGGCGTCCACAGCAAAGCGCCTCCCAGCTGGGCGTCCGCAGCACCGAGCCCACGAGGCCCAGCCTCTCTCTGCGCCACTCAGTCCAGAGGCAGGGGGCCTGAGCGTCACCCGCTGAGCGGGCACCTGATCTGCCAGGGGCCAGAGGGAGGGGCGTCAGGGACACACGGGTTGTCTTCTCCCCGCGGCGACTCCGGCACCTGGAAGGAGCTAGCACAGAAGCTGCACAGCCCCGTCCCCCTGCCACTGGCTCTCTGCTGACTTACTCAGCTGTCAGTCAGAGTTCTTATCCACTGACCCCCTTCCTCCTCCTCGCAGGTTCTCTTCCCCACTCACTGCTGTGTGGCTGCGCTCAGGCTCGGGACACTTAGGCTTCTTGGGTCGTCACTGCTGGTTTCCTTTCTAATATAGCTTTATTGATGTCAGAGGGGAAGGGAAAGGGAGCAAGAGATGGAACATCAATGATGAGAGAGAGTCACACTGGGATGGAGCCCGCAACCCGGGCATGTGCCCTGACGGGGAATAGAACCCTGACCTCCTGGTTCATAGGTCGATGCTCAACCATGAGCCATGTTTCCCGGGCCGGGTCGTTACTGCTTCTATTCCCTCTCGTTCTCGTCCTTGTCGCCCTAAAAGTGTCACACTGTTCTTTGCTTTGGGCTAGGAGCCGCCCCCGCACCCCCCACCCCCCCAAGCCTCCCCTCCAGGACCTGAGGTTGGACGTCAGAGCTGGGGAGCAGGCCGTGCAGAGGGGGTTAGCTGCTGGTTGCTACAACCTGAGCTGTTGCCATCATCGCCTCCTGGGGGCCTGGTGACCGGCTCTCAGGGCAGCGGGGAACATGACCTGCTTGGGCTCCGCGGAGGAGCTGCTGGACGCCCCTGAAGCCTTGTCTCCGGGAGGAGAGCTGTGCCAAGGCCTGCCACGCCCCTGGGGAGGGCTGGGGTTCCGAAAGAGTGTTCAGTCCTGGTCTGCTCGCCACCCCATGGACTCGTCTCCATCGCAGAAGCTGCCTCTGGCCGCGATCCCTTCCTTCACCCTCCCTGTCTCAGTTCCGAGCCGCGTGGCATGGGGTTCGAGGAGCCTCCTGCGGGCACGGGGCTAGACGCCCGCCCGCTCTCTCCTTCGTCATCCGCGTAATGGTGGCAAGTGTGGCTTAAGGAGGAGGTTGTCCTGGTTCCACCACTTGCTTGGGCACCTCCCCGAGGACTTGTCCATGACACACACGGACACGCAGTCAGGAGAGGAGGCCCGCGTCGCTGACGGGACTCTGGCACTGTGGGCGTGGACGCTGGCACTGTGGGCGTGGACGCTGGCACTGTGGGCGGGGAAGCTGGCACTGTGGGAGTGGATGCTGGCACTGTGGGTGAGGAAGCTGGCACTGTGGGTGGGGAAGCTGGCACTGGGGGCGTGGCAGTCACACCCCAAGCCAGTGTGCTTCCTACTCCATCCGCTAGGCCTGAATACAAAGCCCTAATAAGAGCAAAAGGAACTTTCTCATTTTGCCAGGGAATTATTTATTCATGAAGCTAAAGTAGCATAGCTGACACGCGTCTTGAATTCAGGCTATGACATGGAAGTAACGTTATATTTCCCCGGAGCCTTAGCTTTCCGTTTTCACTGGCTGCAATGAGGGAGTCCTTCCTGACCAGGCCCAGAGGCCGTGAGCAGGAGGACGTAGCGTTTGGTAAATTTCTATTTCCATGACCTCTGAGTCCCATGGTCTGAGCACATAGTGAGGCGTTGAGAGGGAGGAGTGCACTGTACAGGGAGGAGCAGCTGGGGACACAGGAGGTGGGCAGTGAGGTCTCAGGGATGCTCCAAAGAAAAAGACTTAGAGCCTGGCTGGCTTGGCTCAGTGACTGAGCATCGACCTGTGAACCAGGAGATCACAGTTCAATTCCCTGTGAGGGCACATCCCTGGGTTGCAGCTGATCCATGATTCTTTCTCATCATTGATGTTTCTATCTTTCTTCCCTTCTCCCTTCCTCCATGAAATCAATAAAATTATCTACACTAATAAAAGAGAAAGATGCAAATTGACCATACCTTCGTGACACCCACCAGCCAATCAGGAGTAAATATGCAAATTAACCCAACAAAGATGGTGGGTTGATTTGCATACACAGGCGCCAAGTGGCTGGTGGGTGGGGCGGGACTCAGGCATTCTGCACAGCCCCAGCTGCTCCGTGGGAAGCGTGGGAAGGCGGAAAGGTGGCTCCGGGCAGGAGCGAAGACAGTGTGGGCAGCGAGGGGAAGGAAGGCCCACTCTTGCATGAATCTTCGTGCATCAGGCCTCTAGTATTTAAAATAAAAAAGAGCAGAAGCTCCTGTTTCCTTTGCACATGGGAGATGGTGTGGGGGGCCCAGGACAAGAGCTCAGACCTGGGGGGACAGACACACAGGAGCTGGACTGTCAGAAAGCTGTGGCCCAGCAGACCAGTGGGGATCACACCTGCCTGCCCCCCCTTCCTCTCCTTCTTTGATCTCTTACTGGGGTTCCCATTGGCCAGACCCAGCCAGGAGCCAGTGTGATGGGAACTCGGCCACGAGGCAGTGTTGGGTAGGGGAGGGACTAGACCTGGAAGGGTAGAGAGACAGTGACCAGCCCAACACTCTTGTTGGCACAATGACACATGTCTGGCTTCCAGTCACCCCTCATGGGAGCCCAGGGGGAGCCTCTGCTGTCGTTCCCACATCTCCCTCCTCACAGGCCTGACGGTGTGCCCAGGTTTTATTCTGATCCGTTCTCTTCCACATCCTTCTGGGCAGGAATGTGAGGCATCATCCTTAGAGATCGGCTGTTTGATCTTTACACAACCTTTTTCTTTTTTTTTTTTTTTGGCCAAAATTTATCTAGTCCTAACTCTTAAATAGTTGGGTTCTAAGGGATTTCTTCCTTTGACATAATCCTTAATGCCCTGGCCATCTCGTTACCCTTGATGCTGGGACGGCTGTCTTGGGTTCGTTTATCTGCAGTGTGACTGGGTTTTAAATTTTATTTGAGTGGGAGAAGTCACTTCCAATTAGGTCAGCCTTCACAATGTGATATGGTTCTTTCTAGCATGGGCTCAATTTAAAAACGTCTCCCCACTCCTCACTACTTTTATTTCTTTACTCTCATTCTTCTAGAATAGATTTTCTCTCCTTTTCTGTTTATTTACAACTAGAGGCCCGGTGCACAAAAATTTGTGCACTCGGAGGGGGGAGGGGTCCCTCAGCCTGGCCTATGCCCTCTTGCAGTCTGGGACCCCTCAGAGGATGTCCACCTGCTGGCTTAGGCCCCCTCCCTGGGGGATCGGGCCCAAGCTGGCAGTCAGACATCCCTCTGGCAGCCCGGCAGCCCTCAGCTGCAGTCGGACATCCTTAGTGCTGCTGAGGAGGTGGGAGAGGCTCCCACCACCACCACTGCTGTACTGTCAGCATCAGCTTGGCTTGTGGCTGAGCAGAGTTCCCCCTGTGGGAGTGCACTGACCACCAGGGGACAGCTCCTGCATTGAGCATCTGCCCCCTGGTGGTCAGTGTCATAGTGACCAGTCATTCCCAGTCATTCTGCTGTTAGGGTCAGTTTTCATATTACCCTTTTATTATATAGGATAGAGGCCTGGTGCACAGGTGGGGGCTGGCTGGTTTGCCCTGAAGGGTGTCCTGGATCAGGGTGGGGGTCCCGCTGGGGTGCCTGGCCAGCCTGGGTGAGGGGCTGATGGCTGTTTGCAGCTGGTCACACCCCCTTCAGGGTGGAGGTCCCCACTGGGGTGCCTGGCCAGCCTGGGTGAGGGGCTGATGGCTATTTGCAGCTGGTCACATCCCCTTCAGGGTGGGGGTCCCCACTGGGGTGCCTGGCCAGCCTGGGTGAGGGGCTGATGGCTGTTTTCAGGCTGGTCAAGCCCCCCCCCCAGTGGGGACCCTCACCCCATGGAGGTTTGGCCAGTCTGGGTGAGGGGCTGAGGGCTGTTTGTAGGCTGGCCAAGCCCTCCGGCGACAGAAGCTCCCAGCCTCTCCTTTTTTTCTTTTTTTTTTTATTCTGGGTTTTATTTACCTTCTATAATTGAAACTTTGTAGCCTTGAGAGGAGCTCAGAGCCAGCCAGGGCGGGCCGGAGGGAAGCCTCCTGCTCGCTCCCGCTCCGTGGCCACAGCCAGCTGAAAGCAGGTATCTGGGGTTTATTTACCTTCTATAATTAAAACTTTGTTGCTTTGAGTGGAGCTCAGAGCCGGGCCGCGGCAAGCGGGAAGCTTGACTGCCTCCATCATGGGGGCAACCAAGCCTCCTGCTTGCTCCAGCTCCATGGCTGTCAGCCGCAATCTTGGTTGGGTTAATTTGCATATAGTCGCTCTGATTGGCTGGTGGGCATGGCTTAAGGCATAGCAAAAGTACGGTCAATTTGCATGTTTGTCTTTTATTAGTGTAGATGATACGAATTCAATGTGGACATCGTGGTGGTATATACTACATTGTGTGTGTGTGTGGGGGGGTGGACCATGTGTAAGATGGTGGTTAACAGGTGAACATAAAGCCAGGACTGACATGGTACACACTACATTTTGTGTGTAGTGGAACATGCGTACGGTGGTCTCACAGGTTAACAGGTGAATAAAGCCAGGGCTGACATGGTACACACTACATTGTGTGTGTGGGAGGAACATGTGTAAGATATGGTTAACAGGTGAACATAAAGCCAGGACTGACATGGTATATACTACATTTTCTGTGTGTGTGTGTGCAACATGTGTAAGGTGGTCTCACAGGTTAGCAGGTGAATGAAGCCAGGACTGACATGGTATATACTACATTGTGTGTGTGTGTGTGTGTGTGTGTGTGTGTGTGTGTGTGTGTGTGACATGTGGAAGGTGGTCTCACAGGTTACAGGTGGATGAGGCCAGGGCTGCTTCTCCAGCTTGCAGATCCACGTGCCGGGCCCAGACTCATCTCTTGGAGGCGGCACATGGTGTGCACACGTTGACGATTCTAACCGTGGTCTCCTGTTTGCTCCACTCAGATCCGCAGCCAGAGCAAAGCGTCGGGCTCTGGGCTCTGTGAGGGGGACGAAGTGATCTCCATCAACGGCAACCCATGTGCGGACCTCACCTACCCGCAGGTCATCCGGCTCATGGAGAGCGTGGCCGACTCACTGCACATGCTTGTCAAACGGTAGGAGCCCAGGGGGGGCCACTCGCGCCGCATGCCGGCTGGGACTGGGACAGCCTCCAACCCATAGATGTGGGTGCCCTGCGGAGGTCAGTGAGGCAGACAGGAGGGCCGTAGGGTCTGAAAACGGTGGCTTTGACCCACTGAATTTTCTGGGTGATTGAAAATTAACTTGGAAATCTTTGTTTTGAGAATTTTGGTGGAAATCTTGGTTATTTAAAACTAGTTCCTTAGACAGTTCAGCATATTGAACATAATTTAATCCTTCCAGATCCAGGTTTTGTGGTGGTTCAGAGCCCCACAGATGGATGAAAAACATTTAAATAGCAAACCATTACACTATACACTAACTTTTTCAAGAAAGAAATGCCCAGGGGAAGGAGAACAACAACAAAAGCTTTAAAAGCAGCCAGATTCCTGATGCCAGAACCTCCATAAAACCAATATCTTGGTGGTTAGAATAAAGTTTTTGGACTATCAACGCAAATCTCTTGTTAATTTTATTTCCCCCTACTCATCCTCCCCACTAATTGCTTAAAAATGCAGAAGTAAAATTTAAACATAGAAATAAGAGAACAAAGGGGGTGCTCGGCCATGTGGCTTGGTAGTTGAGCATCGACGTATGCACCCAGAGACCACAGGTTTGATTTCCGGTCAGGGCACGTGCCGGGGTTGCAGGCTTGATCCCCAGTGTGGGTCCACAGATCAATGTTTCTCTCTCATTGATGTTTCTGTCTATCTCTCTCTGTATCTCTTTAAAAATCAATAAAAATATATTTATTTTATTTTTTTAAAATATATTCTATGTCAGAGAGGAAGGGAGAGGGAGGGAGAGATAGAAATATCAATGATGAGAGAATCATTGATTGGCTGCCTCCTACACGCCTTATACTGGGGGTCAATCCCGCGATCTGGGCATGTGCCCTTGCCCAGAATCGAACCTGGGAACCTTCAGTCCGCAGTCCGAAACTCTATCCACTGAGCCAAACTGGCTAGAGAAAAATATTTTTTTTTCTAAAAAATAAAACAATGGGAGCAATCACACATACACACACACACACAAACAGTAGCATCCACATTTCCATGCACACCACAGCCCTGGCCGCACCAGCTTTGCAGGGAGACTGACATCGCGTTGTAATAACTCCAGACAGGAAAGCCCTGGACCCTGGAGGGAGCCTTCCTGGGCGAGTCAGAGGGCCCCCGCTGTTTGCATTCAGTGTGATCTCATTTCCCCCTTTCTAATATTGATGTCAGAGAGGAAGGGAGAGGGAGAGAGAGAGAGAAACATCAATGATGAGAGAGAATCATGGATCGGCTGCCTCCTGCACACGCCACACTGGGGATCGAGCCTGCAGCCTGGGCCTGTGCCCTGACCGGGAATCAAACCATGACCTCCTGGTTCATAGGTTGACACTCAGCCACTGAGCCACACCGGCCAGGCCGGTTTTGTTTTTTGTTTGTTTGTTGTTGCTGTTGGGAGTCCTCGCCTGAGGATATTTTTTCATTGATTTTTACAGAGATAGTAGAAGGGAAGGAAGGAAGGGATAGTGAGAGAGAGAGAGGAATATCCATATGAGAAAGCTACATCAATTAGTTGCCTTCCCCACATGCCCCAACCAGGGCCAGGGGTCCAACTTGCAACCCAGGTACTTGCCCTTGACCAGGAATCAAACCTGAGACCCTTTGATGCACGGGCTGATACTCTAACCACTGAGTACACAGGCCAGGGCTGACTCCACTTCTATACAAACACGACTCACATGGCCCAAGCCTTTGAAAATAAAAGAAATCTCACTTTACTCTCAGCATCTCCCACCTAAATGTTTCCCATCGAGCCCAGTGTGCAAGCCCTCAGGCTCCTACTCATGTATAAACAGCCACGTGCTTTGGCGAGGACCCAGCAGGAGGCTGCGGCGTGCAGTCCGTGTGCCAGGGCCCTGCATAGAGCCCCGCTCTCTGAGCACTTCCATCTTCGCGAAGGTTTGATCACGTCCACATGGGGAGATGCCTTCTCTGGTTTGTTCCCTTTTTAGTGCCTCCACTGCCGCAGCGAGGCCAGCTCCCCGGAACAAGCTGTGGCTGGCACTTTCCCTACTCGGTTCTGTCTGGCTGCGCTGCCTCCCTGGGAAAATCCCTGGGTGCTTTAAAGCTGAGTCTCAGACACATATTTACTGTCACACATCATAGGACCGGTTCTCTGCTACTTTCAGTAAATGGGATCATGACTATTATTTTCTCTTAAGTACTTTGACTTTACCAAATAAGTATTGATGATATTGAAAACGGAATCTCAAATTAATACCCACCAAAAGGCAGTCGTCATGTCATCATCCTCATCAACACCATCACCACCATCACCACCACCATCCCCATCACCACCACCATCACTATCACCATCACCATCACCATCCCCATCACCATCCCTATCACCACCACCATCACCATCATCACCATCACCATCACCATCACCACTCTGGTATCTGAACGCTGTTTCCTGGAATGAAAATATTCTTCCATTCACATAACTGTCCTCTATCACTGAAAGGCAACTGGTTTACTTTTCCTGGACAATTGCCCAGAGATAGCTGGGTCAGGCGGTCCTAAAACACTTCTTCATCATTAAGCCTCTATTATCTTAAATTTCATTAAAATAAGATGTTTTTCTAAATTATATAATTATGTGTTGGGGAGCAGGAAATTTTACTCTAGGTTCTTCTGGCTGGTCTAAGAATTAAATTGATGTAAGACCGATTAGCAGGAGCAAATAGCTAAATGTAATTATGTTTGGATGTACAGGGTTCATTAAGATCAGTGGTCCCAAGGCAGGCTGGGTGTGTGTGCCCCCAGAGCTAAGGGGATGGGGAAGTGGTCTGGGACTTCAAAGGGGAGGAAGGAGCAAATGTTTGGTAAACAAATGTTTGCTGGGCCTCAAAGTGAGGCATCTGATGGCCAGGCTCCTCCAGCCCCCCCCCCCCACTTTCCCCCCACCCCAGCCCCTGTTCTCTGTAGACCTCCAGCAAGAGCCCTGTTCTGGGACCAGGTATCGATTCTGCCTCAGTTCTTCCAGGCAGTTTGCAGGGAGGTCAAAAGTCCTGCTGAGACTTTAGTTCCTTCAAAATAAAGTCATGTCCTGGCCGAGAGCTGGGAGTGTCCCACTCTGCTTCCCACCTGCGACCCACACTGTGGACTCGGGTGCCAACGCGGACTGCGTGGACATGAGCATCTTCAGGTAGAAGGGTTAGCCTCCCAGGTTTTCGTGACTGTTGTCATGTGTGTCCCTGTCACGCTGGCCACCAGGACATGTTAACACCTATCTGAGCATTTGCCTGCGTGACAGTCTGAGGCTGGAGTGAAGTCAGACTCTCGTCTCAGCCTCCTGAGTGATGGCTAACAGAACACGACATGATCTAATCCGGTTCCCTTCCAAGCCTTCCTCCGCTAAACCCTCTGACCGCCCGGTCCCTCACGTTCGGTGGCACAGAGTGTAGCATCATTTCCTACACAGAGTTGGGGTGGGGGGGGGAGTGGATCTGAGGAGCTGTCAGCTGTATTACGGTTTTTTCCTGTATTTACCAGGAAGCTTCACAGGGTAAGCTGTGTTTCCTTTGATGGTTTTTGTTTAGTTTAGTTTTTTGGTTGCTCAATGCAGTCAAAAGCGAACTTGGGAGTCATTATAATCTCATACAGTCTGAACTTGTATGGCCATGTCTGTCCTCAGGTAGATTCCCTTCGCTGGTCAGAACGCACTGGGAGGGAGAAAGAGGGTGCAGAGGACCCTGCTGCTTCTTTTAAAAAAAACAAAAACCCCAAGGAAACCCTTAGAAATGTGAGAAGTGGGGCATTTCCTCCAGCTGTTCTGTGACTGGGGATTCTCTTCTAAAAGCCCTTAGAATTTACATCAGAGCTCGAGCAAGAAGTTGTTTAACCCTTAAAGTTGCATTGCTTCTTGCAAACCCAAATTTGCAAAACCAGCTGGGAATGTCCAGGCCAGAATCAAAGGACTGTGGAGAGGGACCTGCCCCGCCCCCCTCCCCCACCCCCACCTCCAACAGGAGCACGGGACTGACACAGAGGCCCTCTAAGGGAATGGCTCCGAGAGGCAGGTTCAGGAGAGGAGGGAGCGGCTGGGGTATTTATACTCCATGACGCAATTGCCCAGGGCAGTTGGCAAAGGATTTCTCTGGATGAGAGAGGGCTGGGCTGGGGCCCACGGGTGCAGACCGCCCCCCCCTAGCCCCCCCCCAAAGCTCGGCATGCCTTTTGTTCCCTTCAAGAAAGCAGAGCCACTGAGAGGGTCCCGGCCTCACCTGTGTGATCACATCTCCCAGCACCGCTGGGTGTGTCTAGAGACAGACCCAGCCTTAGTCAGTGAGACACTGACATGCTTTCTCATAAAGCAACAAACACCGTGTTTTGAAAACAACCAAAAAAGCACAGCTGAAGAGCATCCATGTGGCTATCACCTGTCTTTAAATAAAACATATAAAAAGCTGAATGTAGGATGGATTTAGGTTGTATCATACCTTGTGAGCCCTTTTGCTTGGCTAAAGCAGTGGTTCCCAACCTTCCTAATGCCGCGGCCCTTTAATACAGTTCCTCATATTGTGGTGACCCCCAATTTCATTGTTACAAATTGAACATCATTAAAGTATAGTGATTAATCACAAAAAACAATATGTAATTATATATGTGTTTTCCGATGGTCTTAGGCGACCCCTGTGAAAGGGTCATTCGACCCACAAAGGGGTCGCGACCCACAGGTTGAGAACCGCTGCTTTAAAGGAACCGTTAATTGAAAAATCCTTGAATAATCACACAGGCAAGTTGCCAGTTTCTGTTTTCACACTCGCTGCCGCTGGCACACAGGAGAGTATGGGCATCAGCCATCATGAGGGGTCGGGGGGCGCCGTGGGGGGGTGGGTACCCGCATCTAACTGTCGGGAACTGTTCGGCTTTTCTGTGCGCAGACCTTCCGGTGGAATAAGGGAGACTTTGGCCTCTGAAATGGAAAACCAGACCCCTGAGCATCTCCCCGCCGAGGGGTGCGTGGAAAGTACCACCCTGCAGATCCGCCTGACCACGCACAGCCAGGACCCCGAGCCCCACCTCGACTCCCACCAGAGTGGCACCCCCCTGGCTGAGAACTCGGAAAGTGGTCCCGCTTTTTCTGGGAGCAAAAAAGAAGAAACGGGCCTGAGTTACGCCGAGGTGCCCCACACGCCTGGGCCCCCGAGAGGACGCGTGGCAGAGGAGGGGGTCTTGCTGGAGAGGAAGGCAGCCGTGGGCTGGCCCGGCCCCGTGGTTGAGCTACAGCTGTCCCTGCCTCAGGACATGGGCACGGGCCCCGGGGCCCCCGCCCTGGCCCTCCTGGGAGCTGACACACCTCAGAGCCCTGACCCAGACCCCAACGCTGTGCACATAAACTCAGCCCCCACGAGTGAGAGCGGGGAGGCCTCGCTGAGGTCCAGCAAAGTCATCCAGATCCGCAGGGGCCAGGAGCTGAGAATGGTCCAGGGGGCGGCCGCCGGGGCCGCGGGGCTGCCGCGCGTGGAGGTGATCCTGGACTGCGCTGCCGGGCAGCTGGCGGGAGGGTGCGGGCTGCGGGCGGGGGCGGGGCGAGTGGACTCCCCGCTGGAAGGAGGGCAGACAGAAGCACCTCCTTCTCTGGTCGCCTTTGCCGTCTCCTCAGAAGGCACGGAGCAGGGGGACGATCCGCGGGAGGAAAGGGATCACAGCAGACCACACAAGCACAGAGCGCGACACGCACGTGAGTCCTGCGGGGGCCGGCGGGGCTGGGGCCTGGGGGCTGGGGGCCGGGGCTAGGGGCTGGGGGCCGGGGATCTTGCTGCTGCTCGCCTGCATGGATGGCTTTTTCTTTTAAAGATTTTTTTCTTCTGCCTTTCACCGAGACACAATTAAAAAATTATTAATGCACCAAAACACCCCCCCCCCCCGCCCCGGCAAATGAAACTGCAGACAGTGCCATTGTCTGAATTGGAAGCAGCGAGTTTGAACTTGGGAGTTGAGTTCCCTGCTTTTCATGCACATTTTGCCCCAGGAGCACGGGAACGGTGAAAGACCAGCACACTGTTAGCATTGCTTCTCGGGTCTGTCTCGGAGTGCTGCCCTAGTCCACGCTCGCACGGCACACGCGAGACCTGGACGTGGCGTGGACTCCGAGTTTAACCGTCAGGAGCGGTGGAGCCTGCTGCTCAGAGGCGCCTGTGGAACTCAGGCTGCACCGCTGATGCGAAAAGCAGATCCTGCCTCTGAGACGAACCGCCCTGCAGCCTGATGATGCCTGCAGAAGTGGGCTGACGGACAGGGACATGTGGCGGCCGGCAGTTACACGATCCGCCCGCCGCCAGCCCTCACCGGCCACAGGGCATCCCACCGCCTCTGCACGCCCAGGCCAGCCCCGGGGCCACGTGGAGCGTTTAAATGCCCTCACACAGAACACGGGTTTAAATGCCAGGCTCCCACCGCCCCCGGGTTTCCTTGCACCCCGGGGAGTGGTTAGAGGAAGCAGAGTGAGGATGAGCGTGGCCGCTGGGTTTTATGACTTTTGTTCTTTTCTTTCCTTTTTGCCACACATTTTTGGAGAGTCATTGGAGGAGGTGAGGGCTGAGGGGAAAGGCACTGGTGTCTGAATGATCTATGACAGTAATGAACTTGGTTAGTCCAAACAGTAGATTAAGTCTTCTAGCCTGTTGTCATTCCTGTCAAGGTGTATTTTTAGCAAACCCATTTGTAGCTTCCTTGGCAAGTGCTGTCAATCATTGCGTAGCCTGCAGCATCTGTAGGCACGGTCACATGTATAGATTTTCAACAAGTGCATGCAGGCGGATTCACATACTTGACGTGTTGGCAGGGGTGTTAGCGACAAGTGTGCAACTGTGACTGTCAGTTTCATAGTGAGCTGTATAACACAGTCAAGAAAAAACTACATTTAGGAATGACCACACACTTTATTTCCTCTAAATAAAACATTATTGCCGGCGGCTACCTGTAACTTTGTTATAAAACTTCTTACTCTGATTCTTTGTTTTTAAATTAACCATTAAGCCTGATTTTTTTAGTACAAAAAGAGCTAATTTTCAATCATAAAATACTAAAAAAAATTTTTCTGAAATTTCCATTGAACTATTCTGAGGAGTTCAAAGCATATTTTGTGAATCATGCTCATTTTCATTGAATGCATGCGTATGATTAATTGTTGCTATATATTAATTTGTCACCAATTCCTTTTTTATGACAATAATGACAAAATTTTAAATTAAAATTTTAAAACTGTCAAACTCTCATTTTAAATGATTTAATTTTTTATCAGCTCTTACCCACAGGTGAAAGGGTCACTAATCACATAATTTTTAAATTTCCCCAAGATTTACACTCACTCTTATACCCCAGCACAATGGATTTTTGCAACTAAAGTCATATTTGAATTATCTAGACAACTTTGTAGCTAAAGTTTCTTACATTCACAGCAGCCTAATGTTTGAATTATTATGGATCGTGATTCAGTCCTTTCAAGTATTCACATAGTTTTCTGAATTCATGCTAATTCAGTCTCCAGGAATGGAAAGACTTTGGAGGGGAAGTCAGAGGCAAGAAAGAAAGAAAAGAAGAAGGAAACTTGACTATTTAAAGTCATTACATTAATTAAGCTAAATAACATTTTTGCCCCCCTCCCCCACCCCCGATTTTTTAAAACATGCTTGGCAATAGTTTTATGTTGACATTTTATTTTTGAAATATGGAAGTACGAGGTATGCCCCAACGTGCGTTTCAGAGCATACTGCCCTTAAGTGATCTCCTTTCTAGTTTCGCTGGACACCACTGACTGACAGCTACAGAGTAGGGGCCGCCCAGAAACAAACGATGAGGCCTGGATTCTGATGGGCAGACACACACGGGTATTCGCATGGGCAACGGACTCACATGCACAGAGTTCCACGTGGCACTGTAGAAATTCAGACTTTAAAATTATATATATATTTCAGAGAGGAAGGGAGAAGTGGAGAGAGATAGAGAAACATCAATGATGAGAATCATGGATTGGCTGCCTCCAGCACGCCCCCTACTGGGGATGGAGCCAGCAAGCCGGGCATGAGCCCTGCCAGGGAATCGAACCCAGGACCTCCTGGCTCATAGTGACACTCGACCACTGAGCCAGGCCGGTGGGGCCTAAAGCGCAGCCTTTAAGGAAAGGAGGAGGGGGAGGAGGAGAAGGAGGAGGAGGAGTGGGTGGGGTGGCTTCCGCGTGGAGCCCAGCGCAGGCAGGGTCCCCTCTCTTTCCCGGGTGCATGTGGGGGTGGCTGGGATCCTGGCCGCCCCTCAACCTGCTCTCCCCCCCTCCCCCACCCCCAGGGCTGCGGAGGAGCGAGAGCCTGTCGGAGAAGCAGGTGAAGGAGGCCAAGTCCCGATGCCGCAGCATCGCGCAGCTGCTGACGGCCGCGCCCAGCCCGCACTCGCGCGGGGTGCAGATGTTTAAGAAGCGGCGGCGGCGCGCGCGCAGGTTCACGCTGGTCAGCTACGGCACCGGGGAGCTGCGGAGGCCGGGGGGCGCGGGGGACCCCGAGGACGACGGCTGGGACAGCCCCTGCGAGGCCGCGCTGCTGGGCGCCAGCGAGTCCGACGCCGACGAGGAGCTGCCGTCCGACCCCGACGACAGCGCGCAGGTCGTGGCCTTCGACTGGGACTCGGGGCTCGGGGACTTTGAGAAGAGGCTGAGCGCGGGGGACAAGATGGAGATGCTCCCCGACACGTCGGGCAAGGGGGCGCTCATGTTCGCCCGGAGGCGGGAGCGGATGGAGCAGATCTCGGCGCAGCAGGAGGAGGGCGGGGCGCGCGCCGGGGCGCCGGCGGGGGCGCACGACGGCCTGAGCGCCGGGACCTCCTACCGGCGCACGGAGGAGGCGACCGTGAGCGCCCAGAGCTCCGTGCACAGGAGCTACGTCGAGGTGAGCCAGGGCCCCGGCCTCGCGCCCCAGCACAACGGCTTCGGGGCGGCGCCCATGAACAGGACAGCCCGGCCCTTCCCGGGGGCGCCCGGGGCCCAGCCTGCGGCCCCCTTCTCCCCGCCCCGCAGCGTGGCGAGCCCCACGGCCGACTTCCCCGCGCCGCCACCCTACTCCGCGGTCACCCCGCCCCCGGGGGGGCCGGTCCGCGCGGCCATCAGCCCCCCGGCCGGCCCCGCGCAGCCCCCGCCGTGGCCGCAGCCCGCGCCCTGGCACCCGGAGCGCATCGCGTCCCGCGACGAGCGCATCGCCGTGCCCGCCAAGAGGACGGGCATCCTGCAGGAGGCCAAGCGCAGGAGCACCACCAAGCCCATGTTCACGTTCAAGGAGCCCAAGGTGAGCCCGAACCCCGAGCTCCTGTCGCTCCTCCAAAGCGCGGAGGGCAAGCGCGGCGCGGGGGCCGACTCGGGCCCCGAGGAAGACTACCTGAGCCTCGGGGCGGAGGCCTGCAACTTCATGCACGGCGCCGCCGCCAAGCAGAAGACGCCCCCGCCCGTGGCCCCGAAGCCCGCAGTCAAGGCCTCCTCCTCCTCCCAGCCCGCGACGCCCGTGTCTCCCGTGTCTCCAGTCTGGTCTCCGGGCGTGGGTCCAGCCCCGCAGCCGGCCTTCTCCAGGCCCCCGCCTTTGCAGGGCTCCGTGGAGTCATCCATCAAAATAGCGCAGCCATCTTACCCTCCGGCCAGGCCCGCCAGTGCCCTCAACCTGGCCGGTCCCTTCAGAGGCCCTCAGGCGGCGGTGGCCAGCGTGAACCACACCGCCAAGCCGGCGGCCCCCACCCCGGCCAGGAGCGCCTCGCATGTGGGCGCCGCGGGCCCGCCCAGCGAGCTTCCAGGGATGCAGGGGAAAGGGGCCCAGCTCTTTGCCAAAAGGCAGTCGAGGATGGAGAAGTATGTGGTGGACTCGGACACCGTGCAGGCCCACGCCGCTCGCGCCCAGTCCCCCACGCCATCGCTCCCGGCGGGTTGGAAGTACTCCTCCAACGTGCGAGCGCCGCCCCCGGTGGCCTACAACCCCATCCACTCGCCCTCCTACCCGCTGGCAGCTGTCAAGTCCCAGCCTTCGGCCCCGCAGGCCTCCAAAACCAGCAAGAAGAAGGGCAAGAAGCCGCTCAACGCTCTGGATGTCATGAAGCACCAGCCCTACCAGCTCAATGCATCCCTGTTCACTTTCCAACCCCCAGATGCCAAGGCAGGCCTCCCCCAGAGGTCACCGGCCAAGGTCAACGCTGGGCCAGCCCCCAGGCAGGCCCTCCCACCCCGGGCCATCAATGCCAGCTCGCCCACTAATGCCAGCTCGCCCACCAACGCACAGGCCGCGTCCGTGTACTCGCTGCCGGCCTACAGCCCCCAGCCGGCCTTCTTCCCCGAGGCCGCCTCCCCGGTCAGCGCATCCCCGGTGCCCACGGGCGTCCCCGTCTCTCCAAAGCAAGAGGTGGCCTCCACGGCGTATTTGGTGGCACCAAAGCCCAAGTTCTCGGCCAAGAAGAGTGGCGTCACAGCGCAGGTGTGGAAACCCTCGATCGCGGAAGGGTAATCTGTGGCGGACGCCCGGTGTCCTCTTTGCTTGAAGCGATGGTTTGCAGTGTTACTTGCGTCCCCGGAATGCTTAGCGAGTCCTCCACTTACTTAATTTCAGACGCCACCCCCCACTGTGGGTCCAAGGAGCACCATAGGGTCAATGAGTCAAACACCCAACTCAGATGGACTGCAGCCAGTTCGATCCTGTTTGCGCACTTAAATCTGGGGCACCCCCCATAGCCACGTGCCATGATATTAAGCAAGCAGATACTTAGGGTTCGTGTGTTAGCTGAGACAGGCAGTGGTCAGTGGCCAGCGTGATCACCCACCTGGGCCCAGCCCTGCTCCCGGGCGAAGGGCTCGAGTCACCAGCACACGGCACACGCTGACGGCTATTTCTTTTTGAAGTAGTGTTTTATCTCTGTTACTAGTGTTTAGGGGTAAGGAATGTACCGAGGGCAGGATCAGCTCCGGTCCCCACCTCGGCCACCTGGGAGAACTGCGGAGAAGTCCTGGGACTGTTGGCAGGTGCAGGGTTGGTTAGGGGTGAGAGGAGGGCCCTGGTCACTGTTGAGCACGGAGGTGTATTCGCTTCCTTGCCAGGTGTCAGACACATGGAGACGGGATGGGGGAGGGGGTGGCGGAGAGTGATCACCCCCCTTCGCCAGCGATTCCACCGTCCCCCATCACTCGGGAGTCTAAGCCAGCACACCTCCGGGGTTTGCCAGGGTAAAGGCAGGTCGTGGAGGAAGGCTGGCAGATGGGCGGGCCTTGGAGGCAGGTCCACGTGACAGGTGTCTTCCAGAGACCACGTGACTGGAGAGAGAGGGTGCTGGTGGCGCAGCAGGACTGGTGTGTGGAGGCCAGAGGGTGAGTGCACCCCGAGATGAGCACCATTTCCCAGTGACCTCACCGCCTTCTTTTTCCTGTGTTTCTTTGGCTTTTTTGAAAACTGCTCCTCCTCCCACTGTGCCTTGCGGCTCTAATCTCACACCTTCACGGTATGATTTACCTCTGACGGACCGGGAGGATTCCAACAAGGTTACCTTGCGGGTAGGGATTGCTCACACCCTGCCCTCGCCCAGCTGGCTGCGGAGTCGGCCACGTGACTGACAGGAACCTGAAGACCTTGCTCATAGCTATTTTAAGTCCGAGGTTGAGCAACATTGGAAAGTATTCAGCGTGAATTCGGGGAGATCACAGAGCGCTTCTGGCGGCTCCGGGGGGAGCATCACCCCACACGGGGGGAGACTCGGTAGAGACGCTCGGGAAGACATGTCTGGGTGCAGGGACGAGGCCCCACTGTGACCCGCGAGGAAGTCTGCGCACCTTTGCTCTGCTGTCACCTCCGCCCGCTCTCTTTCCCACCATCCTATTAAAATGTTACTTTCTTCTTCACCTGCTCAATGTATGTTTTTCAACATCTTCCCTCTCCGAGCTGCTCTGACCTGTGCTATTTCTCGGACATTCCTCTGATAATGCTCCCCAAACATCTGCATTTCCTTTATTTCTTATTGATTTCAGAGAGGGAGGGAGAGAGAAACGTCAGTGATGAGAGAATCATGGATCGGCTTTCTCCTGCATGCCCCCTACTGGGGATCCATCCCACAACCTGGGCATGGAATGTGACCCCCTGGTTCACAGGCGGATGCCCAACCACTGAGCCACTGCTCTTCCCTTTTAAGCGAGCATGTCCGTTTCCCCGTAAAACTGCAAGCCTTGGGTGTTTCTGAGACACACCTCCCAGAGGAGACCTACGTCAGCTGCAAACAGTAGGCCCTTCTCCTGCCTTCCCTCTGGAACATCTCCCAGGCCTTTGGGGGGCAGTGTACGCAGAGGCTACAAACACAGGTACAGCTCGGGCTCTCGCGTGCCCTTCTGGGAAACCGGTGAGAAGAGGAATGCAGGACGAAGGAAGACGCGATCTGCCCTTTACAGAACGCTACCATCTGTGTTTCTTCTTCCCTGCACAGGAAGTCTGGTGAATGCTGTGCATTTTGCATTCTTTCCTAATAGAACAACCAAAAAAGGCTGCTTACGGCCGAGCCGGCGAGGAGATGGTTTTAGCCCTCGCATTCCTCACATAGCGTGCAGAGAACGGCGTGAGTCAGCGGGAGGATCATGGGCCACCAGGCAGTCAACTGGAGATCCTCCTTCAAGAGTAGCCGGTGTCTGAAGTCCTCCCAGGTGCCTGCGGTTTGCAGGCAGGAGAAGTGCCCTCGGCCCACTTCCTGTTGGACAGGTGGTGACCTTAGCAGAGCCCTTTTTGGGGTCCATGACTAACGCCACCCAAGCCTGACTGGGACTGTCATGGCTCCCAAAAAGCTTTTGAGGCACGTGCCAGGCAGCTGGGCAGGGCAGCCCAGCTCCCCCTGGCCCTGGGCATCGTGCCATCTGGGTGGCACCTGCCCCACCCGGGGAAGAGGCCCACCCCCGCCCCGCAGGTCGGCAGTGTGAGCCAGAGGCCGAGTCTGCTCCCTGGAGCCAGAGAGGCGCCCTCTGCCTTTTCTCCTGACCAGGGCCCCTGGAAGCCTGCCTGTGGGGTAAGCGGCCGGGGGGCCGTGGCCAGGGAGCCAGCAGGGCAGGGGGAGACCGAGGGCGCAGGGGTTCAGCTTCCCTCCCCGGCACCCTCTGCTGCTGGGTGGTGGTGGCTGGTGGTGGCGGCAGGTGTGGGCTGTGCTGGCCGGTTGTGGGCTTGGAGGAGGCAGTTTTTGTTAGTTTGAGCACCTTGCCTCTCTCCTTTGGCCCCTTTTAGCAGAGTGTAGGCGCGGCTCCTGCGAATCAGCTTTTCACCGTCAGCATCACAGCGCCCGAGACCGACGGGGCACCTGTGATGTGAGGTACCTGTGTGCCCACCCCCAGGAGCGCACGCGCAGTTACAGGCCCTGCAGTGTCAGCTCGAGGTGGCCACAGCGCTGAATCCCGCAGGACCCTACATGAACCCCTCTCCGCGGGTTCCCACACCGCCTCCAACCTCCCTTCCAGCCGCCACGCTCGAACTCCAGGTGTCCCGGTTTTATGGGAGGAGGGGAGCAGGTTAGCACAGATCTGGGGACACGGGAGCTGAGGGCTGCCACTCTGATCTTAGCACAGTTACGATTTCTGATATTTCAGTAACAGGCATGTTTTTGTTCTGTGAGAGGGAAGAACGCACCGTGTCTGCACTGTGACTGTTCACTGATGGTATAACCCGCACACTTTTAGGAATATGTTTAATCACTCACATCTGGGCTGTCCTCCCAGAGCACGTGCAAGTCTGTACTTTAAAATATATCCAGCCTGATCGTTCTCGGTAGCGTCTCCCTCATTTAACCATCACAAGACGCCCTCACTGTGCTCGTAGGAAGATCAGCCTGCGTGACAAGTGGCGTGAACGTGAGCCAGGCTCCCTCACGCCTGGAGCGCCGGGGCCCCTGCGGGGGGCGGTGAGCTCCTCGGACAGTGTCTGCTCCTGCAGCCTCAGGTGTAGCTGCTCGCAAGTCACGTCTGAGATGTCGGAACCAGGGGTTCACACTGAAGGGGGACCCTGTCCTGGCTGGGTTCTCGATGGGAATCCTTGGCGGTCGCTTTGCTGTGACCAGTGTCCCAATCCCCGACTCTGGAACTGTCAGTGACGCCTCTGAGCACACGAGGCCCACAGCCGTTGTCTCCAAGTGGTCTCTTCCCCGCAGAAGGCCGAGCAGGTTCCGACCTCAGGCACCTGCCCGCACGGCTGGGACCCCGGGCTGGGACCCTGGGACGGGCGGGCAGGGCCCAGGTGACCACCACCAAGAACGATTGTTTTCTGAAAAGCTAAATGCTCACGCCGCTCCCAGAGGGGAGCCCTGGGCTGCGAGGCTGTTCCCTGAAGTCAGGGCTGTTGAGTTTGTGTTGAAAGTTGTTAAGAGTTCATGAGAAACACAGGCGCATTCTGAGACCCCAACTCTATTCCCAGAGACACTGACCCTGCAGGTCCCCTGGCTGCCCCTTAGCGTGGACTCTGGGGACACAGACCCAGCCGCTCCAGAGCCGCGGAGCCAGCAGCGGGCGTTCTGGGAAGTTCTCTGACTTCCCACCAGAGCTGGCCGAGGGCCAGCGCCTGCCCGGAGATTCCCATGGGGACGGACACCAGGCGGAGCTGCCGAGAGCGGCCCATCTCTGTTCCCCTTTCCGATTGACTTGTTGAAATGAAGTGTGAAACCCTGGGCTGTCCTATGGGGCGTGGGGAACAACAGAGCCAGTGTCGGGGGGGGGGCCCGTAGCAGAACCCCCTCTCCTCGCTGACATCAGGGACACTTTCTTCAATTTTCAAAACGTCACGCCTCCACGGTTTGCACATTTGTACACTAAGTTCCCATTCGGCACTTGAAAATCACAGAACTTACTGCTCAGAGGCCGCCAGATGCAGAGAAGTTTAATTAAACATTTAATACCACAGCCTGCCTGGCCTGTCTCGACTCCTGGCTCCAAGGCTGCCCGGCTGGCGAAGTGGGTCTCAGGGTTAAGGAGAGCCCGCGAGGCTTCCCGGGCTCCTGTCATTTAAGTGACTTTCTGTTTTGACACATAGGATTTCTTAGCTTTTTGCCTTTATTTTCTTGGTTCTGAATGTTGGCCGTGTTCTTGGCGTGTTGACCTAAAGCACGTGCTTTATGACGTGAAGTACACACTCAGAGTCCCCAATGAAATCAACCCCCGGGACCCACGGCCCAGGCCTCCCCCCCCCTCCCCACTGGTGAGAACAAGGTTAAGGTCACGAGAACCTTTGAACACACCACGGAGACACCTGTTCCCCCCGCCCTGCTGAGAGCCTCTTGGGAACTGTTGATGGTTTGTTCTTGAAAAAAACAACAAAGGGTCGCAATTGGTTCTGAGTTGAAAAGGCATCCAGTCTAGGGGAAAGGGAGAAGGGAGAAGGGAGAAGGCCAATAGCAAGCAGCACAGTGCTCTGTTTTGATGCTTCTTCGGGGGGCACTGGAGGAGTCCAGGGCCTTTGGTGTCTTTGCCTGGTGGCCTGGTGTGACATCTCTCTCCAAGGCCACCCGCAGGCCCCGGCAGCACTGAGGTCTAAGCCAGGGGGACATGGGGGGGGGGGGCCCCGAGCCACAGCATCGCCTCCGCCGCCCACAGCACAGAGTGCAAGACTTACCGAAGTTGTGTGGATGGCAGCATTCCCCGAGCACAGACTGCGGGCCCGGGACTGTGCGAGGATCTCCCGTAGATTCTCTCTTTGTATTGACGGATAATGGACATAGCAGAGCTCAGGGGTACAGCACAGTGATTCGATACTGTACACATTGTGAAACGATCGCACGTTCAGTGAGCCCCCACCACGGTCACCCCACATAGCTACAGGGTTTTTCCTGTGATGAGAATGGTTAGCATCTACTCTTAGCAACTTTCAAACACACGATGCAGGGAAAAAAAAAAAAAAGAGAGAGAGAGAAACAAATAACGATGCGCAGGCATAATCAGCCGTGGTCACAGGACTTCCTTCTGTGATCGCTGAGGTCGGCACCTTGGACCCCTGCACCCAGCCTCCCACCCCCACCCCAGTCACCCCCTCTGGCCACCTGCGTGGGTGCTGCTTGAATGAGCCATCTCTGGGACAGGTACCACACTATCCCCGCTTTTAGATCTCAGGGTTCTCAGGCACAGAGAGGCTGAAGAACCCTCCCGGGACCTCACAGAGCTTAGCAGTGGTTCCCGCGCTCTCCACCGGCTCCCTTCCAGGTTCACTGCTCCAGGGAGACACTGACTAAACGCCCTGGAGTTGGGTGCCCAGGTGAGAGACACTCGTGATTGGTGGAGAAGGCGCGTGGGAGCAGTAACAGCCTCCCTTTAGGGGACCTGCCCATCAGAGGCCACAGGGGAGGGGACCTGCCCATTGGAGGCCACAGGGGAGGGGACCTGCCCATTAGCAACCACAAGCGCACCTATCTGAGAAATGCCGGTCACGTAGACAGTCTACATCAAAGGGAGACACAGACTAAATGCCCTGGAGTTGGGTGCCCCAGGTGAGAGACACTAGTAAAGGAGGTGGGGGGGGGGAGTGCGTAGGGTTCAGTCAGCGGTAGGGACGCCTGACATGGTGCGGTCACTGCTTGGGGACACCGCACGTGCCTGTTGGAGCCTCACACGCCCGCAGCTGCCTGCATGGTGTGGCACGCCAGGCGGTCTAGGGAGAAAGCCCTCACGTCCAGTAACAATATCGTGAGAAATGTTCCCCCCATTTTTTAAGTTAAAACAGAAGTGGCTTGATTAGGGGAAGCCCAAGGCAAACATTTCGTAAAGGAAACTCCGTGGGCTGAGGTGACAGCTCGCAGGAAGGCTCCTGGAGCACCGAGAGGCAAACCGCCCGAGCAGAGGCCAGGCCGCCTCTCCTGGCCTTGTCCCCTGGCTGGAAGGGGGGACAGTGACAGGCATCGCTCTGGAGTCATGAGGACGCAGTGAATCAGTGCGCTGTGTTCAGGGGGCGCCTGGCCCACAGCGAGCCTTCCCCATGTCCGCCGTGGGGGTTGCTGTAAAGGGCACGAGATAGACAACAGCTGCGGCTCCACACTCCCAGGAGCAGCACAGACACAACAGCGAGATGAGCTCTGTGGTCTCTGCTGCTGGGAGCCCAGGTGGAGGACCCAAAAACTAAACTGGAGAAGTGAGCTGTGTTAATGGAGCAGTGTGGGTGCTAATGGAACAGTGTGTGTACTAATGGAGCAGTGTGGGCGCTAATGGAGCAGTGTGAGTGCTAATGGAGCAGTGTGAGGGCTAATGGAGCAGTGTGTATGCTGATGGAGCAGTGTGTGTGCTGATGGAGCAGTGTGTGTGCTAATGGAGCAGTGTGTGTGCTAATGGAGCAGTGTGTGTGCTAATGGAGCAGTGCGTGTGCTAATGGAGCAGTGCGTGTGCTAATGGAGCAGTGTGAGTGCTAATGGAGCAGTGTGAGGGCTAATGGAGCAGTGCGTGTGCTAATGGAGCAGTGTGTGTGCTAATGGAGCAGTGTGTGTGCTAATGGAGCAGTGTGTGTGCTAATGGAGCAGTGTGTGTGCTAATGGAGCAGTGTGAGTGCTAATGGAGCAGTGTGTGTGCTAATGGAGCAGTGTGTGTGCTAATGGAGCAGTGTGTGTGCTAATGGAGCAGTGTGTGTGCTAATGGAGCAGTGTGTGTGCTAATGGAGCAGTGTGTGTGCTAATGGAGCAGTGTGTGTGCTAATGGAGCAGTGTGTGTGCTAATGGAGCAGTGTGTGTGCTAATGGAGCAGTGTGTGTGCTAATGGAGCAGTGTGTGTGCTAATGGAGCAGTGTGTGTGCTAATGGAGCAGTGTGTGTGCTAATGGAGCAGTGTGTGTGCTAATGGAGCAGTGTGTGTGCTAATGGAGCAGTGTGTGTGCTAATGGAGCAGTGTGTGTGCTAATGGAGCAGTGTGTGTGCTAATGGAGCAGTGTGTGTGCTAATGGAGCAGTGTGTGTGCTAATGGAGCAGTGTGTGTGCTAATGGAGCAGTGTGTGTGCTAATGGAGCAGTGTGTGTGCTAATGGAGCAGTGTGAGCGCTAATGGAGCAGTGTGAGCGCTAATGGAGCAGTGTGTGTGCTAATGGAGCAGTGTGTGTGCTAATGGAGCAGTGTGTGTGCTAATGGAGCAGTGTGTGTGCTAATGGAGCAGTGTGTGTGCTAATGGAGCAGTGTGTGTGCTAATGGAGCAGTGTGTGTGCTAATGGAGCAGTGTGTGTGCTAATGGAGCAGTGCGTGTGCTAATGGAGCAGTGTGTGTGCTAATGGAGCAGTGTGTGTGCTAATGGAGCAGTGTGTGTGCTAATGGAGCAGTGTGTGTGCTAATGGAGCAGTGTGTGTGCTAATGGAGCAGTGTGTGTGCTAATGGAGCAGTGCGTGTGCTAATGGAGCAGTGTGTGTGCTAATGGAGCAGTGTGTGTGCTAATGGAGCAGTGTGTGTGCTAATGGAGCAGTGTGTGTGCTAATGGAGCAGTGTGTGTGCTAATGGAGCAGTGTGTGTGCTAATGGAGCAGTGTGTGTGCTAATGGAGCAGTGTGTGTGCTAATGGAGCAGTGTGTGTGCTAATGGAGCAGTGTGTGTGCTAATGGAGCAGTGTGTGTGCTAATGGAGCAGTGTGTGTGCTAATGGAGCAGTGTGTGTGCTAATGGAGCAGTGTGTGTGCTAATGGAGCAGTGTGTGTGCTAATGGAGCAGTGTGTGTGCTAATGGAGCAGTGTGTGTGCTAATGGAGCAGTGTGTGTGCTAATGGAGCAGTGTGTGTGCTAATGGAGCAGTGTGTGTGCTAATGGAGCAGTGTGTGTGCTAATGGAGCAGTGTGTGTGCTAATGGAGCAGTGTGTGTGCTAATGGAGCAGTGTGTGCGCTAATGGAGCAGTGTGAGCGCTAATGGAGCAGTGTGTGTGCTAATGGAGCAGTGTGAGCGCTAATGGAGCAGTGTGAGCGCTAATGGAGCAGTGTGTGTGCTAATGGAGCAGTGTGTGTGCTAATGGAGCAGTGTGTGTGCTAATGGAGCAGTGTGTGTGCTAATGGAGCAGTGTGTGTGCTAATGGAGCAGTGCGTGTGCTAATGGAGCAGTGTGTGTGCTAATGGAGCAGTGTGTGTGCTAATGGAGCAGTGTGTGTGCTAATGGAGCAGTGTGTGTGCTAATGGAGCAGTGTGTGTGCTAATGGAGCAGTGTGTGTGCTAATGGAGCAGTGCGTGTGCTAATGGAGCAGTGTGTGTGCTAATGGAGCAGTGTGTGTGCTAATGGAGCAGTGTGTGTGCTAATGGAGCAGTGTGTGTGCTAATGGAGCAGTGTGTGTGCTAATGGAGCAGTGTGTGTGCTAATGGAGCAGTGTGTGTGCTAATGGAGCAGTGTGTGTGCTAATGGAGCAGTGTGTGTGCTAATGGAGCAGTGTGTGTGCTAATGGAGCAGTGTGTGTGCTAATGGAGCAGTGTGTGTGCTAATGGAGCAGTGTGTGTGCTAATGGAGCAGTGTGTGTGCTAATGGAGCAGTGTGTGTGCTAATGGAGCAGTGTGTGTGCTAATGGAGCAGTGTGTGTGCTAATGGAGCAGTGTGTGTGCTAATGGAGCAGTGTGTGTGCTAATGGAGCAGTGTGTGTGCTAATGGAGCAGTGTGTGTGCTAATGGAGCAGTGTGTGTGCTAATGGAGCAGTGTGTGTGCTAATGGAGCAGTGTGTGCGCTAATGGAGCAGTGTGAGCGCTAATGGAGCAGTGTGTGTGCTAATGGAGCAGTGTGAGCGCTAATGGAGCAGTGTGAGCGCTAATGGAGCAGTGTGTGTGCTAATGGAGCAGTGTGTGTGCTAATGGAGCAGTGTGTGTGCTAATGGAGCAGTGTGTGTGCTAATGGAGCAGTGTGTGTGCTAATGGAGCAGTGCGTGTGCTAATGGAGCAGTGTGTGTGCTAATGGAGCAGTGTGTGTGCTAATGGAGCAGTGTGTGTGCTAATGGAGCAGTGTGTGTGCTAATGGAGCAGTGTGTGTGCTAATGGAGCAGTGTGTGTGCTAATGGAGCAGTGCGTGTGCTAATGGAGCAGTGTGTGTGCTAATGGAGCAGTGTGTGTGCTAATGGAGCAGTGTGTGTGCTAATGGAGCAGTGTGTGTGCTAATGGAGCAGTGTGTGTGCTAATGGAGCAGTGTGTGTGCTAATGGAGCAGTGTGTGTGCTAATGGAGCAGTGTGTGTGCTAATGGAGCAGTGTGTGTGCTAATGGAGCAGTGTGTGTGCTAATGGAGCAGTGTGTGTGCTAATGGAGCAGTGTGTGTGCTAATGGAGCAGTGTGTGTGCTAATGGAGCAGTGTGTGTGCTAATGGAGCAGTGTGTGTGCTAATGGAGCAGTGCGTGTGCTAATGGAGCAGTGTGTGTGCTAATGGAGCAGTGCGTGTGCTAATGGAGCAGTGTGAGCGCTAATGGAGCAGTGTGTGTGCTAATGGAGCAGTGTGTGTGCTAATGGAGCAGTGCGTGTGCTAATGGAGCAGTGCCTCCATTAATCGCCTATTGACCTAGGGAGTGGGCCTCTAGGAGCCCTGTCTCTTCTCTCCTGCCTCACCCTCACTGACGCGTTCTGGGTCCCTGTCCCCTATTGCTCTCTGCTCGGCCTGTTGCCAAGTTTTTATCCTTTGTCATCATCTGCTGTCTTGGCATTTCGTTGTTGGAGGGGTTTACAAAGAGGAGACCAGCATTTAAAAAGTTGGGTTCTTTATATTTTTTAAAGAGAAACCCAACATCAGCCCTGTTCAATTCGAAGCACCAATGTGAACTCAAACAAGCACGGTGCCCGGGCAATGCCCTGTGGACTCTCTCGGGGAAAGGCTGGGGTGAGATGTATTCTCAGGACCAGAGAGTGGACGCTTCCAGGGGCCTCTCCAGGGAAGTGGGGCCTGGCAGGGCGGCCGGTCCCCAGGCTCTGAGGCCGTGGCAGACAGCTGCTCCCATCCCTCTTCCCGCCACTGTCCCAGGACAAAGGGTCAGCACAGGCCTCTGCAGGGTAACCGATCCCCTTGCCCCAGAAGTGGGATCAGTTTCCAAAAGCAGAAGGAGTGAACCCCGGGCCTGCAAACCCCAGCGCCCTGCCAGCAACGCAAAGCAGTTCTCAGAGGCTGAGCGCTGGTGCAGGGAGGAGCCTAAATTCCAGCCGCCTTTCAAACCCCGGGGGACTTTTGTGGGTTTTCTGGAACTTCTAGAATCCTCTGAGTCAGAAGCAGAAGTCAGGACTGATCTTGAAGAGAAAAAAGCCAAACAAGCCGAGAATCTGAAAAATTTTCTCTGATCCAAAAATTGCTTTTATTTAAAAAACAATTAAATTGATTTCATTCAGCTTTTTCTTTTGTGACATTTAATCACATTTCTTTTTCCTTTAAAAGTAAAAAAGCAACTAGGTCCCATTCTTGCATGGCAGACCCCTTAGTACTTTTTCCCCCTGAACACTTTTTAAAAATGTTCACAAAACCGCCCTCTAACGCTAAAAAGTCGGTCAGTAGTAGGCTGAACTGTATATTAAGGTGCTCATTTAAAGCGTCATATCGGTCCTTCCACAATTCGGGTGTTTTTTCCCCTAATCACACAGAGCGTATTGGTGGCCCAACTACTTGTTGATACTCATCAGGAAGTGCCAACCATAGTCTTCCCTGTAAACCCGTGAGGGGCTGCACAGAGTTTGAATCCTACCTTACGAAAGAGCCAGTGGACTGCCACAACCCATTTTGGGTGGCGTTGCCGAAATAAATAGCAAAGCAAAATACGTCGCTCAGAACTTTCGATTTTAATTTAATTTTACACTTGAATTCACCAAGTACCCAGATTTCCTGCCGCACAGACCTTAGCTTTCACACACTAGCGCCTTCACAGCGCTCCCACGCAGCTGCCCTAAGTCTGTTCCCCAGGAAAAGCCCGGCCCCGCTGGCCCCAGCTTAGAATTTCGGGTTCAATAGGTTCAGGTGGAATACACTCCTGGAGATTGTGACGCTAGCAGGCTGGGAAACACATTTTGAAAAATACTTTTCTAACACAAACACCACTTCAGTCAGCTTCCTGCTTTCAGCCTGTAGGAAGTTTTCCGGTTCACCCTTTTGTCTTCTTGGAAATGCCCCCTTTAGCTGTCTGAGCGCCATGGGCGGCTTTACTCCCCATGTCCACTAGATGGCAGCAAACGCCGCCCCCTCAGGCAGGGCTTCCCGTAGCCCTCCCAAACCTTGACACAGAATTTAAGTGGAACACTGTTTCTCATTGATTTCTTTTTAAAAAATCTTTATTGTTGTGGGTATTACAGATGTCCCCTTCTTCTCCCTGATTTCCCCCCTCCACCCAGTTCCCGCCCTGCCCCGGGACCTTCACCACCCTACTGTCTGTATCCATAGGTGAGATCTTCCGTTAATCTCTTTCCCTCTCCCCTCCTCCTTTTCCCCTGATATTCCTGTCCGTTCCATGCTTCCATGCCTTTGATTCTGTTTTATTCACCAGTTTATTTTGTTCATTAGATTTATTGTTCATTTATTTTGATTTATGTATTTTTTAAATATATTTTATTGATTTTTTACAGAGAGCAGGGGAGAGGGATAGAGAGTTAGAAACATCAATGAGAGAGAAACATTGATCAGCTGCCTCCTGCACACCCCCTACTGGGGATGTGCCCGCAACCAAGGTACATGCCCTTGACCGGAATCGAACCTGGGACCCTTGAGTCCGCAGACCGACGCTCTATCCACTGAGCCAAACCAGTTAGGGCTATTTTGATTTTTAGATTCAATTGTTGATAGATACTTATTGCCATTTTATTGTTCATATTTTTTATTTCTTCTTCTTCTTCTCTTCTTTTCTCCTCCTCCTCCCCCTCCTCCTCCTCCTCCTTCTCCTCCTTCTTCCTCTACTTCTTCCTCTTCTTAAAGAAGACCCTTCAACATTTCACGTAATGCTGGTTTGGTGGTGATGAACTCCTTTTGCTTTTTCTTGTCTGTGAAGCTCTTTATCTGACCCTCAGTTCTAAATGATAGCTTTGCTGGGTAGAGTAATCTTGGTTGTAGGTCCTTGCTATTCATCACCTTGAATATTTCTTGCCACTCCCTTCTGGCCTGCAAAGTTTCTGTTGAGAAATCAGCTGACAGTCGTATGGGTATTCCCTTGTAGGTAACTGAGTTTCTTTCTCTTGCTGCTTTTAAGATTCTCTCTTTGTCTTTTGCCCTTGGCATTTTAATTATGATGTGTCTTGGTGTGGGCCTCTTTGGGTTCATCTTGTTTGGGACTCTCTGTGCTTCCTTTTCTTGTAAGTCTATTTCTTTCTCCAGGTAGGGGAAGTTTTCTGTCATTATTTCTTCAAATAGGTTTTCTCCATCTTGCTCTCTCTCTCGTCTCCTTCAAGCACCCCCATAATGTGAATGTTGGTTTGCTTGAAGTTGTCCCAGAGGCTCCTTTTTCTATCTTCATATTTTTTTTTATTCTTTTTTCTTTTTGCTCTTCTGACTAGGTGTTTTTTGCTTCCTCGTATTCAAAATCCTTGATTTGATTTTTGGACTCCTCTATTGTTGAATCCCTATAAATTGTACTTTATTTCAGTTAGTGTATGCTTAATTTCTGACTGGTCCTTTTTCATGTCTTTGACATTCTCAGTAAGGTCCTTGAAAGTCTCATTAAGATCCATGAAAGTTTCATGTAGATCCTTGAGTAACCTTATAACTGTGGTTTTGAACTCTGTATTTAGTAGTTTACTTCCTTCCATTTCTTTCATTTGTGACATGTTTCTTTGTCTCCAAATTTTGGCTGCTTCCCTGTGTTTGTTTCTATATATTAGGTAGAGTGGCTATGTCTCCTGGAATTGGTAGAGTGGCCTTATGTAGTAGGTGTCCTGTAGGGCCCAGCAGCACAGCCTCCCAGTTTCACTGATTCCTTAAACAGAAGAATACAGAGGCCTCCAGATGTGATTTCATCTGACCCCCTGCTTCTAATTCAGGCAGAGAATAAATATTTCTAGGAGAAGAATGATATGAATTTTACCATCCGGAGGAGGGACTGGACCAAGTTCCTCATCTCTGGGAAAGGGAAGGATTCATGACTTCTCATGGTGGGAGGACAATTGAGTCTGTTATCACCAGTTACAGATGTTCTTAAGTCTCTCTGGCATGAATCAGGACATTCCTATCATGTGATCTAGGCTAACAGAGACTTTTGATGCACTTTGAATGCTAATTAGCTTTTTTAAAAAATTTAAACAGATATGATTGTAGAGTTTTCAGAACTAGAAAGAAGCTCAGGCACTTTCGGATCACAGGGGAGGAGCCCAACGTTTCTGTTGAACCTGAAGAGTGAGGTGATGGAGTGATGGGGTGGACAGACAAGGCACAGAGAGGGTGGGGCCATGTGGCAGGAGCCCCCACCGAGGGGCAGCTCGATCCAACCTCAGCGTTGTTTTCAAACCTTTGACACACTCACGTTTATTTCTGAAACAGAAAGGGTGGGGATGGTCCGGAGGTCTGTAACACGAGATACATGTCTGTTCGCTTCCCAGTGGAGGAGAAACAACTATAAGGAAATTGGGGTGCTGGATATTTGAGGATGAGAGAGTAACGGTCTCTATTGGTGAAAAAGAATGAATTAGAACTAATGAATGGAATTGCAAGATGGTGAATTTCAGTTTAACGTAACCTCACACACCTGTGGGGAAGAGAAGGGGAAGGACTTACTGTGTATCTGGGCACAGTAAGGCTTTGTTTAATGCATGTACTGAAGTGAAATCTCACCACAACCTTATTTGGCGGAAATGATCCTCATTTTTTCTTAGCTGATAAGGAAACTGGAACTTAGAGAGGTTAAGAAAATTGCCCAAAGTTGCCCAGTGGGTAAGAAGGCCAACGCAGCAGGTGGGGCCAGGCCCATCCGTACTCCAGCCTGTGGCACCCCTGTCCCCGCCACCCCCAACCACCACCACCGGCAGCGCAGTGCAGGTGGTAGAGGAACCTGCAGGCAGGAAGCTCCGCTTAGGGACTGTGCTCCCCGTTCCTAGGAGTTTATAATGTTCCATATAAACATCTGCTAAACAATCAGGCTCTTAAATCTTGTGCTTTGATTTATTTCAATACTTTTTAAAAATACATTTTATTGATTTTTTATAGAGAGGAAAGGAGAGGGATAGAGAGTTAGAAACATCAATGAGAGAGGAGCATAGATCAGCTGCCTCCTGCACACCCACTACTGGGGATGTGCCTGCAACCAAGGTACATGCCCTTGACCGGAACAGAACCTGGGACGCTTTAGTCCCTAGGCCGACGCTCTATCCAGTGAGCCAAACCGGCTAGGGCTACTTCAATACTTTTTAAAAGCACGGATCAGTTGAAGACCTGACAAGGCAGAATTTGTTTATTCCTTACCCCTCTAATTCCAGGGTATTTGAAAGAAAAATGCCTTAAAATGAAGTACACTTTTCTAAGGAGAGGAAATCAGACCTTAGGCGGTGAGGGACCCTCTGCTTGAGGCCGTGCCCAGAGGGCTTGCTCCGGGCCCCATGTCTGGACAGTGTGACTGTAATGCCACCCACGGCGCTTGAAACAGATCCTCCTGAGAAGGGAGCATCAGAGCCTCAGAGGGAGTCTGGTCCTGGACGCCATCAGGCACCCTAGGGCAGTGGTTCTCAACCTTGGCTGCACATTAGAAGCACCTGGGAATCTTTTTAAANAAAGATTCCCAGGTGCTTCTAATGTGCAGCCAAGGTTGAGAATCACTGCCCTAGGGTGAGATAGGCAATAGGCCTGTCGTGCTATAGAGCAGAACTTCTGGAACCTTCTGCCTGTCCTTTCTCCTGAATCACTGGCTCTTCGTCCTGTGCTGTCCGATGCAGGTTGTGTTTATAAAATTACGTCACGTGAATTGTGCATTCACACAGAAAGCAAACTTTTACAAATAAGAACCATTTATCAATCGTGTTCTTTGCCGCCACTGTTCAGCCGGTTTTGCTGTCATTTGGCTTTGCTCTGAGACTTCTGTAATGTTCGACCCAGCACCGTGAGCCATGCCCCAGGTCAAGCCCTGCCTTGGGAACGGGGCGTAACTGTTTATCAGTGTGTCCTGGGACACACAGCATGGCCAGGCTTCATTTTTTCTCAGCTTGACTTCATTTAAAAAAAAAAAAGTACTGGCCTAGACTGACCTGAATTTAGCAGCTCGTTATATCATCACAGTAGCATTTCATCTGGGACTATCTGACCCACAGTAATAAACTGTAGAAGAGTCTCCTTCAGAACCTTGAAGGAACTGAGAGGTCATGCCTCCCAGGTAAAACACACAGCACATGTCGAGCCTAGGTCACGACGTGTGAGGTTCCAGGTGGTCTAGCCTCAGTCACCACGTGTGAGGTTCCAGGTGGTCTAGATTCAGTCACCACGTGTGAGATTCCAGGTGGTCTAGCCTGGGTCACCACGTGTGAGGTTCCAGGTGGTCTAGCCTGGGTCACCACGTGTGAGGTTCCAGGTGGTCTAGCCTCAGTCACCACGTGTGAGATTCCAGGTGGTCCAGCCTCAGTCACCACGTGTGAGGTTCCAGGTGATCCAGCCTCGGTCACCACGTGTGAGATTCCAGGTGGTCAATGGTCGTCCTGATAAGCTCTAGACATTTCCTTTCCCACGCCTGCCCAGCGAGATTTTTAAAGGATAGGTGCTTAAGAAGTGCAGACATGTGTGTTACGGAGGGTCTCTTCTCTGAAGCGTGTATTTTGAGGACCTGGCCAGTTTAGTTCTCCAGGTGTCTTTTTTTTAAAAAATATATTTTATTGATTTTTTACAAAGAGGAAGGGAGAGAGATAGAAAGCTAGAAACATCGATGAGAGAGAAACATCGATCAGCTGCCTCCTGCACACCCCCCACTGGGGATGCGCCCGCAACCCAGGTACATGCCCTTGACCGGAATCGAACCTGGGACCTTTCAGTCCACAGGCTGACGCTCTATCCACTGAGCCAAACCGGTTTCGGCTCCAGGTGTCTTTTATCTCAGGCTAAGCCTGTGCGTGGTGACCTAGGTCACACAGGTGGCAAGCTAGGCGAGGCCACACCATGAAGTGTTTGTGGCTAATTCACCAGCTACTGTTAAGTCATCTCTGCATTTGCATGAATCGATCCTGAATGTGGAAAAGATGGTTTAATGAGTGGATAATCCATAACCACCTAACATCCTATCAAAATGAAGGTGAACTTGGGGATGAGGGGTGGTCAGGGGAAAAAGAAGGAATGAGGTCCTTGAATCCTCATGCGGCTCACGTAGTGACATGCACTATAGCCCCAGCATGCGATGCTATGTCCGGGTAATCGTGTGCTGCTCTTCCGTGGGTGCAATGAGAGAGCTATGCCCATAGGAGAGGCTGTGATGATAGCTGGTGCCGAGGGCACATGAAATGCTTGGTCTCTCGTTTCAAGCCTGGTAAGTAGACATACTAATACCCGTGCAACGCCCCCTTGAACCATTGATGGGAGTACAGGCGTGCCTGGGAGTAGCATTTTCTTTCTTCTGATTCCATTTCACAGCATTTTAATGGCCCTCCTGGGCCCAGAGCCTGCGCTGCAGCTCAGCGGCATGAACCAGATGCCCCGGACATCCACGGTGGCTCCACAGCTGCCACTGAGGGGAGCACGGCCTACCAAGGGTGCCGCTGCCATGCTCCCCTGCAGGGTTTTACTTGTTTAGTTGGGTGTTTATTACAGTGCCCGTTCAGCACGACTCTGCATTAGTTTCAGGTGAGCAGCACGTGGTGACCTAGGCTAGGCCACCTGGAATCTCACACGTGGTGGGTGGCCTAGGATAGACCTGCCTGAGGTTAGTGTTCCCTCCGGTAAGTTACGTGCCCAAGTACTTTCTTCTTTCTTTTTAAAAACAGTTTTAAAAAATAATTGGTTTTAGAGAGAGAGAAACATCATGTTGTTGTTTCACATATGGATGCGTCATTCATTGGTTGCTTCTTGTAAGTGCCCTGACTGGGATCCAAATCTGAAACCTTGGCGTATCAGCAGGACGCTACAGCCAGCTGAGCCACCCGGCCAGCGCCTGCCCAAGCATCTTCCAAATGAATCACTGTTTCCTGTTTTGAAGAAACGTGCCTGGGACGCTTCTGATAGAAAATGTTTCTAAGTTTTCCAGTTTTCCTTGAAAAGCACACACCCTCATGACTAGCGCTGCTTTAATCTAGTTTCCTGCTTCAATCTATTACCCCTCTCTGGCGCCCCCTGCCCCTAGTGGTCTTTTATCTAGTCCAGAAAAATGGCCCTTCAAACCCCACTTACTTTATGATGCTCCTGTGTCTCTAAGATGAAATGAGCCCGGCTAGTGTGGCTCAGTGGTTGAGCGTCAACCTATGAACCAGGAAATCATAGATCAGTTCCCGGTCAGGGCACATGCCTGGGTTTCAGGACCCCAGTGTGGGGCGTGCAGGAGGCAGCTGATCAATGATTCTCTCTGCATTGATGTTTCTGTCTCTCTCTCCCTATCCCTTCCGCTCTGTGAGATCAATTAAAAGAAAAAGAAATAATAAGGTGTTTATTTAAAAAAGAAATAAACTGAAATGAATACATGAAGTTTTTGTGTAAATTCCCTCAAATGAGAAAGATGTCATTAATAGAAAATTCACCAGTTGGATCAGGGGTGTAAGGCAATTAAACAAAATCTTTCCTGCTCTGTGCTTAAGAAAACAATTTGGTGGCAATTTCCCAGATGAAAAGTTATATTTTTTATTCCTAATTTTAAACATCACTCCAAGGGCATTTTTTTTGACAAAGGAAACATAAATATGGTTTGGTAATAAATCTCAAAAATTTCCCAAGAACAGTATGTTAAACATTTTCCCTAGGGCTCAAGATATGAATCAAGGGATCTATTTAATCAGCTTTAAAAACGTAATGGACAGAGAAAACAGTTACAAAGATGGAATAAGTCATTCTCTTCACGTTGTACTTTCCTCCTCCTTGAGAAAGAATGTTACCCTGTGCTGTGTCCTTGTGCTACTAGACCAGAGGGGTCCTCACCTGCCCGCCTCCAACCAATCAGCGTGAACAGGAGTTTGCAGACAATAAAGTAGAGGTTTAGCCCGGACGGTGTGGCTCAGTGATAGAGCATCGACCTATGAACCAGGAGGTCACGGTTCGATTTCCTATCAGGGCACATGCATGGGTTTCGGGCTCAATCTCCAGTGTGAGGTGTGCAGGAGGCAGCTGATCCATGATTCCCTCTCATCATTGATGTCTCTCTCTCTCTCTCTCTCTCTCTCTCTCCCTCTCCCTCTCCCCTCCTCTCTGAAATCAATAAAAATATATTTAAAAAATAATAAAGTAGAGATTTATTAGTTGAGGACATGGCACCGAGCCCAGAATCCCAGGTGAGCTGGTGCTCAGGGGCCTGGCCCCCAAGGGGGTGGGGACATGGAGAAAACTCACTCCTCACGGGACTAAGGGGGCTGGTGTGGGCTCTACTGAGGGGTGAGCCAGGGGAAGGCATGGGTGGTCATTGCACAGCCCCGATGGCAGCCGGGCGTCCTTCCGTCTGGTTTCGTAAGCGTGTGGTCCGTAGGGTCCTCTCGGCCCATGGGCCTGGGGCTGAGACGCCTGAAGCCCCGATGCCTTTCACTTCACGGTAACTCTGCTTCTGCGTCAGCAGACCCGGCGTGTCCTGGAGTCAGTGCCGTGCTGACCGATGGGAGGTCTGCGGCTCGATGGTTGAGGAGGGGCGTGGGGGACAGAGAGGAGAGGGCCGAGTTGCAGACATGGAGTTAGCTCTGCGCTGCCAGAGTTGTGATGTCTCTGTCATCACCGTCAACGCGCTCTGGTTTGCCAGTTTTAATGCAATCGGGATGTGGCAGGGGCTTTCTTACAGCCCTGCCCAGGGACCTGGGGGCTGCTCCGGTGCGAAGGCCCAGGCAGGTGATCAGGCAGTGCACAGGCGTGTCGTAAGAATCCTTGTCCCCGACATCTTCACTGATACATCTCCTCTGAGCCGAAGCCTTTCTGCCTGGAGACATGCTGGCTGCAGAGCCACAGGTCCCTTGCAGCACGTCGCACAGGGAACGCCCCGACCGACCGAGAGGGACCGTTCACGAGTCTGTCTGAGCCAGACCCACAGCATACGCGGAGCAAGAGCGAGAGGCTCTGCACAGGACAGTTTTTTGGCTTCTTTCCTGCATTGGAAATTAAGGAGGGGCAGAGGCAGGGTACATGGAGGGGGAGGGCAGGGCCAGGATGGAGTACAGCGTGGGTAACAAGAGAGGGGATTGCTTCTGGGGTTTCACAGGTGTGTCCCCTGCATGGACAGGTGTGTTCCCTGCCTACACAGCTGTGTGTCCCTGGATGCACAGCTGTGTTCCCTGTCTGCACAGCTGTGCTGCCTATACTCACAGGTGTGTTCCCTGACTACACAGCTGTGTTCCCTGTCTGCACAGCTGTGTTCCCTGCATGCACAGGTGTGTTCCCTGCCTGCACAGGGGCCATGAGCAGGGCTGGCTCAAAACCTTTCCCTAAGGAAGCTGTGGGCCTGGGGTGTGACTGCCCACCAGGACCCACCAGGTTAGGAACTTATGATTTATGGCATCACCGCCTCTGCATCCATAGGTAGTAGGCACATCATCTATGAAAAGCTGCTCTCTTCTCCTCTCTCTTCTTTTTGGGGCAGATGCAGGTTCACAGTGACTCTTCTTTGTGTGGGAGGGCGGGAGGGGAAGGTGGCCTGGGTGTCTTAGGAAAGGTATTTAGGATATTAGGGACAGCCAGCACCGAATTCACGTCGAGAAAGGTACTTTAAGTGGCTTTATAATCTATACTAATAAAAGGGTAATATGCTAATTAGACCAGACATCTTCCAGACATCCTTCTGGACAAATCCACAGTGGCAGGGGCCGAGGCAGAGTGGTTAGGGGCAATTAGGCAGGCAGGAAGGTGAGCGGTTGGGAGCCAGTGGTCCCTGATTGCGAGAGGGATGTCCGACTGCCAGTTTAGGCATGTCCCACAGTTGGATATCCCCCAAAGGGGTCCTGGATTGGAGAGGGTGCAGGCCGGGCTGAGGGACCCCTCTCCCGTGCAAAAATTTCATGCACCGGGCCTCTAGTTTATCATATAAGGTACATAAGCATTAATTTTATACTAATCATGACATTCTCCTTTATTAAGTGATTACATGTGCCAGACACTGACATTTCTCTCTACAGAAACCCCCACAAGATCAAAGATTCATTTACTTCACGGGATCCACATCCTTTGCTTATGGTGAAAATTGTGTTTTCTCTATAGAAACTGATGAAATTAGAACTTCTTACATTGTTTTTTTTTCTGTGGTGGGATCTCAATGACCTTTACTGTTTAAATCTTTTAGAGAGAAACGTGTTTAAAAGGTTTTATTTTTACGTCCTAACCAATTAAAGTAGACTTTTACAAGAAATATACCGATGGAAGGCTTTTCCCCTGAATTACAGGCGATCACACTGGTGGTTCCAGGGATGACCTGGAACGGGACCCCATGAACACTCCACTCGCAGCTGCGTCTTAGAGTCTCGTGAGGGTGAGGGAGGGTGTGAGGGCAAAAATGGCTGTGGAGGGATTTCTCTCCATTAACAGATTTGATGCCTTAAAATACACTATTTATATACAATTCTATCCTCTATGGCAGGGGCTCTCAACCTGTGGGTCGCGACCCCTTTGGCGGTCAAACGACCCCCTCACAAGGATCACCTAAAACCATCAGAAAACACATATATAATTACATATTGTTTTGTGATTAATCACTATGCTTTAATTATGTTCAATTTGTAACAATGAAATTGGGGGTCACCACAACATGAGGAACTGAATTAAAGGATCGCGGCATTAGGAAGGTTGAGAACCACTGCTCTATGGCTTTGATTCCTCAGTTTCCCTGTGCAAACACAGCCCCGCTGTGTGGCCTGGTAAATTAGTAAGGGCCACGCATGCCTCAGTTTCCTTATGTGGGAGACGGGGAGTGTAGGGTTGTTAAGGGGATTAACAGGGAAGAAGTGCTTAGAATTGGAACCAGCAGGTGGTAAAAAAGCTGTGCATTTTACTGTTGTCCTTGCCTCTGAGGTGAAAGGGACCCCAGACGCATGCGTGCGGAGTCCCTCGACCCGGCTCCCTGACCTCAAGTGACCGGGTTATTTTTATGATGTTAGAGCCACAGGTTCAAGGACAGGCGGAAGCCTGCGTCTGGCCCGCCTGGAGCCGGCGGCAGTGAGGTCAGCGCGTGTTTCTGGCCAGCCCTGCCCCCGCCTGGTGCTGGTGGCCCCGCTCCTATCTGGGCCGCCCCAGGTGCCAACCCCACTTCAAAGCAAGGCCCCTCCTATTTTTATCCCGTAGGCAGCCCGCCGGGCGCTGCCTCTTGAACAAAAGGTCCTCCCAGGCCTCTGGCTCCTCACAACCACAGAATAATCGCTGTCCTGGTGCCCTGAGGCGGGCGCAGAAGCGCCGTCTGTCCTCCCCCATCGGAGGGGAGCCAGCGTTACTGCTGCCGCACAGCCGAGGATAAGGCCGCAGGTGAGCCCCATGCTGCCCAGAGGGGCCAGGCAGCACCCCAGGTCAGGGCGATGCCACTGTCACTCTCACACCCGGACCCTTTCTCTCAAAGGACTCCCTTCAAATACTTTTTAAAAGGGAGCTGAGCCCGGCGGGCGTGGCTCAGTGGTTGAGCGTAGAGCTATGAACCAGGAGGTCATGGTTCGATTCCCACTCAGGACATATGCCTGGGTTGCAGGCACGATCCCCAGTGTGGGACATGCAGGAGGCAGCCGATCAATGATTCTCATCATTGATGTTTCTCTTTCTCTTTCTCTGTCCCTCCCTCTCTGAAAGCAATAAAAATTATTTTTTAAAAAGTGAATTGATTTAGAACTGAAAATGTAATCTGAAAGCAAACCTAACGGGAGTTAAGATGCATGGTCTGTGGCAGAGTCGGGACGAGCAGCTCTGGCCACCAGCCACATCTCTCCCCAGGCCTGGCATGCGGACTGCGTTCTCAGGGCTGTTTAAGCAACGTGCACTCACATGATGCCCTCATTCTTTTTTTTTTTTTAATATATTTTATTAATTTTTTACAGAGAGGAAGGGAGAGAGACAGAGAGTTAGAAACATCAATGAGAGAGAAACATCCATCAGTTGCCTCCTGCACATCCCCCACCCGGGATGTGCCCGCAACCAAGGTCCATGCCCTTGACCGGAATCGAACCCGGGACCCTTCAGTCCACAGGCCGACGCTCTATCCACTGAGCCAAACCGGTTTTGGCGATGCCCTCGTTCTTGATAATACGCCTCGGAAGTCCTGCTCCCATGCATGGTTCTCAGCCAGCAGAAACGGACAGTCCCCTGTTTTTTTTATTTTTATTTTTTAAAATATATTTTTATTGATTTCAGAGAGGATGGGAGAGGGAGAGAGAGATAGAAGCATCAAGAATGAGAGAGAATCATTGATTGGCTGTCTCTTACACATCCCCCACTGGGGATGGAGCCTGCACTCAGGCATGTGCCCTGACCAGGAATGGAACCGTGACCCCCTGGTTCATAAGTCGATGCTCAACCACTGAGCCACAATGGCTGGGCAGTCCTGGCTTAGGTAAGCGTGCTGCCACAGAACTTCCCCAAACTCCATGTGGTGGAGGAAAATGTAAGATTCACTTGCAGAAGGCAGATCCCAGGGAATATGAGGTAGAGGCTGTTTTATTAAGAGACTAGAACAAAAATAATCTAAAAGTTCTCCTGACCCCCGACTCCCAGGTTGATTATGTCTCAATAACCTCCAGGGAGCGTTTGCCCGATATTTAAAGCTCTCGGTAAGGGAATTCCAAATCTCCATGGAGAATTCATCTAAGACTTTTCTCAAAGCAGTTAAAACCCCTCGCAGTCCCACAGACCTAAGTGCAACCCTTTTCCCTCCACGTGAAAACCTCCCACCTGCTTAGAAAATGGATTCCTTTGCAAGTATTGCTTCATCCTACTTGTCTCGCCAAACTTAGCCTGACGCAGAGTTTGGTGTGTGCATGTTGGGGGTGAGGGTGGGCGAGAGTCTTTGCATAAGAGCCGCACCATATGCCACTGACCTGGGGGAAGGGCCGCACCGCCGGGGGTGACCACACATAGTGGCGAAGCCAGCCCTGTCTCCTGGTTCTGGTGATGGAGAAATGGCCATTCATTCCTCAGCAAGCACCGAGCACCTACTTGTCAGGCACTGTGCCAGGTCTGAGGACGTCTTACTTGGAGCTAAATTCTAGCAGGAAGAAGCAGGTAAGCAGACTAACTGAATAGAACATTTATTCTGGTAGGTAGGCGTGAGCCTAGGGGAGAAACCAAGCAGAGAAGGGGGGTGGGGAATTTTGAGAAACAGAGAGACTAGCCGAAGTGCGACCCTGTGATGTGAGTCAGGCCTGAAGGAGAGGAAGCGGAGTTGTAGGTGCTGATGCCCGGAGGCAGCAGGGTCAGCAGGTGCAAAGGTCCTGGGGCACCAGGATGCCTGGTGAGATCATAGCAGGAAAGAGGCCAGCGCATTCGGATCAGAGGGACAGGGAGCCCTGGCCAGGCGGTTCAGGGGGCTGGAGTGCCATCGGTACACCAAAGGCTGTGGGCTCTCGGGGTTCACACGGGAAGCAGCCTTTGTTGAAAAAAATCTCTGAGCTCTTTGTTTTCAGGACATCACTCAACCATGTGCTGAACTTTCTAATTTCTAAGCTTCCGTTTTTCCGATGATTTTGAAACCAAACAGGTGGGAGAAAGACCCAAAAGTAAGGTCTTGTCTCTCATCCGGTGCTGTGGGTGCCCTGAAGTGTGTGGTCCTTAATCCTCCCAAAGGGAGTGGTAGTCCGCTCTTCCTCCAGCTACGAGCAGCGATGCTAGTCCCCTGGCCGTGCACTCAGGAGCCCCGCTGGGGTGTCTGTGGGGTCTTGGGTCCCATTATTATCACCCCTCAAGTCTCTGGGGTGTTAGGACCTGAGCTGCTCTATCTGGAGACAAACCAGGGAAGGCAGGCATCCCTGGGTGCCCCGGGGATCAGTAGACCAATGCTGTTCTCGTCCGCTGTAAGGACCGAGGGTGGCATCCCCACACCACGAGAGAGAGATGAATGCTGCATTTCTCTTCGACACACCAAATGCCAATGCATCTCGTGGTTTAGACAGTCCCTCCGGTCCTGAGCAGCTGGGTGGAGAGTCCCTTCTTAGATGACCTGCGGCTAAGCTGCCACAGTGGAGCTAACGTGGAGGGTGTTGTGCGCTGCCTGAGGGCGAGGACCTCAGTGAGTCACCCCTGTGTTCCCAGGAGCGCAGTTGAATGCCTGGGAATAGTAGGTGCTCAATAAAATGTGTGCTGAGTGAGTGAGGACGGCGATGCATAGATAATGGAAAGTGGCAAGCAGCCCTCCCACAGTGATGACTGACACCAGGCTTGGCCCCGCCCACCCTGACGTAGAGGGAAGAAGACTTATTACATTAGGATAAGGAGGCAAGTTTTTGCTAGGATTCAGCCATTATTACTGACGTTTTAATGACTGAGAAGAGAGAAGCCAGACCCATTCTACGGACCCCCCCCCATTCTTCTGCGTGAGCCGAGTATGAATCATCTCTGTTCTTTGTGTGCCCCATAGGAAAAGGCAGAAAGAAAACACTGCAATCAGAGATATTCTGTCAGATCCAGGTTTGCTGTTCACTTTAAAGTTAATCACTTGACTGAGAAAAAAAAGCTGTGAAAACTGTCACTGGCCCTAGCTGGTGTGGTTCAGTGGATAGAGCGTCAACCTGCGTTCTGAAGGGTCCCGGGTTTGATTCTGGTCAAGGGCACATGCTCAGGTTGAGGGCTCAATCCCCACTAGGGGGCGTGCAGGAGGCAGGTGATCCATGATGCTCTCTCATCATTGATGTTTCTATCTCTCTTTCTCCCTCTCCCTTCCTCTCTGAAATCAGTAAAAATGTCTATAAAAACAAAACCAAAAACCGTTCATGGAATTTGAACACACTCACCGGCCTGGCACCACTTTCTGTCCTGGAGGGGACGTGGTGGGCCGTGGAGGTGCCGCCTGCCCAGGGGCACCCGCTGCTCCCGCCAGCCTGGCCAGCAGCGCCTCCTGGGGCGGAGTTTGTGAGGAGTGCGGGCGGGGCCGAGGCCCTCGTAAATCCTCTGTGTGCACATTCGACAGATGGAACATTCGCTTCCAACGAGGAATGTTTCAGGGACACAGACTGTCCAGGAAACCAGGGATGCGGCCCGTACCAAAGGCAGGAAGACGCAATATAACAGCGGGGAGTGCTGCCTCTGAGACGTGGCGACCCCCGCGCTTAGGGACGAGACCCCGCCATCCTCCGTCTGCCCAGCACAGGCAGGTCCCGAGGAGAGGCCTGCCCTCGGCCAGGCGATTGGCGATAGCACGTCTCAGCGCTCACGCCTGTCCCAGCTGTAGGCAGAGGCTGAGGCGAGGTGTAGATTAAAGTCACTTGAGGGCAGAAGGGGCCCGAGGTCACGGTCTGCTTCCGGGCGGTAGATGTGTTCCATGTATTTTGTGCGGGAGCACATTACGCGGCGCGGTGGGCAGAGCGTGCAGATGTGAGTGTGTGGGGGGCAGTCAAGGCTGGGGGCTCCTGGGATGACAGGGGGGTCACACCCAAGAGACTTAGGAGCCTCAGAGCTAAGGGCTTGGGGGTGCAGAGCGAGCAGGAGGCCTCAGTCGGGTCTGGCCGAGAGCCCTGCACCCGTCTAGGCAGCCGGCTCGGCCCCCACCTAGGCTCGGCGGGTCCTGCTCTTACAGGGCTTGGGCACGGCCCACCAGGACCCAGAGCAACAGTCCATCGGCACAAACCACAGTGACTAAGATACTCTAACCTTGTCCTTGCTTCTAGGAGAGTGGACGCTCGCTGTCTCTCCCGGGAAGACCCGTCCCACCCACCGTTTCTGCGACACCTGCCTGGGCGCGCTGGCCTGCTCATCGCCACCCTGCCCAGCCCGCCCTGGGGCCCGAGGGAGCGCACCGGAAACTCGCTCCCTGGGAAGCAGCAGCTGAGTCTCCTCTAGGTCTCATGGAGGAGGCCTTCCAGCCCAGAGACATCCGGGACTCCGTCGTGGCCAACGTGGTCTCGGCCGCTCGCAGGAAGGTGCTCCCGGCGCCCACGGAGGGGTGGGGTGATGGGCTGCCCCATGCCCCGCAGGCCCCGACGGCCAGTGTGGGCTTGTGCAGGAGCCGAGAGTATCATGGGGCACCCCTCCCCAACAGTAGTGTCCCCACCCACTCCCAGTGGCTGCACGCCTCTTACAGGCAGCCTTCCAGGAATGATTCTTGGATGACATCCCTGGAGACCCGGTCAGAGTACTGCCTGTCCGCAGCCGAGGGCAACTACAACCCCTACCCCAGGGGGTGGAGACGTCCCACATGAGGCAAAAGGTGGGTCGTGGGCCCCGTCACGGTCGCTTTCAGCGATGTCCCTCGGCAGGGCCTCTGACACCTGCAGTAGCTTTAGATTCACTTTGGTCTTAGCGTGTTCTCGAAGTCACCTGAGGGTGTGTGTGTGTGTGTGCGTGCACGCGTGAGCACGGATCAGGCCCGTGTCTGCTGACGCACAGAACCTGTTTGAAGAGAAAAATCCATTCCCAGTGTGGACATGCTGGCTGGCATCTTACTCATCGCTATAATCCCACATCTGCCACGGGGAGCGGGGAGTCTCGCACCCGAAGCCCCTCGGGTACCACGGAGGAAGCGCTTTCCTCTGTGCGGCCCGGTCCAGGCAGGAGCGCCCACAGCCGCGAGCAGTAACGCCAGGGACTGTAACATGGGAAGCTCTCAGCAGAGCCGGGCAGTGAGGGCTACATTCACCACGAGCCCCTGGGTGTTATTTGAAGCCTTTCGCAGAAACATTTCAAAAAATCGAATAAAATTCAGATGATTTTGTAGAGTGGCCACATCAGCATTCTCAGAAAGAAAGAGCTGCCTGAGAGGAAGACAGTTACATGTTGCAGAAGGGTGTTTGAGTGAATGGTGTCACGTGTGGGGAATAGAAAGGCCTAGGTATGGGGAGGGGGTTGCCTTTAATCCACTTAAAGCCAGCGGCCTGAGACAGGGCGCACCGGGGTTCAGGTGCCCCCGCTGGTCAGGTGGTCTAGTCTCATGTCCTCACCAGCTCTGACACGCGAAGCTTCTCACATTGGTAGAATGAGCTCTGATGTGTTCATTATGCATGTTTGCTGCTCATCCTATAGACATGGGCTGAGCCCCAGAAGAGAATGAGGTCGTCAGTGTCTTACAAAGGTCCGAGGAATTGTTGGGTGGCAGGTTCTGTGCTACGTGGTACGTGGAGTGAGGTCGACGCGAATGAGAAAACTGCTGGTGGATTTAAGAAGTGGTGGAGGGATGTGTCTGGCGTTATGCAACCGAGGTGGTGACCATCCCTTTAGTTACAGGAAACCGTGTTTCTTTAAGAAGCTGTCACTAGGCTGTTCCCAGGAGGCGGGCAGCTGCCCGGCTGGCTCCCTGGCCCGCGCCTTGTTAGCCCGACCCGAGACCATGCACGCCTGCTCCTCTCTGCTCAGCCCACAGGCACCGGCCACAGGGGCACGCCAAGTATTTCCCATCAGAAGCAAGACCTGAGGCCATTTCATAACAAAAAACATGTCAAGCATTGAAAACGTTCTTAGGTACTTAAAAGGATTATTTTGCTTTGTTTTACTTTTTTAAACATATATTTTTATTGATTTTAGAGAAGAAAGAAGAGGGAGAGAGAGAGAGAGACATCAGTGATGAGAGAGACTCATTGATCGGCTGCCTCCTGCACACCCCCTACTGGGGATCGAGCCCCCAACCTGGGCATGTGCCCTGACCTGGTTCTTGGGTCGACACTCAACCACTGAGCCAGGCCACCCTGGCTTGTTTTACTTTTTAACTCTTGGACTTACCATTGATGGTGTCTCTCACAGAATAAAGCTTTAAAGTATGTTTCCAGGGCACAAGTGACGCCCGGAAGTAGAAGAAGACAAATTTGAAGAAATCACAGTACACTCTATTATGATGCACCCACCTTCTTTATTTATGGAGAAAAGAAGGAAGTTTCCTAAGGTTATATTGTTAAATTGTCTTAGACTGATACAGTGTTAATTATCTCAAATGATGTCATTATTGATCCCTAAGAGTTTCTCTGGCATCTTTGAAAAGAATGCCTGACATATTGATTAGCCGGCGTCAGCAAATTCTTGAGAACCCCCCATGTAAAATGCGTATCCGCTTCACACGCTATCCTGGCTGAATCGTTCTAGAAGGCAGTGTTCTGAGATGTGGCTGCTTTAGCAGGAAAGACTGCCTGATGGGATGAGATCATATCGTATTGCTTTGTTTCATCAGTTGTATAAGTTACTTCCATTTCTCCTAGGAGTCGACAACTCTAGTTCCAGGCATTGATATACATGATAGAAGTCACTAAAGCTTTCACTGCACAAAATAGAGAGAAGTAGGCGTGTTTTTAAAAAATAGACTTTATGTTATTATTTTTTAATGTATTTTATTGTTTTTTAGAGAGAAAGGAAGGGAGAGGGATAGAGAGAGAGAAACATTGATGAGAGAGAAACGTCACCAATCTGCTGCCTCCTGCATGCCCCCTGCTGGGTGTCAAGCCCACAACCCAGGCATGTGCCCTGACCAGGAATCGAACCAGGTGACCTCTTGGTTCCTGGGTCGACACTAAACCAGTGAGCCAGACAGGCTGGGCAGACATTTTAAACAAATGTTTTAGTATAACGCGGCCCCCAGCTCCCGGCAGGCACTAGATCCAAGTGCCCAGGTACTAAGCTGCCCAATTGCCCCAGACACCAGGAAAGGACACGCCGGGCAGGGAGGGTGTCCGTTTCACTCTCGCCGGCAGTGCACGTCTCGGGCACTTATGACACATCAGTGTTTCAAGTCATGCTTTGCAGGAATCACTTGGAAAAGCAAAAGTGTCCCCGTCACACCCTCCCACAGTGGACTGAAAAGGCGAGAAGCGGGTTGCTCGCGCTCAGCTGATGTTTGAGGCAGGCCACGTGCCCCCGAGGGCTGGGCCTGTGAGAGGGAGCCCCCCCAGACACCTGCTCCCTGCAGCAGCGCCCCCCCTCCCACCCAGGGAGCCACGCCTGCGAATGCAGCCCACACGGAAGAAGACCCTTATCGCTGCCGGCGGGGACACCGTTTCCCGTGGAATAAAGCGCATCCCCTGAAAGCACAGGCGCCAGGCCCAGAGCCGTTCCGCCGCCTTGGGGTTCAATATCCGATCACCGCGTGCATGTGACGTGTTCGCTCAGATTATTCCAATGTTGTCCAGGATTCTGGGTTTCATGAGGGCACCACTCTAGTCCACGTATCTCTGAATGGGTCTGTTTTATGTTCCAGCGCCGTAACTCACATGGGAAAAGGCATGTGTATGGATTATTGAATTAGAACATTGGGTACAATGATGCCATCACGGAGGCTCAGCTATCAGCCTGGGAGAGGAACGGCAGGCATGCTTGCTTTTGAAGAGGAAGTCGATGTTCACATTTGATTTCTAATAAACGTAGGAGTAGCTACGCGGTCCACACTTTTTCGTTAGAGAGAGACTGTATTCCTGCTGGTGAGCTGGGCGGTTGCCCCTGTGTGTATCCCAGATCCTGTAACTGAGAGATGCTGAAATGCACAATTACGTGAGTAATAAAAGGTAACTTGAAAATCAACTCAGAGGCTTTTCGTTTTTTCCTTATAAAAGATTGTTCTGAATTAGTCCTCTCCCCAAAGAACATTTAATCTCATCTACCACATATTTTTAAAATGTCCGTCTCTACAATACCCGTTTCCAGGCACATCAAAAGAACTTCACGCTCATTGGCAATATTTTAACCGTAACATTTTAAAAACTTTAGAAAAATCTTATCTGAAAATGTCATCAGTTTCAAATGCAAGAGGTTTGAGATCCAAACATATTCTCTTATGAGTCTTCTTATTATTTATTATTTTTAAATATATATTTCATTGATTTCAGAGAAGAAGGGAGAGGGAAGAGAGAAGGAGATAGAAATATCAATGATGAGAGGGAATCATTCATCGGCTGCCTCCTGCACGCCCCCCACTGGGGATCGAGCACAACCCGGGCATGTGCCCTTGGCCAGAATTGAACCCTGACCTCCTGGTTTATAGGTCGACGCTCAACCACTGAGCCATGCCAGCTCGGCCAAATGAGGACTGTTGTAAAGATCAATGAATAGAAGGGGTGGTCGCTCCTCCCGCCTTAGGCTGGGAACGCCTCAGGGAAGGCCATCTCTTGGAGGAAGCCCTGTGGCTCGGTCTCTAGGCTTTTCCAAGCACAGAGAGGCAGGTACTGTTCTCTAGACATGGGGCCCACACAGTCCGAGGCAAGGGGAGCTCAAGTTGGGGATCAGAGCAGCCACAGAGAAACCCTGAGAGCAGTCCGTGGGTCCTGGCCCCTGGCCTTAAACTGAGGAAGGCACTGCCCCACTCACTCCCACGTGGCTGTGGTGTGGCTGTGGCGAGTGATGTGGCAGCATCAGGAGTAGCAGTGGCTGACCCCGCCCTGGGCGGAGGGGCGGAGGGGGGGGCTTGCTGGTTTCTCCTCCTGTCACTCACCCCGTGCTCCTCCTGAGGGGCACGCAAGGCAGAGGGGAGCCACGTAAGGAGGGCGGGTTACCTGTTTCCCCACAACTGGGGGTTGTTTGGACCTTTATGCCAGTTAACGCCTCTCTGTCCTGGAATTCAGGTGACTCCTCTGCTCCTATTTACAGCAACGACCACCTGACTGTTGGCAAGAAAAATGCCGGTAAGTTACTGGGGTTGGTTTTTCCTGGAGGGCTGGGAAGAAGGAAGAGAACACTGATGTTGTGATAACACAGTCAGAGTTCACTGCTCAGCCAAGCCAGGCCCCGCCTACCCGAAAACCACCCCCAGGAGCCAGGTATCTGCCTGCAGGGGCGGGGAGGGGGGGGGAATGGGGGGAAGGGGGGAGGGCTGTACTGCCCCCGTGAACTCTCCCCGCCCCGGCACAGTGGGCTTGAGAAAGCAAAGTGCCTGGGTTTCTCCTCTTCCATAAAAGCGAGAGGAGAAGGAACCGCGAATGGACTGCTTGGGTCTCGAAGGCGTCCGGGCACCGGAGTGGAGCCATGAGCCAGCTGTGGAGGGAGCTGGGAGAGAATTTGCAACACCTTTTCTTTCACTGTCCCCACACCCTAACGTCCCTCTCAGAACACAGCACTCGACGCCATTCCATGCTCAGAAAAGGGGGGCAGGAGTGACTTTCAGCCCTAAAATTCATGCATAAAACAGATGTTCTTACCGGAAACATGGGCATTGCCTTCCCCTTAAGAAATCTCCCTCCAGGCATTAAATTACCCAACTTGACACCTTCCCCACGTTGTTGTGTTTGACGTTATCAATGACAAGATTTGATTCTCAGCAAAGACAAGGGGGCTTTGGTGAAGACTCGGGATTGAATTTCTCTGACGAAGGGACACAGCACGTTTGGTCAGCATAAGTGGTCCCTCCATTCCGGCCTGGACTGTTTTTCTTGGTGCAACGAAATTGGAACCGGAAAACCAAGGGGTCGGGCGCCAGTCACTATTTGAGCCAATTCGGCAGAGACAGGGTTGGATCCTATGTGAGCATTTATCCCAGTCCTGCCGGCAGCAGGGGGAGCAGCAGGTCGCCCACAGACATCTGCTCTGCACCCCCATACACCAGCTGCTAAAATGGGGTAGGACAAGGATTACATGGGGAAGCAGAGTTACAGGCATGGGGAAGCAGGGTTACAGGCATGGGGAAGCAGGGTTACAGGCGTGGGGAAGCAGGGTTACAGGCATGGGGAAGCAGGGTTACAGGCATGGGGAAGCAGGGTTACAGGCATGGGGAAGTAGGCTATGCAGGCTGGGTGGGGCTCCATTGTTTGGGCAACAATCTTCCCAGGAGAATGGACCACACTCCAAGGTTGACTCCCAGGTCCCAGGAGCGTACAACTCCCAGGCAGGTCAGACTGTCCTTTCTTTAACCAACAGGATGCAATCGAGGTTAGCAGAGCATGATGAACATTTCCCGTAACCATAGCCGGTCCCCAACATTCTACTCTCGCCCCAACAAAATGACCTGGATTTGGATTAAAGTGACAGAAAACTCGAACCCTCTCCCCGCGGGGGAAGCTAACGTAATGGGGCTCACCTCAGTGTGCGCCCACAGCCTCTGCGGAGTTTGAGGATGAGCCCCAGGGAGGAGAGAGGTCACCCTAGAAAGTCCCACCTTTGATGAGGGCACAGAAGCCCTTCGGCCGCAGTGTCAGGGAGACGGATGTGTTCACGGATCAGTGTCAGCAACCTGTACCGTCCCCCTCGGGGCCGTATCAGCCCTGAGCCGGAGAGGGGCCGGGACTAGAAGTGGCCTCGGCTCCCAGGGCACTGGCCGTTCTGAGAAGGGGCCAGGGCAAGGTCGCAAGGACAATGACAGGATTGTCACAGAGCGTGAGGAGCGGCCTGCCTGCAGTGTGGGGGCCTGGAGCGGGGGCTGCGGGCGCTCACAGAGGCTTCCTGGGAGAATTCAGGGCCAGGCCGAGTCCACGGGCTGAGCAGCAGTGCCTGGTGGAGGCAGGAGAGCCCAGAGCCACTGCAGACACCACGCTGCTCGCAGCTGGCTGATACAGGTTAATCAGCTGGGACCAGAAAGAAGGGGGGGGGGCTCCCCTGGGGAAGGATGAGCCCCTCCATGGAGAGTCCCAGATTCCCTCTGCCCAGCAGCCGTGCTGATGGGAACAGGCATGGACCCTGCACTCAGAACCTCATGGAATTTTCATGTCTTGAATTATTACTCTTTACAACTTTTTTTTTTTTCTTTTTGCCCGGCTGGAGTGGCTCAGTTGGTTAAGCATCATCCTGTGCACTGAAGGTTGCTCGTTCGATCCCTGGCCAGGGCACATACCGGGGCACATAGAGGGGAACCCATCGATGTTTCTTTCCCATCGATGTTTCTCTCTCTCTCCCTTCCTCTCTCTAAGCATGTCCTCGGTGAGGATTTAAAAGAAAAATGTACATTTATTTAAGCACTTAAAAAAGTTGGACTATTTGTAACTCACTGTTCAAAAACAGGGGTTAGGTGGCATTCGGCCCGTTGGCCACAGACGGCTCCTCCTGCTGTGGGGCAGCCACCGGGCACCCTTGAAGGAGGTCGATCTGGCAGCACCGGGAGGGGCAGGTCTGAGCACAGGACGGAGGCGGATGGACGGACAGAGGAGGACGGAGGAGGGCTGCCAATCTCCCTACGTGGGCAGGCAGGCAGCCGCCCTGGCCTCCTGGGACACGCTGTGATGCATCCATCAACATCAGAATATCCCTGAGTGCCCTGCCTGTCCCCTCGACGGCCTGCCCCCCCCCGGGTCACTGCTCCCTCCTCCCTGTCTCCCCTTCTTCCTCAGCCACCACCACCCTCCTGCACACGCAGCTGCCAGCTGGCCTCCCCTTCCGAAGCCTTTCACAGAGCAGTGGGCCGGCGCTGTGCTGAACTGGCCCTGCAGCCGCTGCCCTATTTCTGGGAAGATGACAGGGCCGGGTGAGCCCGAGGGCGACCCGACCTTTCACACGCCGCCCGCCCACACCTGTCAGACGGTTCCAGTCTCAGACACTCGTTTTCCCGTTGACGGGAATAACTGCCTTTTTTTGTTGTTTTTTTCCTTTGCATTTGGCAGACGAAGGGATGCCATTTGGGGACCCTGAAATGGTTAGCTTCTCTCCCACAGTATAACCCGAGACCCCATCCATTCAAAGGCACCTTGATCTCAAAGTATTTTAAATGAAGCATACCACAGGAATGCTGGGGTACCAACATTTCTTTTTGAAAGATTGAGAACTAAAATAGGAATATTTTTGGTAGGTTTCCAAAAGTCTCAGACTATTCCAATGAGAAGGGGACCTAGAGAGCATATGATGAAATACAGGCGGGATTTAAAAAGCCAAAAGGAGCCCGGCTGGCGTGGCTCCGTGGTTGAGCGTTGACCTGTGAACCAGGAGGTCACAGTTCCATTCCCTGTCAGGGCACAGGCCCGGGCTGTGGACTCAACCCCCAGTAGGGGGCGTGCAGGAGGCAGATGATCCATGATTCTCTCTCTTCACTGATGTTTCTCTCCCTCTCCCTTCCTCTCTGAAACCCATAAAAAATATATTTTTAAAGGGCACCATGTCATTATCCCCACTGGAAACCCTCCGGAAGGGGGACGTGAGTGAGGTGGGAGAGGCACAGCTGAGCTCCTGAGAGAGGGGGCAGAGGAAGCGGGGCACCCCCTCCAGCAGCTCGTTCTAACCCCAGAACTTCCTGTCTACTGTATCCACACACGCCAGAACCTCCCCACCGACCACCTGGGGGTCCCTGCCTGTCCCCACAGCGCAGACGCGAGAGCCAAGCTGACTCTTTCCACGGGGTGAAAGTGGAAGGCCGCGGCAGCAAGGAAAACAGAAGCGGAAGAAATTCAAACAGAAGTTCTCCAAGTTTACCATAGATTCTCAAAAACCAGCAAAACATGGGAAAGTGTCACAGAAACCAGGCCATGCTCGATGTCCACGCGGCGGACCTGTCTGCATCCAGGGCCTCCACGCAGCTCCCGGTCGCGTGAGCGGCGGGAGCGCCCTGCAGGCTCAGTGGGCACCTGTTCCCATGGCAGAGGACAGCGCATTCACGTGACCCGGGAGACACTTCAGGGGTTGGATTGGCATGACTGGCCTGCCATCGGGTGGCACTGGGAGGTTGGGTGCCAAGCGCTCTCCCAGGGCTGAGGAGGGCCCGGGAGGAAGCAGGGAGACATGGGAAGCCCTGCATGGCCCCCTCCAGCTCGGTCAGCGGCCCCCGGGACCAGGCACGGGGCACTTGCCAGCTTCCCCACCTGGGGGTGAACGCGCCGGTGTGGGCACAGCCAGCAGGACGTGCGCACGGCAGGTGGGCCTGAATTTCACGGTGGGAACGTGTGCACAGACGGAGTGCGCTTCTGGGATGGGGAGGCTGCAGTGAGAGTGAACTCTGGGAATGGGCTCCGTGTGGACGGTCGGACAGATGCTACGTACGGCAGCGGTTCTCAACCTGTGGGTCGCGACCCCTTTGGCGGTCGAACGACCCTTTCATAGGGGTCGCCTACGACCATCCTGCATATCAGATGTTTACATGATGATTCATAACAGTAGCAACATGACAGTTATGAAGTAGCAACGAAAATAATTTTATGGTTGGGTCACAACATGAGGAACTGTATTTAAAGGGCCAGAAGGTTGAGAACCGCTGACGTACGGGCTTCGCTGCGGGAACACCTCCGAAAGTCATAAGGAAGCTATTGTCAGGCCTCGTTCAGGCACTACCTTCTGGGATCCCCCAGCCTCCCCGTGGGGGAGTGACCCTGTGACCCCTGCTCCCCAGACGGCAAGAGTGAGGGACACACGGTCACGTTCCCTTCTGAGATGTCACTAGGACAGGTGGCGGCTTCGGACTCAATGGAGTGTGTGTGCCTTGTCGCCTCGTCTGCCACATGGACCGCCTGGTGCCAGGAGAGGGATTACCCCCGTGTTTCTAACACCCGAACGGAAGCCCGCAGCTGTCCGCGCTGACGGAGTGGCTGGCCGAGCTGACACGCAGTGACCTTCTCCACCGCCTGCCCCGCGGGACCGTCTGTCCTGGGCACCAAGACGCTGCCAGGGCACGGCCCGCACGGCCAGCCAGCGCCCGGCCACTTCAGCACAGATGTCACTTCCGAAGCCACTTAGTGACCGTTGGTGACCGTCCATGGTGAGCCAGGGGGGAGGACTTCGACTCCGCCGTCAGGGAGATGACAAAACTTAACGCCCTCGACGCCAACACCTGCAGCTGCGTGGGCCCGGCCCTGCGGGGACGGCGTGGAGCGGGGACCTGAGGGAGGCGGGCGCAGAGCGGGCGGCCCAGCCAGAAGAGGGAGGACACGCCGGCACCCGGGAGCCACCCAGCCTTGGTGCCCTGAGCCAGCAGCTGGCTCCCCAGCCTCACAGGAGCGAGTGCGGTCGGCCCAGCTGGGCCTCAGGTTGCAGCCACTCGGAGGCGCACGCCCCACCACTGCCATTTCACCTCTTCAGACGCCTGCTCTCCAGGCTTCACCTTGGGTTTGACCTTCACACAAGAGACGGGACCCCTTTGCCCCCGGCCGCTCCTTCTCCTGCCTCCGCCTTGGGTGCCGGGCCACCAGCATCCACCTGCTGCCCAGGCCGGGACGGAGAGTCACCCTGGGTTTCTGTCACCCCCTCCCTCACGCCCTCACCTGGGGACCTGCGCAAGTTGGTAACCTCTCCATCCTGCTATTTCCTCCTTTTCCACAACCGCAGATCCTTGCGCCCCAGTGCCCTCCTGCCCCAGTCCAGGCCTGTGCCTGAGCAGAGACCCAGGCCTAGCTGTGGGCCCACCCACCCCACCCACCCCGCCCCGCTAACTAAGCGCAGAGGGAAGGACAGATTTCTCTCTCTCTTGTCTCGTGCCCCTCGCCCCCACTCCCACCCCGCCTCGAGGGGTCCTGTTACCTATGTGCACTGTGCATGCATTTTTATAAGCTGCTGCTTCCCGGGTACTCTGTAGGTGGAGGGGGCTCCAGGGATTTCGCTCATCCCTGCCCGGGGCCTAGGGGGACCCTCCTGGGGAACCCGCACAATGGGGCACAGTCCTGTGTCTGGGTTAATGGGGGGCGCTCCTCTCGCTGATTAAGCGTCCACGGGAGGCCCGCCCTGGGCTCTATTTTCCATCCCATAAAACTGCAAAGGTACACAGGTCACCCAGATCAGCAACTCCTTCCCCCGGTGTCTCAGGTCAAGGCACTCCGGCTGAGGACACAGGCAAGGTTTTGTTTTTTGTTTTTGTTTTTTCAACCAACATTCAGTGTTGTTTTGGCCACAGGCGGCCAGGTGGCCGGACTGCCTCACAGGTTGTGAGTCGGCTGCTGAGTCCAGATGCTGATCGCCGGGCAGGCGCTGAGATTTGTACTCACAGAGTCGCACATGGTCATACTCCCCTCTCATTGCCTTAAGCGATGAGACCTGCTGAGAAGAAAGAGATAAAGAAGGTGCAGTCGACAGGGAACCCCAATGCGGGCCTCCAGGCGTCCAGCCGGGCCTGGGTCGGGGCTGTGGCCCTGCCCTGCTCAGGATTCTACCCAGTTGGCCTCACTTTTAGGAAAGTTGACTGTTTACAAATGTGGGAACATTCTCTCACTGACCCCACGGCTGGGTATGCCTTAGGGATAACAAAAGATGAAGAAGCTAAAGAAATGCTCTTTTAAAAGAGGGTTGTCGGTTTTAATAACAACATCTAATATAATTGATTTAATTGGAGACGAAAAAAATGGCGGAGGTTTAGACGGCCGTGTTGGTGCTTTGTCCCGGAGCAGATAAGGGCGAGCAGCTGAAACGGGTAACATACAGCCCGAACAAACAGAGGAGATTCAGCTGAGAAACAGTCTGCAGCCAGGAAAGACAGAGATCTCCTAGAAAATGGGGATGGTTAGAGATTGAGGCTGAAACCTCCCCCTGGGCGCCAGCTCAGCCGCGAGACCTCGCCATCTTGAGCAGCTGTTATCCGCATCCAGAGATCGGCTACTAACCCGGAGGCAAAGGCTCTCAATCAGCATGACTACATGAACTCAGAGGAGACCTGTTTCCCTCCACGGAAAGGTTAGACTTCCCCCAAAGGTGCGGTTTACAATTCAGGTTGGAGCGAGGAACACAGGCGCACGTGCGCGGGGGGGGGGCGGTGGGGGGGGGAATCTGCGCCCCACAAAGTCCGCACCCATTGAGGCCGGCGTGACCCGCAAGTGGGGAGGGCTCCCGCAGGGCTGCTCGCAGAAGGTAACACTATAAATAAGCCCATAGTTGGACTGGATGCAAAGGGGCAGCCTCAGATTCTTCTAGCCGGCCTGCTACTTGGTGCCAGGGGCCAGAGCGCACACAGAGACTCTGCGCAAATCTGGAAGGTGGAGCCCAGAGAGTTCGCACAGCTTCCCAGGCTCTTGTTTACACACTTTCTCTTAAATCTGTGAGTTTGATTGTTGAGCCCAGTGCATGGGATTGCCCAGCTGGGGTCGCTAGCGGAGCCTGTAGGGGAAGATTGTTTTTGGGGAGCCTGGGAAACAGAGCTGGGAGTGGCGCCTGGGGAGCCAGCTCTGGGCTGAGCTGGTTCAGGTACAATAGAGAACTCCTGGTCTGAGAGAACTTATAGCCTTGGAGGTCAATCCAGACCCACTGCCACCCAGTGGCAGAGCCACGAATTGACTCTTCTGTAAATACAGATAAGGCAGTATGGGGAACCAATACAGCCTGCCTTAAAATCAAGACTGTGGCTTACAACACGGAGGAACAGTGTATCAGAGGGAAATTCAACATTCTCCTGAATTCCGGGCGTGCCAAAAAGAAGAGTAGAAGATCTGAAGCACCTGCATCACTGCACATTTTTATTTTTTTAATTACTTTTTCACCTTTTAACTAAGAAAACATTTTTTTTCCTCTTTTTTTTTCTTCTTCTTTTTTTTCCCATCACCTGATTTTACTCTTTCAATTACTACATTTTTATTTTTAACTAGTTTTATTACTGCTACCATTTTACCATTTTTTAAGTGTCATTTTATTTTGTCTTTATTTTATTTTGGGACTAAGGTTCTCCATTCTATTTTCATCGTTCCTTTAGCAACATTTCTCTCTACCTCAATTTTGCCTCTGTGCTAAAACCCTCTTCCCCACTTTTTCCCTTTTGTTGTCCTGTTTCTCTTACCCTACTCCAGCTTTAGATTTTCCCTATTCTTTTTACCCCCTGTCAAAATTTCACCCTACTTATATATCCTTTGTCCAATCCCCTGCTCTAAATCCTTATAAACCTTTCCCTTATCTTCCTTCACTATCCAAATTTTTTTTTCTTCTTCTTCTTTTCTCTCTCTATTGTTTTATTGTTGTTTGCTTGATTGACGAGTATATTGGGGTTTTTTTTAGGATTGTTT
>JAWPEG010000011.1:104193931-104245433 GCA_035771395.1 Myotis vivesi
CAGCCTGGTTGCCCCACACAGCCTGCTGTTTGGTCATTTGGTCACCCCTCACTAACCCCCATGCCGGCCTGTTTGCCCCACACAGCCTGCTGCTCAGTCATTTGGTCGTCCCTCACTAACCCCCCTGCCGGCCTTGTCACCCCACTTGTTCAGTCATCTGTTCAGTTGCAATGGCCCCTGGCTCTTTATATATATAGATGGTTATTTGTTGTCGTCATTGCCGCTGTGGCTGCTTTGCCAATTAGTCAGTGAAGATGGCCACGTGGAAATGGTCATGGTCAGCTGGGAAGGGATGCCTCTGGTCATGAACAGTACAGCCTTTAACTGCTAAGCATAACTGCGGAGTGTGCTGTGTACCCTTTAAATGCGCCTTTCCCCTCTCAGCTGAATAGAGCTAAAAGGGACTTGTTAATCACAGAGAGTTATGATGAATATTATAACCAGAATGATGGGGCTTGAAAAAGGCCCTATCTTTAGCTGGTTTGGCTCAGTGGATAGAGCATTGGCCTGCGAACCGAAGGGTCCTGGGTTCAATTGTGGCCTACACCCTGGTAGGGGCTCATGCAGGAGGCAACCAATCAATGTGTTTCTCTCACATCAATATTTCTCTCTGTCTTTCCCTCTCTCTTTCATTCTCCCTAAAAATCAATGGGAAATTATCCTTGGATGAGGATTAACAAAACAAACAAATAAACAAAAGGTCCTTAAATTCAGTGTGGTATTTTTACGCAAAAAACAATCTTGCAACTTATTAAAGATAAAGTCTATATTACTTATACACACATTATATCATTATCTACACTAATAAAAGAGAAACATGGCAATTAGCATACGACCACTACCCTTCCCTGTGGCTAATCAGCATATCCTTATGCAAATTAACTGTCAGCCAAGATGGCGGCCGTCAGCCAGGCAGCTGGAAGCGAACATGAGGCTTGCTTGCTTCAGTGACAGAGGACTCCAACGTTCCCCACCTGCAGCTGCCGGCCTCTGAGCTGCAACTCTAAGAAACTTTGTAACAAATATAGAAGCTAAACAAAACCCCAGAAACCAGCTTTCAGCCAGCCGGGATCTCAGAGCTGGAATTATACATTGTTTCGATTATAGAATGCAATCAGCAGCGGAAGCCTCAGAGCTAGAGCCAGAGCTAAAGCTGGCCCAGGATAAAATTAAAAAAAAAAAAAGGAGCGGTTGGGAGCTTCAGTCAACAACCGCCAGCCTGAAAGCAGCCCTCAGCCCCTCACCCAGACTGGCCAGGCACCCCAGTGGGGACCTCCATCCTGATCCAGGACACCCTTCAGAGCAAACCAGCTGGCCCCCAGGCCTCTATCCTATATAGTAAAAGGGTAATATGCCTCCCAGCACCGGGATCAGCGTGACAGGGGGCAGCGCCCAAACCCCCTGATCACTCTGCAGCTCTGTGTGTGACAGGGTGCGGCGCCCCAACCCTCCCCCCCCCCCCAGGCCCTGCTCTGTGTGTGACAGGGTAGAGCCATAACCTCCCCATCGGCTCTGCCCTGAGTGTGAGAGTGGCGGTGCCCCAACCCCCTGATCAGCCCTGCTCTGTGGGTGATAGAGGGCGGCGCCCCAACCCCCCAATCCGCCCTGCTCTGTGCATGACAAGGGGCGGTGCCCCAACTCCCCAATCAGCCCTGCTCTGAGCCCGACCAGGGCCTGCACCTAGGGATTGGGCCTGCCCTCTGCCACCCGGGAGCAGGCCTAAGCCAGCAGGTCCTTATCTCCTGAGGGGTCCCAGACTGCGAGAGGGCACAGGCCGGGCTGAGGGACCCCCCTCCCCCACCGAGTGCACAAATTTTTGTGCACTGGGCCTCTAGTATGTATATAAACATGCAAATACTCTTTTCACATAAATAAACTTTTAAGTAATGTTATTTGGGAATAGGGATTCTGGCTCAAGGAGTCTATGATAGCAAAATAACCAAGGTTTTCCTTAAAATACAGGGAATGGACCTGAGAGATCTTAGGAGATGCTGGAACATGTGAATGGATTAGAGAAGGTCTCAGGAGATGCTGGAACATGTGAATAGATTAGAGAAGGTCTTAGGACAGTGGTTCTCAACCTTCCTAATGCTTCGATCCTTTAATACAGTTCCTTATGTTGTGGTGACCCCCAACCATAAAATTATTTTCGTTGCTACTTCATAACTGTAATTTTGCTACTGTTATGAATCGTTATGTAAATATCTGATATGCAGGATGTATTTTCATTGTTACAAATTAAACATAATTAAAGCATAGTGATTAATCACAAAAACAATATGTAATTATATATGTGTTTTCCGGTGGTCTTAGGCAACCCCTGTGAAAGGGTCATTTGACCCCCAAAGGGGTTGGGACCCACAGGTTGAGAACCGCTGTCTTAGGAGATGCTGGGACATGTGAATGGATTAGAGACGGTTTCAGGAGATGCTGGAACATGTGAATGGATTAGAGACGGTTTCAGGAGATGCTGGAACATGTGAATGAATTAGAGACGGTCTCTGGAGATGCTGGAACACATGTTGCTAGGATGCATGTGAGCTCCTAGCCCAGCTGCGTCCTGTCATTCAGGAAGCATGAGCCCTCTTATTCTAGTGACCAAGACAAAAAAGGATGTAGTTAAGCCAGACGAGCTGGCAGCAGTTCCAAAATGAACTCTTCTGGGAGGCCATAAAGCCCTTATTTGAAAAACCCTTCATGCTTCCCCTTCTTGGCTTTGGTTATTCCAAGGCGGGGGGTGGGGAAGGGAATGGGACCTGAGGCCTGCTGGCACAGAGTTCCAGCAAGTTCTAAATGTGCAAGAAACAAACGACTTAATTTCAGCCAGAACAGGTAAGCCTGAGTCCACTGGTGTTTCATTTCCTTTCTACAAACAGCCGTCTGGAACGATCTGGGGAAGTGAATCCTGAGAACTGAGAGAAAACCAGGAATGAGCACCTGCCGCTGCATCTGTTCTTCTTCTTTTTTAAAAAAAAAAATATTTTATTGATTTTTTACAGAGAGAAAGGGAGGGAGATAGAGAGTTAGAAACATCGATGAGAGAGAAACATCAATCAGCTGCCTCCTGCACATCTCCCACTGGAGATGTGCCCACAACCCAGGTACATGCCCTTGACTGGAATCGAACCTGGGACCTTTCAGTCCGCAAGCCGTCACTCTATCCACTGAGCCAAACCGGTTTCGGCTGCATCTGTTCTTGTCGGCATAAACGACGCGATGGACGGAGAAGCCCAGAGTGGGGCACGATGGGTATCGTGGTTCGGTGGAAATTAGAGTGAGAATCCATCCGAGCCCCCTCACAGCTGTGCTATTCAGGACTATGTGGAAGCTGTCGAAACCCAGTTACTAGTAGAAGTAGCTTAGTCCTGGCGGCATGGCTCAGTGGTTGAGCGCCGACCTACGAACCAGGAGGTCAGGGTTCGATTCCCCGTCAGGGCACATGCCCAGGTTGCAGGCTCAATCCCCAGTAGGGGGCGTGCAGGAGGCAGCCAATCAATGATTCTCTCTCACCATTGATGTTTCTCTCTCTTTCCCTCTCTTTCTCTTCCTCTGTGAAATCAATAAAAATGTAAAAAACAACAAAGAAGTAGCTTAGGCTGAGGACACCAACCAGGCAGGACAAAATCACAGTTGTCATCGGGGAAGTGGGTCAGGCCATGAAGGCTGCCAGGGCCCATCTGCATCTCATTTGCATACCAGCTTCCTTCCTGGGCCCAGAGCACTCCATGTCCTGCCGTGACCACTCTCCGTGGCTTCCTCTGGCTCCCGCAGGACCAGCTCCCACCAGAGGAGAGGACACCCCCCAGCAGCTCCCTCGCCATCTGCAGGGAGCAACTGCCCTCGGGGGCGGGAGCAGGGGTGGGAGGGGTGACGCTCCAGCTTGGCCACGTGGCCACTGAGCTCAGTCCGCACAGCCAGGAGCTGGAGGCACATGGGATGAGGCGGCTCCCGGTCGGACCCCATGTTGTAGGGGGTCTTCCCAAGATTAGCACAGACACACCCCCACAGGCCAGGCAACCCTCCCATGACGCCCCCACACAGCTCCTGCATCAGGCCACTTTCTTCAACTGTGAAACAGTTGACATGATAATACTTCACTCAGAATTACTATGAGGAGCGCTCAGGTCTGATAAGGCTTCTTGAACATACGAAATGCTTTACAAAGAAACACGTTGTCAGTGTTGTCCCCGGACCCCCGGATTCCTGGAACCTGGTGTGAACTGGTGCATCTGTCTTTCCCTTGGCCCCAGGTTCATGCTCAGATCCCTTGGGAAGCGTCCTGAGAGTTAGCAGGTTGGTTCAAGGTCACCAGGTCAAATGAGCAAGAGGTAGGTCCAACCACTGAAGACATCATGTCAAAGGAGCAAAGTTCACTGTATTTCGTGAGAAATGGACAGCTGCTCCTCATTTCTAAATTGTGGGTCAGTACAGCAAAAGGCATTTTCTGGAGAACGTAGCTGAGTGTTTATGTTGAAAAGGAAAATACCTTATTCTCAGTGCTCCTCACTCCAAGCAGTGTGAGTCCATTTTTTTATACTGATTAAATCGTGTGCAAGAAAGGGCATTTCCCCAGCAGCCGATGTGTCTCCCAGGCAGCGCACAGCATCAGGCCCTCATCAGATTCCTGCCGGGGCCCGCAGCGCGCCAGGCCTGCTCCTAGCAGCTGTGGGAGCTGAGGCTCCAGGGCTGAATGAAGAAGGCCCCTCCCACCTGCTGGTGGGATGCAGCGTCCACCTCCTGCTCTCATGCCCATCCAGTGAGTCACTTCCCTGATAACTAAGAAACATTCACACCTGTAAAGAGCTTTTAAGTTGATTTGAGCCAAACTGTCAACAATTGGCAGGAAGCAGAATCTCAAGGGATTGAGATAATGCTCCTGAGAATGAGAATGGCGGGTTTTCACCTTGTTTGGTACATTGTAATCAAAGGAGGGGACCTAAGTGGGTCACATGACATCCATTGGTGATAGGTTAGGGAGGCAAGAGAAAGCAAAGGGGGAACCTCTGGGATTGGATAGAGAGTAAAATGATAGACACACGCTTCTTTTATTTAGGTGGGTGCAGGGTAGTTAACAGTCAGCAATCAACTCAAAAGCAATGAGGGGCTCTGTGGTCTCTGCAGAGGGGTGCCTGTGCTTTGAGGGGCCCGGAAAAAGGAAAATGACTTTGACCTTCCAGTGCTATGCTATGTTATGGCAGGTGCACAAAGACCATAAACAGGCTCCGTTAAGGTCGAGATTGACCTTTGTCAGGAAGATACCGGCCCAAGACGCAACTACCCACCATAAGTAATTCTAGTTCAACTTTCTTTTCAGACCATCCTTGTGGTGACTTCCGGTCTCTGAGTTTGCAAGGCCTCCCCTGAGCCTGTCAGGGTAGCGTTTGGCCCCTTTCGCCCACACCCTGGACCAGCCACTCTCTGTGCTCGCCCAGAGATTATCAGGGTTTCTCCTTTGTTTACACCGGGTCCCCAGCCTCTGCTATGGCCCAGACTCAGCCCAGCACCCTGGCCACTGGCTAGAGTGAGCCTGGCTTGTGTCTCAGTGGGCTCCCCCTGCAGGCTCCACGCAGCATAGCCTTGAGGCGCTACCCACACCTGCCCATTTCATGTGACACGGGCGGCTGCTGGTCTCCGTGGGGCAGTTGACAAGTCACCACTGGCAGCCACCTCCCTCTCAACAGGGGCCTCAACTTCACACCTGCACCCCATCTCCTCCTCCCCCCCTTCCCCAGGGAAAGCCTCGTCTCTGGGAGGAACCGAGTCCTCGGCCCAGGTTCTGGCGCCCACTCCTGCCCGGCACCTCCGCCTCGGAGGCTCAGCTCTCATCTGAACGTGCAAGTTCCCTTGTAAGTCAGGTCTATTCATTCTCTCGGGCAGCACTTCAAACTGGCCCTAAAGCTGAAAGGCTCTGGAGCAATGTTCCCAGGATGATCACTATAAAGCACCCGGCCAGGATGGCTCAGTGGTTGAGCATAGACCTATGAACCAGGAAGTCACAGCTTGATTCCAGGTCAGGGCACAGGCCCAGGTTGTGGGCTCCATCCCAGTGTGGGGCGTGCAGGAGGCAGCTGATCAATGGTTCTCTCTCATCACTGATGTTTTGATGTCTCTCTCCCTCTCCCTACCTCTCCAAAATCAATACAAATATATATGTATATATATATTTAAAAAGATCCATAGAAAGCAGGGCTGCTGACCCAGTGGACTGAGGATTGTGGGCAGGGCCTGTACATTGGAGGACGGGCAGCAGCATCTCAGGCCTGTGCTCCCTGCCAGGGTGAACCCATCAACAGTGTGCCAGGCACCACCACGCATCCCTGGGGGCGGGACTGCCCTGCCTGAGAATTGTGGTAGAACTTGAGAACAAGTCAGAGCTTTATGGTTCTGAATCAGGGTCCACCTTTATCGTGGTTCTGAGTTTGAACACCAATAAGGATAGAACGTTAAGGGTTAAATATATTGAATTCGTGAAATTGTGGGAAAGATTCAGATGCTTCAAAGTTCAGCCAGGGTTCATGATTACGAACTCGGCCTCCGTGTGTTCTTTCTATAGGAGGCTTTGCTGTAAGAAACGACTGCAGAAAATCACAACGTGACCCAAGTTTCCACAAAATTCTCCTTGAGAACGCCTGCTACTGTCCCCTCAAGGAAGTCTTTGTGAAGTCCACGTTCTGAGAAAAATTACTTCCTCTTCTGATTTTAGGACATAAAGACACAGATTGAGAAGATAAGCCTGGCCGGGGTGGCTCCATGGTTGAGCGTCGACCTATGAAACCAGGAGGTCATGGTTCGATTCCCGGTCATGGCACATGCCCAGTTTGCTGGCTCAATCTCAAACAGGGGGCATGCAGGAGGCAGCTGATCCATGATTCTCTCTCATCATTGATGTTTCTCTCTAGCTCTCTCTCTCTCTCTCTCTTCCTCTTCCTTCCTCTCTGCAATCAATAAAAAAAGAATTCCTTTTAAAAAAGGAAGATAAGAACTCTTTTAAACTGCATAAAATGGTATATATTTATTATAATTTAAAATGTTTTGTTATTGAGTTTCCTGTCTAATTCACTTTCATATACTGGTACTTCCTGTGCATATAATCAATTAGTGGTCACTCCTATTAAAAGCCAGGCAAAAGGTGTGTAAGCATGCATAGAAAATAACCCTCTACCCTGAGAAAACCCAGCTTTTTACAGAAAAAGGACCTCCTTGACGGGAGCAGGCGTAAGAGCTAGAGTCGGAGCTTGTGGGGTGGGGGTGGGAGGGAACCCAGGCTCCCTTCAGGGCTACTGTGTGACCTTGGGAGGCCACTCACCTCCAGACCCCACCACAGGATCAGGTGAAACAAGGCAGGTAGACAGTACAGGGCCTCGCACGTCCTTAGCTACCAGCATCACCGTCAGTCACCTCCCTGGCCCCTGTGAGCCGCTAACAACCATCACTCCTGTCAGGACCCGTGAGAACCCAGGAGGACCTGTGAGGAACTGTGAAGACACGTGAGGACCCGGCAAGACATGCCAGCACCAGGGCTTCTGGACCAGGCCAGAGTGATAACCAACCAATGAGGGCGGGCTGGCATCTGGACTCATCAGCGCCTCCTGCTGGCATGGCTGCAAAGTCTCCCATGAGCTTGTTGCTAGTTGACTGGGACACCGTTGGCATCAAGAAGAGAATCACCCAGGAATTACCAAGTTTTTTAAAGAGCACAACCTAACTTTTCTTTCCCTAAAAAAGCAACACATAAGGAAAGTGCATTGGTGTCGGTGGGGGAGGGATGAAGTAAAAAAAGAAAAAAAAACAGAGAGAGCTCATGGGCATGGACAACAGTAAGGTGATTGCAGAGGGGGGTGGTGGAGGACATACATGATGATGGGAAATAAATAAATACATAAATAAATAAACAGGGGTAGACAAAATCTATGGAAACAGCGATTCCACAAACACTTATTGAATACCCACTATGACAAGGAGTCATTTTGCTGGGAGTCAGGGATGCGCTACACAGAGGAACATCCTTCGCGTGTAAAAGCAGGGTTAGTTGTCTTGCAGGGGAGAAAGCTGTCAGAGACGAGGCCTCCGCAGACTCTAGGAAAAGTACAGGCTGGCCCACACCGGGACAGGAAGTGCTAGGAGCTCTGGAGACAGGCTGGGATTGTGCGAGCAAAGGGAAAATGATTTGCGGGTTTTCTTTGGCAGCTCGCGTCTTAATATTCCTGCATGGGAAGCGTCGTTTCCTTCCAGCTTCCTGGCCCTGTCCCGTCAGCTCCTGTCCCTGGCCAGCTGGGCCCCGCTCTGTTCTCCTCCCCCGTCTCCCCAGTCCACCCGAAGGTGTGACGGGAGTCTGAAAGGAAATGCCAGGGCGGAAGGAACATGTTTGCGGGCCTGCCTGGAAACGGGTTGCTCTGGGGGAGTGGACGGACCTTGTTCCTGGTCCCAGGGCGTGCCTGTGTGGGGTGCGGAGGGGGGCGGGGGAAGGAAGGGAGGCTGCCCCACAGGCGGGTGTGTTTCCATCTGCTGATGTGGCAGCCACCCCAGTGTTTGCACAGCTGACGGAAAGGAAGGCACCCAGAGCCCTCGCTGCAGGACCGCGGGGAGTTTGTAAACCAGAAAAACAAGACTTGGAAGGGGCCACAGAAGTTATGAGTGAAAAGCACTGTGGCCAGAGCACACGGGGCGTGGGATGCGGGGCCCACAGGCGTCGTAAGGGGAGCCTGACATGAACTCGGCCAAGTCCGCGGCTCCTTCGAGTCATGAAGCTGTCAACAGGCGACATCCAGAGCTCAGGGGGAGGGCAGCTTCTGCGACAGAGTGCGGACGGAAGACCTCAGGGCAGAAGGAGCCTGGTTTCCTTCCATCTGGGAGCCTCTCAAGGATGACGAGTGAGGGTGGGACCTCTCGGATCCTCAGCTCCCACCTGCAAGACACGGCCATGCCCGCCCTGTTGGCCGCTGGGCACTTCCCTGTTCCTCTTCATCCCACGCTGCCCTCCGGCCTGCACTGCATTGAGCCTGGTGCACACGCATCGTCTGTCTTACCCTGTGTCACCTGGGCCAGTGGCACAACCTCACACCCTGCTGACGCCCACCTGCCTCCAGGAGCTCCGGGGTAAGCCAGACCCTCCACAGTTGAGGGAAATAGTCACCACGGTGATGTGCAGCCGGTCAGCCGTCCAGGAGAATGGAGGGCGTTTGTGAGCCCACGCCCACGCCTCCACGGAAGCCTCGGTGATGTGAGCTGTCACCTCTCCTCCCGGTCAGCACACGCTGGGCCTCTCGGGTTGCTCCTGCCACGCTGCCCGGCAGTGGCCTGTTTGGGTGATGCGTACTGAGGTCCAGACTGAGCCTCAGTCACGCTCACAGCTGTCTGCCTGCCTCTCAGGCGCTCAATCCCCACACCCTCGGCTCCCAGACCTGGCCCTACCTCTACCTGCCCGCAGCCACCAAATACAGACTGAATACGGGACAGAGAAAGCCACGGAATTGGAAACACATGCCCAGGAGGGAAGGGCACACAGCCCCAGTGCCTGCGGTGGAGCAGTGACGCTCATATCCCTGTCAGTGGCACCATGTCAGGGGGTCTGCTGGCAGCCAGGTTCCCCTTATTGAAACTCCTCCTCTTTAGCAAGTGGTGCTGGGGGTGCAGGGAGCCCAGCAGCCCAGCAAGGGGGCAGTTTGGTTGAGGGGGGCTGACAAGCTCTGACCGACATCTCCCCACTGGCCTCCCGAGGCCTAGCTCCCACCGCGAGAACCCGCTAGGCTGCCTGTGAGCAAAGACCTCGCGTGTGTCTCCAGCTCGAATTGACTTAAAGCAGCCTGGCCGAGGGCACAGCAGGTCTCCTCTGTGTGAAGGGGGTTGGGAGGAAGCTGCAGGGACGAGAACGTTGGGTGGGGCAGGACAGGGTAGTACTGAGCCTGGGAGGGAGGAGAGGTCCTCCCCTGGGGCAGTGTGTGTGTGTGTGGGGGGGGGCATCCTGGGTCTTGGGGATTGGAGGGTGGGGGCTGCAGACAAAGCGAGATGGCTGTGACAATTTCTTAGATTAAATGTATGGGGTGACATTGGTTAAGCAACATGACACATTTGAAGGCTCTTCACCTTGAGGAAGTCTGACCTGGAACCAGCTCTCTGTGAAGATGAAATGCAAGTGCATTGGCTGTGGAAGGGCAGCCCGGCTGCAGTGGCTCAGTGGTTGAGCGTCGACCTATGAACAAGGAGGTCACAGTTCGATTCCCGGTCAGGGCACATGCCTGTGCCACAGACTCGATCCCCCGTGTGGGGTGAGAAGGAGGCAGCTGACAATGATTCTCTCTCATCATTGATGTCTCGCTCTCTCTCCCCCTTCCTCTCTAAAATCAATAAAAATCTCTATATATAAAAGCCTAAGCCAGTGGTCGGCAAACTTGCGGCTCGGCAAACCTTTTCATTTGTGGAAGACCCACACTCAAGGGGCCAAAGAGCCGCATATGACTCGAGAGCCGAGGTATGCCAACCACGGGCCTAAGCGACTGTTACCATTGGTGGACCAAGCGACCGGTTGCTATGATGTACACTGACCACCAGGGGGCAGATGCGAAATGCAGGAGCTGCCCCTGCTGGTTAGTGCCCTCCCACAGCCAACTTCCTGTGGTCCCTCCCCCCGGCCGGCCTCAATCGGCCCAATTGCCAGCCAGGCCGAGGGACCCCACCCGTGCACGAATTTGTGCACTGGGCCTCTAGTATAAAATAAAATGGAAGTGCACAGACTTTCAGGATGGATTTGAAACTGAAAGTGCTCGCTAACACCCATTGTGCTCTTGCTAAGACGCGGCTTCTGGGTCATGAAGCCCACAAACATTGAGTACCGTCTCAACCTACAACACAGCGATTGTTCTCTCTTTTTCCAGAACAAATAATAAACTCAGAAACCAGAAAGCTATTAGAAATAGGTATACATGAGCTTAAAAAATAAGGCAAAGCAGTTTTAAGTAGAACAGGAAAAAATAAACAAAACCAAGCAAGTTGATGCATTTTTAAAAACACTTAACATATCTCCTTTTCATTTTGGAAACCAAAATCAACATAAGCATTTTAACCTGTAGGAACTGAAAATAACTTCATAAGCTGGAAACATACGAAGGTGACCAATAGGAAAGCTGTGGGTTGGCTGCTGAATATATTTTTATCGTTTACTGAATAAGGTGGTTGATTACGCTAAGGTTCCACACCCTTTCTTTTTGCAGGAATAACACTAATAAGTGATAGTATTAAATAACAGTGTGAAACTTTCGTTAAGTGTCAGACGTTTCTAAAACTATGACATGGAAGGTGTCCATGGTACCACGTGGTAGAAACGGCATCTCCATTTCACAGACGGGAAAACCAAGGCCTGAGAGACCAGACCAGCAGCTGCAGCCAATGCTAGGACGGCCTGGAAAGACCACTGAAGGGCCCGCCGAGGGGATTTTAACCGGGTGTCTCATCGGAACCTAATGAACACCTTCAACACAAACATTTGCTCCGAAGCAATTGCAGTAGCTTAGCTTAACCCTGTCACCTCAGGATCAGACACCAGAACGTACCGCCTGTTTCAAACGCATATGAAACCACTTCTCTCACCAGCGGACACTGTCTTCTTATAGTCCAGTGACTGCTCATTTGTTACGACCCTATTCCCCCCAAGGCTTGATGTAACAGGAAGAGAATGCCGATCACATGCCAGACCTGCAATGCATCCCCCAGTCCCCCTCCAGCCCAAGCATTCATTCAGCGGACACCGAGTGCCCCTGGGCACCACACAGCCCTGGCTGCTGGCCATCCAGATGACACCCAGGCCCTGGTGGAGGCCAGCAGGTACCAGACAGGTAGACGGATGATAGAGGACAGATACCATCATGTGGATGTGTTCTTGTGGCCAAAACAGGGCCATTCCTCCCACTAACCATCTATCTCCCTGGTCAGGAAGTTAAGCTCTGAATTTCAGCTGGCCACATGGCCGTGCAGACGAAAGTCGATGTTACCAACCTTGCTCGAGTGATGTATGGCTCTTTGACGAATTCCCACCAAAGGGCTTCGAGGGAAAGCGGTGTGAGGGCCGTGCTCTGAGGGAGACAGTGTGCCTGGCTCCTGACCTTTCCTGCAGATTGAAGTGAGAACCCCTGGACCAGGGCTGGAGCCCCATGGAGGCCCGAGGGGCCTGCATTTCAAGGACAAAGGTGCTAGTTAGAAGGTCATGTCCATCACACCAGCCCTAGATTGCTTCTCTCTGGACCAAGCTTGTGTGGGCAAGCAAACGTTGCTCTTGTACAATTCCCGGGTTCGGGGGTCTCTGTCCCTCCCATTTGACTTAAATCCATTAAGAGGCCACTTGGGAGCGAAGCTGTTTTGTATGAGATTGAAACGGGTGGTGCGTGTGGGTGTCTGGCCAGAGGACTGACAGGGCAGGCGGCAGCTGGTGGTTTAAGCTTGCCTATGGTAGTCACTTCTAAGCGAATGTCTGCAATGAAGGTACCGATTAGGTTCTGATGAGAAACTGTTTTGCCAAAACCGACAAACAAGTAGACAAACATACAGAGAACCATGAAGCAGAGACCGAGGGTGGCGCTGTGGCCTCCGGACAGGGGACTCAGGGCAGGCTCAGGAGGCAGGTCGGAGTCCTGGTGCACGAGAGCCATGTGGGGGAAGCTCCAGCGAGTGGGGGGCCCAAAAGCAGAAGCCCAGGAATGGGGCTCGCTGTGTCCCAGGACCAGCCGGAGGCACAGGGCCGCTTCTCCCCCTTCCCCCTCAGTCCCCCCAGGAATCCAGACCCCAGAGCAGAGATGGGCCCACATGCATGCTCACTCCTCACAGGGTCTCTTCCAACAGCGAGACCCGGTCAGGAGCCTCAGCGTCCACTCAGAGCCGCCTATGGCTCGGCATCTAACGTTCATGTCAGCATGCTCCCCATGTCTCCGTACGAACATTCCCCATTTCTCTCAGCTCAGCCAAGGGAAGGTCTCTACTGATCCACCGCATCACCTGCCTTCTTCTTTTTTTAAATAATTTTTATTGATTTCAGAGAGGAAGGGAGAGGGAGAGAGAGAGAGAACATCCATGATGAGAGAGAATCATGGATCGGCTGCCTCCTGTACGCCCCCCACCAGGGATCGAGCCCGCAACCCGGGCATGTGCCCTGATTGGGATAGAACCGTGACCTCCTGGGTCATAGGTCAATGCTCAACCACTGAGCCACACTGGCTGGTGCTTGCCTTCTACCTGATGTCCCACGGCTATGACTGCCCACACTTTCATCTCCATTGCTGACAACGGGCCATTCTGTTCTAACCCGTGAGTGCCTCACCATCGCAACTACGATGCAGCATGCGACCTTCATCGTACAGCCCTCATCATCCCTTTTGCTACTGTCCCCTCCAACAGAAGGCGCCCCAGATCCCTGCTGTGTGTCGCCTCCTGCACCGCCTCACCCCGGAGCACAGCGCAGAGCCCTAATCTCCCGCTCCTCTCCCGCCAGGAAGCTCTGAGTGGCTGAGTGTCGAGCTATATATAGTGGCTGATGTCAGCGGATGCCAGGCCCTTCAGCAAGACGCAGTCCCTGGAGCCGAGCGAGGACCATGCCATCGTGGGCTCAGGGGTAGACCCTCGGCCCAGGAACACCCCTACCCCGCTGTCTGGGCCTCCCCTCCACCCGGGCCATCCTGCTGGGAAGCGCGGGCCGAGGGCAAGGTGAGTGCACCGTCTCCTGTATGTTCTCCCTCAGTTGTCACGGGCTCAGGACTGTGACTCACAAATGAGCCTTCTTCACCCTAAAGGACAGCTGTCGATGCCAATTTTAAACCATCCCCTGAAGCGTGTGGCCTGAGCTGCATCCTGTCCTCACTCTGCGGTCTGCGGCCAAGAGGGATTGGGATGCTGGGGAGGGGGCAGCAGGGACACAGGGACAGAGGAACATGAGCCGGGAGAGCGGGAGGGGAGGGCAGCTCTGTCCCTGTCCCCACCGCCTGGGGGTCCTTGTGCAGAGACAAGACCGAGGCCTGTGTCCCCTCTGTCCACTGTGACTCGGCCGTCCAGGGCGACAGGCTGTGGCGCCGGCGGGGGAGGCGCAGGCAAAGCCTTCAGTGAGAGCAGTGGCAGTTCCTCCTGAGGGACAGAGACCCTCAATAAAGGGACGATGACATGACACCCCCAGGGAGCCCTCCACTGCTGCAACACGTTTGTTTCCACAGGGAACAGGCGATGCTGTCGCACAACTCCATGGTGAGGCAGAGGAAGCAGCAGGCCGCCGCCATCATGAAGGAAATCCACAGACACGGTACCCTGAGCCCCGTGTGGCGTGGACATAGGAAGGGACACGGTGCCCTGGGCCCCATGTGGCATGGATGTAGTGAGGGACACGGTGCCCTGAGCCCCGTGTGGCATGGACATAGTGAGGGACATGGTACCCTGAGTCCTGTGTGGCGTGGACATAGTGAGGGACACAGTACCCTGTGCCCTGTGTGGCGTGGACATAGGAAGGGACACGGTACCCTATGCCCTGTGTGGTGTGGACGCAGTGAGGGACACGGTACCCTGAGCCTCGTGTGGCGTGGACGTAGATCAGCACTAAGGGGGACCCCCTGGCGTGTTCCCTAGCCTGTGGCTGACTGTGTGCTCTCGGCATGCCCGGGGCAACGGCGCGGGGTGAAGCTGCCTTGGTCACTAAGCCTTTTGTAGTCCTCGTCTCATCTGGAAGCTATTTCCAGAGGAACAGCTGCTGGGCAGGAATGAGCCAGCTGACAGCTGATGTGCGTTCTGAGGGGCTGGCCCCTGAGCAGCACTAGCCTCTGACTCTCCCTTCCTTCTGGGCCGGCCTCCCAGTTGTCTCATTGTTCATTCTCCCCCCCCTCCCCCCCCCCGAAAACCTTGATTTACTCTCCCGTGGGGCCCACAGATCATTCAAAATAGGCTCTATCTTCCCTTCTTTAAACAACAACAGAAGATGTGAAGTGGGAACTCACAGTCATTGTGAATCTCTGTAACCCTGAGCCAGTCACCACCTTGAGTCATTAACTCAGCGAGATGTTTTGTGTTGGAAATGTTTTATTCACGGTTCCTGGGAACAGGCAAAGCTCTAGTCATCTCAGAGCCTATGATTCAAAACCATTTTCAAGAGGAATGAGAGGCCAGTTGCTGTCCACTCTCTCCTTCCCGTCAAGTCCCAGCCGGTGACTCCGGAGGCTGATTGTCATAAAGAAACCGGCTTTGTTCCTGGCGAAGGGGCGTGATGTTAAGGAGAGAGAGCCGGGTCCCTTCAGGGCTGATCTGAGCCATTCCCGACAGATGTGTGGTTTCTGCCGGAGGCTCCACGGTTCCTGGACGAGAGCCTGACCTTCCCCCTGAATGACCCTGAGACCCAGGCCTGAGGTCTGAGGGCGGCGGGGCTGGGAGCAGCGTGGTCACTCACCTTCCCTGAGGGAGAGGGGGGAGCCGGGGAGATGGTGTCCGATGCTCCGACGGCGCCCGACGGCGCGGGCAGGAGCGGGTCCTGTGGTTGATCCTTTCCTGTTTCCTGGGAGACGCAGTGGGCCCACGGCCCCAGCTCCGTGCCATGTCCCACGACGTCCAAGCAGCTCGGGAGAAAGTGAGGAGGATTCGGACTCGGATTCTAGAACTGAAACCGCCCCGAAGTCCCCAGACACGCGTGTAGGCTTCCTTCGCGTGTTTCCTGCCTCGGGGAGTTTACGCGACATGGTTTTTACCTGATCAATGCAGCAAAAATCCGATGGTCACTCAAGTTTGAGACGAAATTGTTTACCTTAAAACTAGACCTGAGCTGCGTGATCATTTTCTCATTGCATCATAGTCATATGTCAGTGGACCCATTTCATAAACCCAGTCTAAATCTTATGTGGGCCCTACTCCGTCAGTCCAGACATAGACCTGCAAGGGTAAGAATATGTTATTTTTATAGCATAACTTTGGTGTTTATAAAATATTTAAAAAGTACAATTCTATCTTAAGGGGAGAAACCCTCAACAGTACCATCTCAGCCCTTTCCGGGTTACGGGGGAGTCCCCCCCCCCACCGTGCCCCCCGGTAGTGGAGTCACAGGCTCTGCCGTTGTCCGGGGCTCCCAGGTGCCAGCTAGCAGGAACCCTCACCGTCTCGTCTCCCTGAGTCCTGCACGCAGAGCAGCTCTGTGCGTAGGAGCAGCGTCAGCCACCAGCTCTGGCTCCCGCGGGCGTGGTCTCTGGGACCTGGAGATCAGGGGGTGTCATTGTTTAAGGAAGCGGCATTGAGGCCCAGACGGCAGAGAATCTGTTCTGGGCACGACCCTGCAGACTTCCAAACACTGCACAGCAGCCCAGAGTGGGGTGACGCTAGACAAAGCATGCGACTGTTTCCCTGCCAATGACAAGGCCAACCCAGTCACACGGGACCAGCCCGTCCTTATAAACACGAAGAGGAGGGCGTCCTCGAAGCCCCCTTCCCTGTGCCTCAGCTCTTTTTGTAGAATTATCGTCACATATTTTTTACATCCTTTTGCACCAATCACGGAGCCTGCAGGAGAATGGAAGGTGATCACTGGGCCGCTACACGAGCCCCTTCTAAGCAGGAGGTGGCGGTTTGGTCCAGTTCTCGTTGTTGGGGAGACCTAGCAGGGGCGCCTCTGAGATCAGCAGTGGGAAAAGGTAAAAATTAAAAGACCAGAGGTTTACATCTGAGCCTTCACCCTCCTGAAGGAGAACTATCCTCAAAGAGGAGTGCTCTTCACATGGACCGAACCACGAGAAACTGGACAGACCCGAGTAAGAGGCCGCTACTAACCACACCCCCAACTGTGTCCTTGTGTGCCCGCTGTGCCTGGTGCCAAACCACATCCGGACGCAGACGTGAAGTCACCACACGCCCAGCAGATAACCAACAGGGGTGTCCCTGCCCAGGTACACTGTGTCCTCGGGGTCGCCGTCAGCATCCGCAGCAGCGAGCCCACGGAGTAGCCGCCCCGCGTTATGTTGACATACACAGTATCAGAGCCTCATTGCTACCGTCCAAGTGTGGCTCTGAGACACACAGAACCGCCCAAGGGCCTGGCCAGCGTGTGCGCATGAGTTAGCTGTGGCCTGTTCTGCAGCGATCACCACCTTCCCCTGTCAGCACCTCCGCTGGGACTTGAAGACCGAGGACAGAGCGGGGGGAGGACCAGAGGTCGCTGACAGAGAGAGAAGGGGGGACGGGATGGAGGGAGAGGCGCAGAGCACCCCTGGCTGCTGTCCGGAAGTAGCAGGGACTGGAAGTAAAACAGCCACGAGAGGTGGGGGCCCATGTCCCTGATCATAGGCGCAGACATGGCCAACAGCTTCAGAAGCAGGGGCACCCACCTCTGAGGCTGTTCTGCCGCCTCCGGTTCCCTCACCCGGGCTCTGCGAGGGCTAGTTTGTTGTTTTTTTTCCTCTTGGTATGTTTTCGGTTTTGTTTTTCTCCCCTCACAACCTGTGAGCCGCTATTCCAGCACGCGGAAGAGGACTGGGCGGACTGCTGAGATTTCAGGAAAAGGGCTTGGTTTGTGCATGCGGGAGGCCTAGTCCACATGGGGTGCTGCGGTCAATAGGGTCCCAGGAGCCCTGGGGTCCCGACCACCCATCAGAGTCCTCGCCCGAAAATGAGGAGGCTGGGCGTGCTGATACGTCGAATGCCCGGTTCCTGTCACTGTTTACGGAGACGTGTGCCGAAGCAAACATCATGTTTGGAGTTTCTCCACCAATAACCAAGGTGATGCCAATATTGACAAGGACTGCAGGGCGCTTTTACATGCACGGAGCATAGCATCTGGAATTTCAGATGGAAGATTGTGTGAAGACCCTTTTCCTGTCTAAGCAGATCTTACACTGTAGTTGATCAAGTCATCATTATTAACACAGGCACAGCAGGAAGGCCTTCAAGACCACAGATCACAAAGTCCAGGGCAGAAAAATAACTTAACCTAATGCCTGAGTGTACAAGTCTGTTAGTTTTCTTTGGTTTAAAATTTCTCATAACCCCCCAAAAGAGATGTTTTATTTTGAAAATCAGTGTAGTTTCTGGCAAGTGTTTAATTGAAGCCACATGATTCCTTCACGCAGTGTCTTTGTTGCCCATGCTATGAACAGCAGCACTAAATGATTCTGCTTGTGGAATTCAATCTGTGTCATTTAATACCTTGGTAATATCATTTCTTCAATGTTTATAGCTTTACACAGCTATCAGGAGATAATATTTTTCTTAACATTTTTGAGAACTTTATTGCTTAGAACTCAAATCAAGGCAAAGAGATATAAAATAGGAAAATCAAAAAAGTTCCACGTGTATTTCAATATCAACTTTTTAGTATAGAGAAAATTATTAATAAACTTTTAATCAATTGTAGGCATTATGCAAAATCACAGTCTGTACTATTATCTATACTAATAAAAGGGTAATATGCTAATTAGACCAGATAGACCAGACATCTTCCAGCCATCCTTCTGGACAAAGCCATGGTGGCGGAGCTGAGCAGAGGTGGTTAGGGGCAATCAGGCACACAGGCAGAGGGGTTAGGGGTGATCAGGCCAGCAGGGGAGAGCGGTTAGGGGTGGTCAGGCTGGCAGGGGAGCGTTTAGGGGCAATCAGGCAGGCAGGCAGAGTGTTTAGGGGCAATCAGGCAGGCAGGCAGAGTGTTTAGGGTCAATCAGGCAGGCAGGCAGGCAGGTGTGCAGTTAGGAGCCAGCAGTCCTGAATTGCAAGAAGGATGTCCGACTGCCGGTTTAGGCCTGATGCAGGATTGGGCCTAAACCAGCAGTTGGACATCCCCTGAGGGATCCCGAATTGAAGAAAATGCAGGCCAGGCTCAGGGACCACCCCCCTCCCCGTGCATGAATTTCGTGCACTGGGTCTCTAGTCTTTTATATAACACGCTGTACTGGGCAACAATGTACATTTCATGGGGTCATATTCAATCCCCATGGGCCACCCGCAGGCAGTCCTGTCGGGGGCAGAGGAAGTCTTGTGGTCTCAGTCAGGCTCCTCAGTGAGCCCCGGGCCCATCTGCAGCTTGGCATTCAGGTGGCTCCCCTCAGAGGTGTGCCCCCTCCACCGGAAGCGCAGCTGCCAGGCATCATGGGAAACGTCTGTAAAGTACCTTTTTCTCTTACTCCCATTATTTGTAAGTGGGTACCTTTACAAGGTGTGAATGGAATTCACCTACTGATCTTAAATTTGTCACTTTGGCAGGATCACAATTTCAAATTTAAAACACAGCACTTCTTGGACACACATAAATCGCTGTTAACTTAATTTCAGAATATTAATCTCTAAAACTAATATGAAAAAGAAAAGAATGTTTCCTTTTGGAGGAATTTAAGCCCGGTGTCTACTCAGAAGATGACACATTGAAGTAAGGTTTGAAAAAGGAGCTGATCACATTTTCACTGATGACTCCTATTCTCCCAATAAAACATGATTTTCCTTTTGGTTCCCAGCATTCAGAGCAGTGTGGCTTCACAGTATCAAATGTTTATGTAAGATTTTAAATCTTAACTACAAGAAGATTGTACATTTGAGGACATTACTGAGAAAGAGCATTGGTAGCAATTATTTAATATTTCTAATAGATTAAAAATTGTGGATTTTTTGGTGGAAATTGATTTGATTATGGTCAAGACCCTCAAGTTATAATGTTGATAACTATCCTTTCACAATTACATAGTTATTCAAAGATAATCCCTGATTTGCTTGAAAGAACAGTAAACTATAATAGATGAAGTCCCATCAAATGATTAAAGAATAAACAGAGAATTCTGCATCGGTGCCAATGACATCAGTAGGAAAGTACGCCCAGCGATATTATTTTCATTGGATGACCTAATGCCACAGAGACAACCTTCTAATCCATCGGGTCAAGGATGTGTACCCTGACTGCGTTGTATCATTTATCAGGCATCCAGCTCACACAGGCGGCTAAGACCCTGCAGGGGTTTGTGGCAAAGGGCAGGGAACAGCTGAAGTGGATGCCCTGTGCCCAGCTGGCAGCCTTGTTCAGGCTGAGCCTTTAGGCAGCGAGAGTCCATACATTCGACTCTCTACTCGCAGGCAGTCTGGACCCTGCTGGACACATCAGAGATTTAAGTATTGGAAGGGAAGGGAGGGGAAGAAAACCTTGGAGAAGTTACTTTATGTCTTTTGTTGTTTGTTTATGCAAAGTACATTGCCTGTGTTTAGGAGTATGCTAGGAACTACTTAACCACTGGTTCTTTTTTTGGGGGGGCAGGGGGGATGCCTTGGTTTCTGTGGTATAAATACTCCCTCCACGGCCCATTTCAGTACCATCAGGGTCACTGCAGGCCGACCTGGGAAGAGATGTGCAGTAAAAGGACATGGTATAGTTTCCACCAAACGGATACAGGAGGTATAAGTACCCTCAAGGGCACAGTAACAGCAAAAAGTAGTAGATGTAGAAAGAGATCCTTCTGAGTCTTTATAGTTTTGTTTTTAATTTAATCTATCTAGTGATTAACTTTATGTAACTTAATTGTGACAACGGCTGTGCTCACGGAGTTTCTCTGCTGGCTCGCGCGTTCCTGAGAGCTAGCCCGTGACTCTGGTGAGTGTGCGCCTTCGCCCACTGGCCCCTTTCACGCAGCCGCACACATCAGTCATCCGTGTCTTTTCGTGGCTGGATGGCTCTTCATTAAACTTTTGTTTTGAGGTAACTGTAGTTTCACATGCAAACTCAAGAAATAACTCAGGGCTGCCCATTGGCCCTTTTCCCCCCCACCCCCCCCAATGATAATGTCTCGCAAAGGAGAGTCCTACACCACAGGCAGACCTGACCCTGAGGTGGTTAAGACTCCTGCCCACCACTACTCCACTCCGCTCACCGTGTGTGTGTGTGTGTGTGTGTGTGTGTGTGTGTGTGTGTGTGTATGTATTCTTTTCTGTTTGTGGGGGGGGGGGGGGGGGGGGNTTTTCTTTTTCTCCCCTCCCCTCCCTTTCCCTTCCCTTCCCTTCCCTTCCCTTCCCTTCCCTTCCCTTCCCTTCCCTTCCCCCCCCTTCCCTTCCTTTTCCTTCCCTTCCTTTTCCTTCCCTTCCATTCCCTTCCCAAGAAAGCTATATGAGTGGGATAATACAGCATAGGCCTCTGGGGCTGGCCTTTTTCACTCCATGCAACTCTCTGGCGATATACCCAGGTGTCACATGTCCCAATAGCTTGTCCTTTTTTATTGCTGCCTGTCACGGTATGGATGGCCTAGTGTTTTTAACCATTTACCTATTGAAGTACATCTAGGTTCTTCCTGTTTTTGTTTTGTTTTGTTTTTATTAAGAATAAAGCTGGTGTGACCATTTGTACACAGGCTTTTGTGTAAACAGGAGTGTCACTGCACTGGGGTGAATGCCCCGAACGCTGGTAGTTCTCTGTTGGGTTTTGAACAGAACCCACTCCGTTACTTTCCAAAGTGGCTGCACCATTATCCATCCCGGCAGCGGAGAACGAGGGACGAGTTTCCTGGGGCGCCCGGCGCCCTCCCAGCACGAGGTGCGGCTCTAGTCCCCACTCCAGCCCTCGAAGGCCTGTGCAGTGACATCTCCCTGTGTTTTAACTGTAACGTGAACAAGGCCTTTGATGAGCTGTTCACGTGCTATGGCACCTGCCTGTCTCTTCCAGGGAGATGTCTTCCTTTCTCTTGCCTGCGCTCTCATGGCTCTAATTCAGTGATTCTCAACCTCCTGGCCCTTTAAATACAGTTCCTCATGTTGTGACCCAACCATAAAATTATTTTCGTTGCTACTTCATAACTGTCATGTTGCTACTGTTATGAATCGTAATGTAAATATCTGATTCGCAGGATGGTCTTGGGCGACCCCTGTGAAAGGGTCGTTCGACCGCCAAAGGGGTCGCGACCCACAGGTTGAGAACGACTGCTCTAATTGGATGGTTTGCCTTTTTACTGTGAGTTCTGAGGTTCTTCACTTTATTCTACCTACTGCCCCACACACAGACAGCATGTGTTTTGCAAATATTGTTTCCTACATTGTAGCTTGCTTTTTTTTCATCCTTTAACAGAATCCTCAGAATAAAAGTTTATAATTTTGATAAAGTCCCATTTCTCAGTTTTTTCTCTGCTGGACTGTGCTTTTGCTGTCAACTTTAACAACACTCTGTCCAGCCCTAGAGCCCAAAGGCATGGTCATGTGGTTTTCCTATTGCGGGCTGTACAGTCGATGGTGGAAGGTAGGGATTGGTATCTGACTATGGAACCAGTCTCGCATCCGTGGAATAACCCCACTGGCTCGTGTGGAATCATGTCCACATGTTGCTGAGTTCTACTTGCTAACACTTTGCGAAGGACCTTTGCTTCTGTTGGCGTGAGGGACATTGGTCTATGGCTTTCTATGTGTCCTCCTTGTGGGTTTGGGTGTCAGGGTTGTGTTAGTTTAACAACGAATTGGGAAGTGTTCCCTCTCCTTCCGCTTTCAGGCAAAGAATTCTCCAGTGAAGCCTTTTAGCTCTGAAGGCCTTGGGGCTGGGGCCTCGGGGCTGGGGCCTTGGAGTTGGGTGCCTTGGGTCTGGGTGCCTTAGGGTTGGGGCCTTGAAGTTGGGTGCCTTGGGGGGCTGGGGTCTTGGGGTTGGGGCCTCAGGGCTGGGGCCTCGGGGCTGGGGCTGGTGACTTGGGACTGGGGCCTTGGGGCTGGGGCCTTGTGGTTGGGGCCTTGGGGCTGGTGCCTTGGGGCTGGGGCCTTGTGGTTGGGGCCTTGGGTCTGGGGCCTTGTGGTTGGGGCCTTGGGTCTGGTGCCTTGTGGTTGGGGCCTTGTGGTTGGGGCCTTGGGGCTGGGGCTGGTGACTTGGGACTGGGGCCTTGGGGCTGGGGCCTTGTGNGGGGGGGGTGGGTTCTGGGGGTGGGGCCCTCTGGGCTGGGGCCTCGGGGCTGGGGCTGGTGACTTGGGACGGGGGCCTTGGGGCTGGGGCCTTGTGGTTGGGGCCTTGGGGCTGGTGCCTTGGGGCTGGGGCCTTGTGGTTGGGGCCTTGGGGTTGGGGCCTTGGTGCTGGTGACTTGGGGATGGGGCCTCAGGGCTGGGGCCTTGGGACTGGACACCTCTGGGTTGGGCGCAGAATGAATAGAGTTTTGACAGAGACAGGGAAATGGGTTGGCACAGATGGAAGGGTTGGTACTCCAGTAGCAGGGACAGCTCAGATGGATCCATAAAACAGTGGGGAGCAACACTGAGCTCATTAGAGGGCCCCAAGCAGCGCTGCTGAAACTGAGTATGGGGAGACTGCATTCTACCACCAGCAATGACAGCTCACGTCCATCCCCTCTTTCTATGAGCCAAGTGCCATGCGAAGTACTCCATCTGCAGCCTTGCACTCAGTCCTGCTATCAGCCCTACGTGGTGGGTGTGGTGAGCCCCACTTTAGAGATGAGGACACGAGGGTTAGAAAGAATCAGCACCGTATCCATGACTACGTGGTTGGCATGGAGTGAGGCCAGGGTAGCCGGGGCGGCTGAGGGGAGCCTGCATCCCAGGCCCCAGGCCTGCAGTTGGCAGATGATGAGGACGGAGTTTAGGGAAGCCCCTGAGATGCATGTGGGTGTCGTTTTCCAGGCGCGGACGGCATGGACCTGGGCAAGAAGGTGAGTGTGCCCCGCGACATCATGCTGGAGGAGCTGTCCCACCTGGGCAACCGCGGCGCCCGGCTCTTCAAGATGCGCCAGCGACGCTCCGACAAGTACACGTTCGAGAACTTCCAGTACGAATCCAGGGCGCAGATAAATGTAGGTAAAGCTTGGTCATGGGGAGGGCACACGAATGGGCGCCGTTCCTCCTGGCGTGTGGGTTCCCAGGTTCCCAAGTAAGCGCTCCCCGCACGTTCTTGCCCTGAATGGGGTCCTGGGGGGAACAGGGGAATGTTGTGTGCAGCTGAGTGTGGGGTTCGGCAGGGACACGGTGAGCTGTGGCCTGAGCTGTGGACGTGGCACTGAAGCCCGCCTGTCCTGCCAGCAGCGGGAGAGTGGGGAAAGGTGGTGGTCTTATCAGGCTGGTTGGTGGGTGGACACGCCCGGGCACACAGCGCCCCCGAGGAGCAGGGGGAGGAGCCGGGAGCTGCAGACACACGGGTCCCCAAGCACTGACTCAGCTTCGTGTAGGGAGGGCGGTGCCTCTTAACCACAGGGCCAGCAAGGACAAAACTCCTTGGACAAAAGTTTTCCTAAATTAGAAACTAGTAAACAATAAAACGAGACCCAAAGCAGGGAGGCATTGGACAGACTGACATACCTCGATGTGGGGTTGGGGTGACCAGAAGAGATAAACCAAAGAACTTGTAGACCAGCGGCTCTCAGCCTGTGGGTCGTGATCCCTTTGGGGGTCGAATGACCCTTTCACAGGGGTCGCCCAAGACCATCGGAAAACACATACATAATTACATATTGTTTTTGTGATTAATCACTATGCTTTAATTATGTTCAATATGTAACAGTGAAAATACATCCTGTATATCAGATACATGACGATTCGTAACAGTAGCAAAATTACAGTTATGAAGTAGCAACGAAAATAATTTTATGGTTGGGGGTCACCACAACATGAGGAACTGTATTAAAGGGTCGCAGCATTAGGAAGGTTGAGAACCACTGTTGTATACTTACTAGAGGCCCAGTGCATGAATTCGTGCATGGGTGGGGTCTGGCTGGCCCAGCCCCAATCGGGGCAGATTGGGGCTGGGCCTGTTGGGAGGAGGAGGTGGTGGGAGGTTGGCTGGCTGGCCGGCCCACCCCAATAGGTCGATCAGGGCCAGGCCAGCTGGGGGAAGGGGCCACAGGCTAATTGGCTGGCAGGCCCCACCCCTGATTGGGGTGGGGGGTTGCCAATCAAGGCCAGTGGCCTGGGGTAGGGGCCATGGGTAATTGGCCGGCTGGCCCTGCCCCTAATCAGATGGGGGGGGCCAATCTGGGGTGGGGCCGTGCAGGGGGCGGGGCTTAGGAGATTGGCTGGCTGGCCCCACACCCTATGGGGGGGCAATCAGGGGCGGGCCGGCCTGGGGGGAGGGAGGGGATGTTTGGCCAGCAGGCCCAGCTCTTGGTTGGGGTGGGAGAGTCTGATCAGGGGCAGGCCGGCAGGAGGGAGGGCCCACGAGGTTGGCCGGCCAGCCCCACGCCCTGATCAGGCCGGTTCACTGGCCACAGTGGGCATCATAGCGACCGGTCGTTATGGTCGTTATGGCCCTTATGGTCGCTGGCTTTTTATATATAAAGATATGCATAGCCATGGACACGGGCCATAGGGTGGGGAAGATGTGGGGGGTGGTAGGGGTTGGGAGGAAGCGGGAAAAGGGGGGAGGAAATGGGAGACCTCTGTAATACTATCAACAAAAAATATATTTAAAAATGAAAAAACAAATAAAGCGAGTAAACAAACATACTCCCTGGTGCTCAATGCCATTTGCTCAAACAGGAAGTATCATTTTAGAAATAAGAACTGTAGGTGCAGTGTGGGGCTTCCTCTGCTGCTCAGGAACTGGCCAAGGTGAGCCACACACCTTCTCCCACAGGCAGAGCAACCACAGGACGTGCATCCTCAACCAGAGCTGAAGACCTGCGGCTTGTACACAAGCCAGTCTCGGTGCTCTGGCTCCGCTTCACACACAGGAAGGCAGGAAGGGAGACGGTGAAGGAGAGGAGCCTTCCAGGGGGAGCACAGCAGAAGCGTGGTTTGTGGCGATTAAAACTCTCCTCGATAAACCACTGCAAAGGATACTCAGTAAAATGACCCCACTTCACAGCTAAACTACCTCTGCCTTTAGTGACGAGGGCCTTGGTGAATCCCTGGACATCTTAAGTAACATTGGGGAAGGAGAACGTGCACCATAAAAAGTAATTCTGAAATAACACCAACCCTAAATATACTCAGATTCTGAATATGTGTTCATTTTGCTCAAAAAATAACTTTTACTATGTATTTGGCACACATTATAGAACACCTCAGGTGGGGCCCTTAATTTATGGTCTTTCATTTTGGTAAATATTTGGATTTTTAGGACAAACTAGTCTTTTATCTTCATATTTCTATAAAGGTAAATAAGTATTAAAATGTAAAACTGTACTTTGCCACGTCACCTCATAAGTAAATATAGAGATAAACAAGCATTAAAATATTTTCTGCTTATGTCACACCAAAACAAAGTCATAATTGGTCTTTATTTGATATGCTCATTACTGAATTTTTCTTTCTAAATTTAAAAGATAATTTGACTTTATACACTCCTTATTTAGATTGGTCTTTTTAAAAACACACATATTTCCCATATGTAAGTAAACACGCTTTATTATAGAGATAAGGTCAAGCCATACTTCTGAGGACATAACCAATTACAATTCTACTTTCTCTGTTAAAATGCAAATTGGCTATTTTTTAAAGTGCTTTATTATTGCCATAGAATAAATCCCGAGTTATAATAATAAACAAATTCACCTAAAACTTAAAAGACAAACATCTTTGAAGCATTTTATTTTCTAGAAATCCCAAATTCTTCCGTCTACAAATTTATTCAAATTAAAGGGCAATTTCTTTTTGTTACACAGGACTATTGTTCAGATATCAGATTAAATTTCAAGACAAGACATATTAGAGAATCTAATTAAATCCCAACTATAAATAGAGTAGCAATGTGACAATGACGAAGCCCAGTGTTTGACCAGGATGCTCTGTGTTTGTTAGATTAGTAAAGACTTAAGAAGGAATCATGGTCACCTCATAGGGATGTGGTGACTGTGGATGAAATGACTGATACAAAGCCCTTCACACAGCACCTGGACAGTGAGGCTCAGAGAACGGTGATGAAGTGGACTGTCATCCTAAGACAGGCCTTGGGTTGACTTTAGGCAAAGCTCAACCAAGACCATGCAAACTAGTGATGCCCCGTGAAACAATGAAGCACCATGGTAGCTGAACCCCAAATGTGTGGAGGAGGCCAGCACAAGTGACATTTCCTGTAGGCCTGTCTGATATTTCTGAGTTTTCAGCCGAGTTTGCTTTTGACCAATACAGCACAACCTGGCCATGCAGAATGGGAAACTGGACGGAAGCCCCTCAGAAGTGGGGTCACAGCAAGCCCCCTTCACTCCTCCCAACACCCCGGACCCGAGGAGCCCCCCGAATCCAGAAAACATTGCACCAGGTAACTCGACGCCTTACAGATAGAACCATAAAGTCGCTGTGCATTTAAATGTGTGGCTCAGGTCCCATGGATCCTTAGTAAGTGGTATCAGAGTGGGACCGCTGGTCTCATTATGGTCAAAACGGGCAAAGGCAGGTTTACATGAGTGAGTACAAGCAACACCGAGTTTATCCTTGAGTTCTTATTTATTAATTATTGTATTTTCCACATGGAAAAGAACTGTAGGCCAACTCTTGTAGACTCACCCCCCATCGGTGTGTGGGTCAGTCTGAGGTCAATGTAAAACAGAGACCTGGGGGGGGGGCCTGCAGGGACTGCTGGCGGCCTCGTGTCTTGCAGATGGCTCACTGTATTGACTGGCAACCACCTGTTATGTTAAACATTAAGTCATTTGTAATTGTATTGACGCTCTTTTTGTATAAATCTGTACAGTCCGTGGAGTGCTATGACATATATTTGTCTTCCTTAATTTCACAATAACTCCATGACACTTTACTACAGTCTGCACTTCACAAATTAAGACACGGAGGTTGCGAACGGCTACGTGTCAATAGTGACTGATGAAGAATGACATCCGGGTCTGATTCCAGATCTACAATCATGGGACCATTATGTCTCTGGGTGAAAACAAACCAGGGGAAACACACAGAAATCACACACTGTGTCGAGTAGTGGGATTTTAAGAAAGTATGAAATTTTTAAATGTCCGGTCTCCGCATGCCTGACCTCTGGTCAACTGTAGGAGGAACAGGAAATAAGATGGGGGGGGGGGGGGTGTGACAATGGAGCTCTGAATCCCACACCAAGGACAGACAGCAGAGGCGAGTCTGTCCCAGTGGCCACAGAGTGGTCATCTCACGCCCAGGCTTCCGCAGGGCCTGGCGGGTGAAGAGGGCGAGGGCGGGCCCAGGAGCACAGGGCAGGGGAGGGAGCGTGGGGGACCTGCTTCGGGCAGAGCCCGGGTTGGAGCACGGACATGAGGACCATGCCAGGAGGCGAGGCTGCATGGGGAGTGGGGACAGGCGTGCCACGCTGGGTGGCTGAGATTTTCATCCTGGGGAGTGAGTGACATGATCAAGTTTTCCGGTCATAGGTCCCGGGGCAGCAGTGTGGGGGGTGCCTGGGAGGCAGTGGGAACCAAGGGTGAGCGTGAAGGCTGCTGGGAAAGGCCAGGCAGCAGAGGGGCAGGGCCTGGCCAGGGCAGGCGTGAGGGAAATGCGGACGGAGGGCATTTTCTAGAGCAGTTTCCCCAGGTTCCCTCTGCAGATCCCGCGCATGAGATGTGTAAGCCACCCCTGGGGTGACTGCAGCCAGGTCTCTGGGGGGGAAAGCCCTCGACATTGGGGTCCCTCCGGCATTTGAAGTCGGTGCCGAGGGAAACGGTCTGGGAGCCGCTATATTAGAACTCCTCCAGGAGCGCAGCTGGCATCACCCAGTGGCCTGTGGGAACGCGGCGGCTGGGGATACTGCCCGTCTTGGGCATCGAGGGTAGAGGGATGGCCGTGCGCTGAGAGTGGTTTTTCTGAAAACGTTCCACGTGGAAAAAAACAGGGGGGGTTAGAAAGGCCCCTTGGTCCCCGGGCTGGGAAGTACAGGAGGTGCTGGAACAGAAGGGCCTGGAGATCAACTCAAACCTTGGAGTCACCCCGTGAGAGCCAGGGTGGAGAGGAAACGCCCTGGGCGGGATGATGGGTATGAATGAAGAGCTCCGAGGGACAGCAGGAGAGGGTGGCCGCCGAGAAAAGATGCCCACAGAGAGGGGCTCCTCTCAGCAGCTGGGAGCAGCCAGAGAGGATGCAATTACTGAACTGCCCAGCCACGGCCGATCAGCGTAAAGGGAGGGCAGGCAGTTTGACAGAGGAGACGGGGTGGTTAGAGACGGGAGTGTTGGCACCAAAAGCAGGAGGCTGCAGCGGGAGGTCTGCGTACAGGGCCCAGGGAGGTCAGGGTGCAGGGCCCTGGAGGCCTATGGAGGTCTGGGTGCAGGGCCCGGGAGGCCTGGGTGCCGGGCCCGACTCGGGAGGAGAGACCTGCAGGAAGGACACAGCAGGTAGTGGTTGTGGACGGAGAGTGCGGGGCTCTGCCATGAAGACTTGGAGCGGGCCACTCAGTGCATGTGCCAGCGGTTTAGTCTATGCAGAGCTGCAGTGAGGGTTAAGTGGCGCTCACAGACATGGTCTGCTCCTGCGAGAGGAGTGGGCGAGGCGAGACCAGCTGCAGAGAGTCAGGGACAACGTCGAATGGGCCTGGGAAGACCAGGCCTCCCCCAGAGGGTGCAGACACAGCCCTCCCCGCGCTGAAGCCTGAGCAGCTCAGTCAGCACGTGAGGAGACAAGCCCCTACATTTCTCCCAACAGTCAGCCAGGACAGGGACACTGTCTCCACCGCTGCTTCCTGAGCCCAGACCACAGCGACTCTCGATGGGTATTTTCAAATCAATCACGAACGGTGATAGTGGAGCCCAGTGCAAATGAAGGGCAGGGGCCTGGTTTTAAAAATCAAAGGCGTAGTTGCATTGGACAAGTACACCCTGAGGTAGGGGATCCTCAGAAAATCCCTTTAGGGGGCGTAGCCTGTCCACCACGTGAGGCTGCTCATTCCAAGAGGTGGGGGTAAGGCCCTCCTTCAGGGGTGACTGCATGCTGTGCAGGGGGGATGACAGGGGGCGTCCCACCCAGGCTCTGCGCTCACTCCTCGCTGTGTTTCCCCGAAGGCTACTCCGGGCCCCTGAAGGAGGTCCCCCCGGAAAGATTCAACACCACAGCCGTTCCCAGGTCCTACCAGTCGCCGTGGGAGCAGGCGGTCAGCGACCATCCAGAGCTCCTCGAGGCGCTGTACCCCAGGCTGCTCACACCCGAAGGCAGGGCAGAGCTGCCCGATTACCGCAGCTTCAACAGGTAATCCCGGGGAACGGGCGACCTGGGGCGGCTGGGCTCTGGGCCCTGCAGGGTCTGGGAAATCTTCTGATAGAAACCCCGAGGCCTGGGGGTGCTGGGAGGAGGATCCAGGGACTCCAGGCTTCTGTTGGGACTCTGAAGGCTAGCCGTTGGAATGAAGGTGAATGCGGGCTCTGCCAGTGCTCATGAAAATAAATGCTTGTGCCCATCCACACAGTCCTGGATTGGATAATGAGCGCCTCCTTAAATCAAACTGCCGGCCACGGACCAAGACAGCACCACCGAGAGGCTCAAATGACCTCTACAATGTTCATACACAATGCTCACCAGTCAACCCAAAGTGACCAGGCCTGACCATGAGACAAGACCAAATGACTACAAGTGAAGAGAAAAACAATAAACAACACAGACAGACACACAAAAGACTGGAATATCTGACACTCACTTTAAAGTAATTGTGAGGAACATGTTCAAGAGAAGAGACGACAAAAATGAAGAATTCCAGCCCATTGGGAATCGTTTCCAAAAAGGGTCAAATGGAAACTCTACCAAAAAAATAAAAATACAGCCACGGAAATTGAGAAGTCAAAGTGCTAAGTCCTGGACCCATATAAAATCTGCAGGAAATACAGAGGCCAGAGAAATGCCAACATTTACTGAGAGAGAGAGAGAAATCAGTACAGGGCGGTCTGTGGGACACACAACCCAGTGTCTTCAGTAATAAATTGCAGGAAAGGATGAGAGGGACATCCGTGGCATAAAAACGATTTGAAAGAGAGAATTTTGAAAGACAGGCAAAACTAAACCACTGTACTGAGACACGCACACTTGGGTTATTACCATAGAAAGAAGGTGTTTGTTGTTTGTTTTTTTAATATATTTGTATTGATTTCAGAGCGGGAGGGAGATGGGAGAGATAGCAACATCAATGAGGAGAGAGAATCATTGATAAGCTGCCTCCTGCACGCCCCCTCTTGGGGATCCAACCTGCAACCTGGGCACGTGCCCTTGATTTGAGTCAAACCTGGGACCCTTCAGACCACAGGCCAACGCTTTATCCACTGAGCCACACCAGCAAAGGCACCATAGAAAGAAAGTTTTAAAAAACATTTTATAAGTTGCTATTGTCCTGAAAGTCAAAACACGGCCGAGCCCTGGGCAGGCGAGGGCTGATTGGCAGGACACGCGATGCTCCTGTAGGGACTCTGCACAGGCGCCGGTGACAAGGCAGCTTGCTTTAGAATCAGCTTCTGTGCCTGTCTATGAGGTTTCTGTACTCGTGTTATATTCAGTGATGGAAATCTTTTTAAAAAGTAAAGAAACAGATTTCATGGCAGACTGAACAGAGCGGGAGGGACTCAGAGACTGACATGGACAGTGTGCAAAGTGGAGTTCCCACTGCAGGGGGAGAGCAGGAGACACACTTGGTAGTGAGGGTGCCAGCATACAGGTGTGATTAGGGGCTCGGGAGGGAATAAGAGAGAATAAGGCAGAAGCCATCGCTGAAGAATTCATGGCCCAGAAATTTTCAAAACTGACAAAACACATCAGATTCAAGAAGTACTATGTGACCCAGTCAACCATGTGGTGGCATCCACGCAGACACAGGGCTGCCAATCAGTGGAAAACCAAAAACTATGGGAACATCTTAAAGCTCATGGAATAATGTCTTTAAAATTATGAAATAAACTAGTGGCCCGTTGCACAAAGATTTGCACAATAGGCCTTCCTTCCCCTGGCTGCCGGCACTGGTTTTCCTCTGGCACCCAGGACCCAGGCCTTTGGTCTGGCCGCAGCAGCGAGGCTTGGCTTCTCTGCTCTGGCTGGTCCCAGCCCCTCCTTTTTTTTTCCAGCTCCTCCAGCGGAGCCCAGGGTGGACTGGAAGCCTGGATTGCCCCTGGCAACCCAGGCCCCCAGCCACTCCTTGAGCAGAGTACAGGGCAAGCCTCGGGCTCGCTCCAGCTCCATGGCCGCCACCATCTTCAGTCATCTTCAGTCTTCGCTCCGTGCCTGTGTATGCAAATTAACCGCATCTTTGGTGGGTTAATTTGCATAGTCGCTCTGATTGGCTGATGGGTGTAGCAGAGTGGCGGGGTGATGGTTAATTTGCATGTTTCTCTTTTATTAGTGTAGATAATGGCCTGCCTGTAAGTCTATATCCAGTAACAATACTCTTTTTTTTTTTTTTTTTTAAAGCTAGCTAGGATTTTTTTTTTTAAATATATTTTATTGACTTTTCACAGAGAGGAAGGGAGAGAGATAGAGAGTTAGAAACATCGATGAGTGAGAAACATCGATCAGCTGCCTCTTGCACATCCCCCGGTGGGGACATGCCTGCAACCCAGGTACATGCCCTTGACCGGAATCGAACCCGGGACCTCTCAGTCCGCAGGCCGACACTCTATCCACTGAGCCAAACCAGTTTCGGCCAGTAAGAATACTCTTGAAAGGTAAAAGTTAAAATAAAAACATACAGGCATGTTTCAGACAAAGAAATTGTTTTAATAAACAAAAGGTATAACTATATAAAAGGGAAAATAAAACTGTCCTTATTCACAAATGACACGATTATGTCCCCAGGAAATTCAAAAGGAGCTCCAGGTTAGTAATTAAAATGAATAAATTTAGTAAGATCACAGAGTACAAGGTGAACATAAAAATTAATGACATTTTTATATACCAGCAACAAATAACTACAAAATAAATAATATTCATCAAGTTTTACCTTATGATTTACATACTTTTTAAAATGTATCTTATACTTCAATAAATTTTTATTTTAAAAATATCACATAGGCAAAATAATCTCAATAGTTATCTGGGTCTTTAGAAATTGAATGTGATTAAAGACATTCCTTTAATTAGTCCAGAACACATTCCAATCATTTAAAAAAGGTTAAAATAATTTCTAGGTACAAGTTGGGTTAATATCTTTCCTGCGGTAGGTTACTTAATGGGATTTATTTTACTGAACTCAAGGTTACGAGAAAATAATCTGACCAGAAATTTAGTTCCTCATACAACTATTATACTTTAAAAAAAACACACACACTATACAAAGCAGATTAGGAAACACTGCTTTTATTTTATTTATTTACTTATTTTTGTTGTTCTTAATTGTCACCTAAGGATATTTTTCCATTGATTTTTTTAGAAAGAATGGAAGGGATGGGGGGCAGGGGGAGGGGCGAGAAAGAGAGAGAAAGAGAGAGAGAGAGAGAGAGAGAGAGAGAGAAACATTGATGTGAGAGAGGCACATCTATTGGTTGCTTCCCACACACACCCTGGCCTGGGATTGAGCCAGCAACCGAGGCACATTCTCTTGACCAGGATTAAACCTAGGACCCTTCAGTCTGTAGGCTGACGCTCTATCCATTGAAGCAAATCAGCTAGGGCCGATTATACATTTTAAAAAGAAGACATAATAAGAAGTACATTTTTCCTTCTTTTTCTTAAACAATTCAACATTATTATATTGACTTTATTCTAATACTTTTTTTTTTCATTTTTGCTAAAACAAATGAGAGAGAGAAAAGGAGGCCAGGGCCTCCCTTCCCTGGCTGCCGGCCGGGGACTTCCTTCATTTCGTGCCACCCTCTGGTGGTCAGTGCAAGTCATAGTGAGCAATGGAACTCCTGGTCTCCTGGTCGAACTCCTGCAGGGACACTTTGCATATTAGCCTTTTATATATATAGATATTTAAATAACACTATATTAAACCCATGCAAGGTGTGAGGAAAATTGAACTAGAAGGTTTCCAGCTCTGCTTCAAAAAGCCGTGCGACAATGCCATTTAATCCCCCTTGTATTAATTTCCTCATCTGTAAAAAATGTCCATGATTGCCCTAGCTGGTTTGGCTCAGTGGATAGAGTGTTGGCCTGCAGACTGAAACGATCCGGGTTTAATTCCAGCCAAGGACACATGCCTCGGTTGGAGGCTTGATCCCCAGTAGGGGGTGTGCAGGAGGCAGGTGATCAATGATTCGCTCTCATCATTGATATTTCTGTCTCTCTCTCCCTCTCTGAAATCAGTAAAAATATATTTTAAAAAAATGTCTATGATTGCCTGGCCGGCGTGGCTGTGGTTGAGCATCGACCTATGAACCAGGAGGTCATGGTTTGATTCCTGGTCAGGGCACATGTCCGGGTTGTGGGCTTGATCCCCAGTGTGGGGTGTGCAGGAGGCAGCCCATCAATGATTCTTTCTCATCATTGATGTTTCTTCTATCTCTCCTTCTCCCTTCCTCTCTGAAGTCAATAAAAATATTTTTTTAAATGTCTATGATTATATGACTAAGTACCTTTAAATATATCATATACATTAGGTATTTAGTTGAATAACTTATATTTCTATACAATCATTTTATAAGATTCTTTACTTTATAGAATAATCAGTAATTATTAGGGGTATAAGTCCAGCACTATTAATTAGTACAAATGTAATCCCATTACTGATCAAACTAAATAAGAAAGCATCTATTAACTGTGAATCTAAGTGGAACAAGCTTCTTTCTCCATTGATGACCAAGTGTAAAATCACATTATGCCGAATCTATGTTTGAAGAAATGTTGTGGGAATTATAGGGACGCAGGGTTATCTCTGGTAGACTAGTCCAAATCTTTTAGTGGAAAATTTTGCTTCACTATCTTTGACTAAAACTTGAAACTATTTCCAGAGACCTTAAATTTCCTACAAGCAGTCTCACTTTGAATGTTTACCATCTCTGTGAAGGGACTTTTCTACTTTGTGTGCCTAGAGCAATAAAAATTCAAGCAAACAGGATACAGCCTCAATGGTGCCAAAGAAAAGAAAAGGCTGCCTTTCAAACAGCAGCTCTCACTGGGCCAGAGGTAGGAGGTGGAAGACCAGGGATGGAGCGGAAAGGAATGTTTTCATTTACAAGAGAAGAAAATGACCCACAAACTGGGAGGGAAAAATAACACAGAACTGGACAAAAAGGGAAAAAGTAATACACTTAGTACCAAACCCAAATATTGGATTTCAGTGGCTGGGGAACATTTCTTCTTCTATTTAATGCAGGAAATAAAATAAATGAGTAAAATTTATATCTGGAATTCATAAACATAAGATTAATTGACCAGATTCAGCCCAAATCTAGAAGTGAAGTCCAGCATCTTGTATCCAGTGGAAACCATATATTCTTAAACTCCCAGGATGGATGTGTATAAGTTTGGCTGCCTGTCATCACAAAAACCAAACCCAGAGGCCAGAGAAAAAGGAGACAGGTTTATTTAAGTGCCGGTTACCTGAGAGGATGGGGATCTCTTGTCCAGAGCCCATCTTTACACCACAGTGCAGGCAGAGGCTTTTATAAGGAGGGAGAGGGAACGCAGGACAAAGAAATCAAGGGAAAGGGTTGAAAAGTTCTCTGCATGCAGATCAGCACAGTCCACTCTGATAAAGATCTTGAAACTGGTCAAGTGATGGCCTGGTGTTTGTCATCCTGGTTCTATCTTATATCCTGGTTTTACAGTTGAAGGTCAGCAATTCTCCTAGAGCTACGATGACTAAAGGTCAGAGTCTGCATCTTCTGAAGTTAGTTCCTAGGACTCTTATACACACACTAGAAGCCCGGTGCATGAAATTTGTGCATGGGGGTGGGGGTGTCCCTCAGCCCAGCCTGCACCCTCTCTAATCTGGGACCCCTCAGGAAATGTCTGACTGCCAATTTAGACATTATCCCTGTGGACATCGCTCTTGCAATCCAGAACAACTGGCTCCTAACTGCTCACTTGCCTCCCTGCCTGTTCACCCCTAACTGCCTCTACCTGCTGGCCTGATGCCCCTAACTGCTCTCCCCTGCAGGCCTGATCGCCCCCTAACTGCTCTCCCCTGCTGGCCTGATCACCTCCTAACTGCTCTGCCCTGCAGGCCTGATCGCCCCTAACCACCTCTGTCTCGACCCCTGCCACTGTGGCTTTGTCCGGAAGGATGTCCGGAAGATGTCTGGTCTAATTAGCATATTACCCTTTTATTAGTATAGATGCTGTTTATCTACAAGCTACATATTAGTTGGAGTCAGCATTTGCAGAAACAACGTCGAAAGAATGGTGGGGGGTTACAATCCCCAGTTACATGAGCAGCCCATGCAGCTGTGTAGCCCCGACTGGAAGGGCCATGCTTGCCACGATGCTTTGCTTTCTCTGTTTCAATAGTCTTGATGTTGTTGTTGTTGATCCTCACCCAAGGATATTTTTCAGTTGATTGTTTAGAGAGAGTGGAAGGGAGGGAGGGAGGGGGAGAGAGAAAGAGAACATTGATGTGTGAGATCTACCTGTTGCCTCCCACACACACCCCGACGGGGGCTGGGAACAAACCTGCAATCTAGGTACATACCCTTGACTGGGACTGGAACGCGAGATCCTTTGGTCTGCAGGCCAATGCTCTAACCACTAAGCAATGCCAGCCAGGGTGATAGTCTTAACAATTATTAAGAAGGGCCCCCCAGTTTTTATTCTGTACTGGGCCCTACAAATTTCAAAACTGGTCCTGATGCTAGGCTCTGAACTTTACAAGTGTTTCATTTTACCCTCAGCAACTCCGTATTCAGGATATTCTTCCCTTAGGCCCGTGGCGGCAAACTACGGCTTGAGAGCCACATTCGGCGCTTTGGTCCCTTGAGTGTGGCTTTTCCTAAGCCTTAGGAGTACCCTAATTAAGTTAATAACAATGTACCTACCTATATAGTTTAAGTTTAAAAAATTTGGCTCTCAAAAGAAATTTCAATCGTTGTACTGTTGATATTTGGCTCTGTTGACTAATGAGTTTGCCGACAACTGCCTTAGACTAACTATCATATTCCATGATGTGATGTTCTTTTCCTCATGTCTCACTCTAAACTTCCCTGTGGACTCATTGAAGTTAATAATAATACCGCCTTTTCCTCTGTGAGTTCCTCGCACACAGCAGGGTAGATATCTTAAGCAACCACTTCTTTCTTGTATGAATAAATGAATGAGTCAGCAAATGAATAAACTATTTCTATACAATGGTACATCTCTAAAATGATAAGATACTGTCTTGGGCATCTTAGACATCTAAGAATAACAGGTTTTACTTATGCACAGAATGAAATGTGAGTGGTAAAGACTCTTCAGTTCGTTAAATCAAATGACCAGATGTGGGGCGTGACCAGATCACGGCATCAGGAATGTGACAGCCACATGGCTGGCCATCAGTCAGGCACGGCCCCCATGGGTGGATGTTCCTGCAGGTGCTGCATTTAGAAACTGACCCCAGGAGGCCCAACACTCCTTACAGTATCTCCTGAGGATGTGGCGCGGACTAGTGACTGGACAAGCAGGCCTCTGGGGGCCTGGGTTGAAGTTCTGGGTCTACAACTTCGGAGGTGGGGGGCTCTGAGCAAGTCATGTGATAGAGCGTGCCTCCTTGTCACCCCAGACATAGGTGTGTTAACAGGACCAGCGCCTAATGTTGTTGTGAGGGTCTATGAGACAATCCGTCAAGCCGTGGCACTGGGCACCGCACAGGAACTGGTTAGATGCTGACACTCAGGACATGCCCTGGTGTCTCAATTAGCACCTGCACTTCAACAGGGGCCCACGGTGAGCAGCACTTCAAACAGCGGCTGGTGCACGGTGCCCCGTCCTGCTGTCATCGCTAGGTCCTTCTGAGGTTCCATGCTCAGGAGCACCTGCATCCTGGTTCAATGCTAAGAGTAATGCCGACCCAGGCCCTCTCGTGAGCCTTGGGTGACTGACATGGACCACCAATGCTGCAGGACTTGGCCAAGGAACGTGGACTGGGCTAGTCGCTGGGAAGTTAGGGCTCACAGGCCACAGGACGCACGCAGGTGGAGTAGAGACACGGGGGGCGGGGGGGGGTACATCTTACGCAGGGAAACGTGAGCAAAGACAACCCAAAGGCAGGAAATGATAGTGACGATCTCCAGGTGCGAGAAGAGATCAGTTTAGTCCCAAACTGAGAGTACATACAACAGGTCTTCGCACAAATCCGTGGTCCCTGAATAGAAATGCTCGTCTCAGAGGTCAAAAACTAAAAGCCATGCTAAGAACACAGCCTTACACGCCCATCAAATGAGGAATTAAGTTGGTTTTCTATGTTCCAGTAGATACATTTGGAAATCAATTTATTCTTTTTCTTTTCACTCCCCACAGAGTTGCCACCCCATTTGGAGGTTTTGAAAAAGCATCAAAAATGGTGAAATTCAAGGTTCCAGATTTTGAGCTACTACTTCTAACAGATTCCAGGTTCATGGCCTTTGCCAACCCACTTTCTGGCAGACGGTCCTTCAACAGGACTCCTAAGGGGTGGATCTCGGAGAACATCCCCATAGTGATCACCACCGAGGCCCCCGAGGAGCCCGCCGTCCCAGAGTCGGAAGACCTGTGAGCGGATGCCGAGAAGGCCGCGGGGACCGCACACACATGTCGCTTCTGTTATTCCACTTGCTGGCAAAGCCACTCACACTCTTCAGCAGCAACAGCAGCAACTCAATAGTCACTTAGCAAAGTTCCTCTTACGGCATTTAATTCCCACTTTGGAGCAAATACTAATAAACAACCCGTAATCTTGTTTTAAACACTTTTAGCTCGCTTGTGTTCATTCCTCACTTTGTTTTCGCGTGGTCCAAACAATCCCGCCTTCGACTGGGGAAGCCGAGATCGGAAAAAAGGGTCCACCCTCTCTCCTTTCACAGGAGCTAGTCCCAAATCCAGCTTTGCAAGTGGCATCTAGAATCAACACGCAGTGGAGATGTTCAGACGCATTCCGGGTGGGATTTAAGGGGTTGGGGGGGGGGAGGGAGGAGGCTNGCATTCCGGGTGGGATTTAAGGGGTTGGGGGGGGGGAGGGAGGAGGCTGGGTTGGGCCCTTCCTGGTGACCACGGACCACAGCGTGTCTGGATGGAGTCTTTGCATGAGACATCTGACCGTTTCTAAGGGCCCTGTCTCCTTCCACATGCTCTGAGTCACGCGGTAATTATCCCAGGCATTCTCCAGAGTTCAACTGGGTTGTTACACCGGCTTAACATTCCACCAAGGAGACCATGACTCAGGGAACCCACCGTCCTGCTGCTTCGTTTTAAAGGCGAGGTTACCTGCCATTTGAGTTCCTCACACGCCAGTGCTGCGTGCCGATGAGGTTCAACTTGACCTGTATATTTTTAGGAGTGTGCAAACAAATACAATGCACACTGCTATACCTCTAAGCCAGGAGTGGGCAAACTTTTTGACTCGAGGGCCACAATGGGTTCTTAAACTGGACCGGAGGCCGGAACAAAAGCATGGATGGAGTGTTTGTGTGAACGAATATAAATTCAAAGTAAACATCATTACAGAAAAGGGTATGGTCTTTTTTTTTTTTTTTTTTTAGTTTTATTCATTTCAAACAGGCCGAATTCGGCCCGCGGGCCGTAGTTTGCCCACGGCTGCTAAGCAGATGTATATGTGAGAGGGAGAGAGAAATTTGAATTGGTCTCTGTCTTTGATGAATCCTTAAATTCTGTTCAAATCCTTAAGCACTAGGGAGTATATGCTATAAAACAAACAAAAACAAGCAACAGCAGGTTCAGCCAGCTGGCATGGCTCAGTGGTTGAGTATCGACCTGTGAACCAGGAGGTCAGGATTCAATTCCTGATCAGGGCACATGACTGGGTTGTGGGCTCGATCCCCAGTGTGGGGCGTGCAGGAGGCAGCCGATCCATGGCTCTCTCTCATCAGTGATGTTTCTCTCTTTCGCCCTTCCTCTCTGAAATCAATTTTTAAAAAAAACACCACAGCAGAACACTAAAACCTCTGAAAATAAGGTTACACACATCCGCCATGAAGTTTGTGAATACACTGGAATAGAAGACTCAAACCAACATAAAAGTTACAGATACGTCTCAAAATATGATCGAGGAAGCACAGAACTGGTAAACAATAAACACCAGTTCTTCCCTTTTGAACTCAGTGAAGAGTTCTGTGATAGAAGTTGAAATGGAGAACGTCCCACCCACAGAAAACTATCTACTGGGGATGTGCTCACAACCCAGGTACATGCCCTTGACCGGAAGTGAACCTGGGACCTTTCAGTCCGCAAGCCGACGCTCTATCCACTGAGCCAAACCGGTTTCGGCTCTCCAGCCTCTTAAGTAAATTAAAAAAAAAATGTAATGAAAAAATGCAATCCCTAGAAATGATATCAATATATTATAGTCATACATATTGTCATTGGTATAATTTAAATAATTGGTCATTGTTATAATTTAAAATATAACTTTAATATATATTATTTTATTTATGTTTTGGTGTTTACCTGTTTTATTAAAATAATTTGGCACCTGTGATAAACTCTAGGTACGAGGCTCCCATCACACCATTTTTTTTGGTTCATTTTAACCTCTTAAAAACAAAAATTACTCACATTCTATTAGGCATTTGCTGAAATGGTTTTATTTTCATGGGCAGTTTGAAATGAGTTACTATTTTTCATTAAATTGGAATTTGATTACATGGTTTTAACTACCACCAAGTGGATCACCATTCCATCAACCACCCAAAGGGGGCCAACCATGAGCTGTGTCAGCTACAGAACAGGCCCCCGAGCACCACGGAGCAGACGCTAAAAGGGAGAAGATAAGTGTGTTTTTTAAGATGAGGCAGAAAAGGATGGCCCACCCTCAGGTCACCACTGCATTTCCCTTCCCTGCAAGTGGCTGTTCATCCTGCTCAGCTGTCTGACACCTTTAGAAGGGCCAATGTTTCACACTCCACTTGCTGTGCAATTATGATTTCAAAGGCATTTTTATTGGGTTTTCCACGGACCTGAAAAGCAGCAACATCTTTCTGAGTCTGAAGAAATACTACAGTCTGTTCAGATGAGTAGAAAGACTGGGGGGGTCTATTCCCCGCCCACGTCACGCATGAAACGTGGAATAGAGGGGTCAGAACATGAAGAGAACAAGTGAGGGGGTGAGAGTACGTGTTGGTGGACTACTGGATGCCAAGCACGAGACTCACTGCTTTAGAAAGGCTCACTGAGATCTATTTTAACATTTCACTTGCACAATTACCCTGTGGGAAGGTATTCAAAATAAGCTCCATTTCATCTAAGAAGATTGAGCCTCAGAGAACTGAGGTGATTCACCTGATTCTGGCTCAAAATGGGGAGAACTTGGCAAGTCTGACTGAAAAATAGGTAAGAACTCATGTTCATCACTTCTCTTTCAGAATCAAATTCAGCACCAAACTATCTTATTACATCTAGACCAGTGGTTCTCAACCTTCTGGGCCTTTAAATACAGTTCCTCATGTTGTGACCCAACCATAAAATTATTTTCGTTGCTACTTCATAACTGTAATGTTGCTACTGTTATGAGTCGTCATGTAAATATCTGATATGCAGGATGGTCTTAGGCGATCCCTGTGAAAGGGTCGTTCGACCGCCAAAGGGGTCGCGACCCACAGGTTGAGAATCGCTGATCTAGACAAAAACAAAACATACACACACACCCCTCCATGGTCTTCACTGGGCAAATACGGTGCTAACTGAGGCATTCGAGTCATCCTCAAGGTCACCCGGGCACTCATCCATGAAGGGCTGGCCTCTGGGACTGTGTTGGAAGTGACCTAATGAGCTCAGCAACGTGCATGCCTGGCGATGCCATGAGACACAGAAGGGGCCCTGACAAAGGCTGCTCCTGTCTGCACAGCCTCGTGCCTGGGCCGGTGGAGCCTCCTGCGGGGGCGGAGGAGGGGAGAGAGGAAAGAAAGGCACCCCAGTGACACCCCGAAGGCCGATGGCAATCACCCAGCGTGGAGCACACCACAAACACCCCTTTCAGTGAAGGTATTTTCTACTTTCAAACGTGAGAGGAAGCTCTCCCAACTCCCATGATCCTGTTCCAGGGCTCTGGGTCCTAAAGTGACATTTCCCGTCTCATTTAGCCAATTCTTGACGGTCAGCTGGCAACTGCTCTAACCAGAGCTCCAATGAACTAGAACGAAGCTTAGAAAACCAGCCTTCTTGGCTGGGAACTCTCCCCTCCCCTCAATAGAACAGTATTTCTCCAGACTCTGATGATCTCACTTTCCATTCCCTAATATTCGAAAGAACTTGATAATAAAAAATAACTAAGTGTGGGCTGTTACAAGATCAAGTGCAAATATGGACAATGATTTTTTAGTTGGAAATGACCATCTATTGCATCCACTTAAAATTCTACATTCTCTAAATTGGACGCATTTCTAATCGTTTCAGCAGCCGGGACACAGAGGGAGCCAACTGCTCTCACAAAGGCTACTGTGGAGCCCAGTGCCCGGCGGCGAGCGTGGAGGGAACATGGTGAGCCTTCCAGCCTGGCACGGCCGTGCCAGCGCACTGATTCATTCTGGAATTTCCTCGCTACGCTGCTGATGCGAGATAAACCCACATGACATCACTGGGCTCTGGCCATGACTGCTTTCACGAAGCCGAGGGCAGTCCTGCTTTGAACACCCTTCTCTTGGGAAAAGTGCTTTCCGCCTCCTCAGGCCCTCAGCTGCAGCGGGTGAGGGGAGGGGGAAGAGCAGCGCCTTCCTGTGGAAGGGGGATGAGGGGCCAGGCTTTCGCCAAAAGAGCAGGGGGTCTACTCCCCACTCGCCAACCACAGATGCACCAGGGGATGAGTGGGAATTAAGCTTTACAAGGTGACACTAAGAAAGAGGCGGCCTTGCCTCGGGATTTCAATGGCGTAGGCTGCAGTGTGATTAGAAAAATGAAAGGGTGTGTCCTTATTTCAATTCCTTCAGCAGAAGAGCTCCAGGCCCCCCCTGCATGTGAGCTCTCCCTGGTTTCTCACTGTAGCGGGGTTCAATGGTGAGACTGGGTATCCAGGGGCAAAGAGGGAAACACGTGATTTCTAAGAGCTTACAGTTCAGATCCAAAAAGACTGTGCTTGTTATCTAGTATTGTGTGATATTTTGAAACACATTTCAACGCAGTGTCGGAGATAGAGACGGTTCAGGAAACAGGACCGGAAAAGCCAGAAGGAAAAAAGATCGATTCAATGTCATGTCCTATTTTAAAACTGCTGATAGGAGAATTAGTATAGAAGCTGCAGCACCAGCAAAATGAATACTCAAGGACCGGGGAAAGGATGCCAGCTGGAGCAGGCTGAGGAGGCCGAGGGGGCCGAGGAGGCCGAGGGGGCTGAGGGACACACGCCTCCACACAGACAGAGTACGGCTCTGGCCTTGCCCTTTAGAAGCAGTTCTGTTCACACACATGCACTTGTCTGATGTGAGCTCTCTCCCAAATAGATATTCTCATCACACTTTATCAGAACTCACTTGCGACAAGTGCCAGCTAGCTACTGATCTGCCGCAAATCACTCATACCTTCTTAAGCAATTTACTTCCCTCTGAAAGTCAGTTTCCTCCAACTCTATTCATGTGGCTCACATGCCACCGCTGCCTGAAACCTTCCTGGCCACCATTATTGAAGAGACCACACTGCTAATCCCTTATCACGTGTGGCTTTTTTTTCCTGATAGCACTTATGACTCCCTAACCTAGTGTTATTCTAATCCGGGTCCTCTGAGAAGCAGATGCCAAGATGGGGTCAAACCTGCAAAAATTGTATTAGGAAAGCTGCCCACATGAGAGAACATGGGGAGAGAGTCCAGGGACCTCTTGTGGTTGTGTTCTAGATATAGACATATTCTAGATATAGACGTAATCTAGACATAAACCTGTTCTAGACATGGATGTGTCTTAGGCGTGAGCATGTTCTAGACATGGACATATTCTAGACATAGATGTGTTCTAGACACAGTCACTTTCTAGAAGTAGGCATGTTCTAGACATGGGTGTTCTAGAAATAGGCATGTTCTAGACACGGCTGTTCTAGAAGTAGGCATGTTCTAGACATGGGTGTGTTCTAGACATGGGGTGTTCTAGAAGCAGACATGTTCTAGACACGGGTGTGTTCTAGACATGGGGTGTTCTAGAAGTAGGCAGGTTCTAGTCCGCTGTGCAGTCCCAGGGAGATTCATCAAGGCTGCTGGGGGATCCTTGAGCCCATCAATTGCAGGAGGGGTCCTAGGTTTTCCAGAAGCAGGTGTGTCCTGGTGAGTCTGTGGCTGGGAGCAGACTGTGAAGGGCAGCCTCGGCCGGAATGTCACAAAGGCAGTCCCAGTGCACAAAGCTGGGGCCCTGGGTCACTAACTAGCTGAACTGCTACCAGGCTCATGGCCGTCACACAGAATCCAGGCATTGACTCCTCTATCGCTTATCTCACCTGCCAGAATGAATGCCCCCAGGGCAGGGACCTGCCTTTTTATTAACTGCTGAATCCTACACACTTGTTGGATAAATAAATGTATCTGAATTATGGGGAGCATACTAGTATATACCATAAAAATACTGCATTATAAAACACATCACCCAATATGTGGTAAGGGCTTGGGAAATGTTAGTTACTGTTATTTGCAAAATAAAAAAATGGGTAAAGAAGGTGGAGGGATTAGCTAAGGAACATATATGCGAACCCCTCCCATGGTCTGCTCCCAGCCAGAGAGCAACCATGACAACAACATTAGGGTAGACCTGTTCCTGGAAAACGTGGGACCGCTCCTGCAGCTGACTTGGGCTCAAGGATCCCACAGCAGCCTTGACGAATGTTCCCTGGACTGCACGGCAGGCTAGAACCCGCCTAACACAACACAACTGGAGATCTCACAGCTCTGCAGGTCAGAGTCCAACACAGGCCTCCCTGGGCCAACCTCCAGGTGTCGCACTGCCGCACTGCCTTCTGGGGGCTACAGGGGAGAATCCATTTCCTTCTGGGGGCTGTAGGGGGAATCCATTTCCTTCTGGGGGCTGTAGGGGAGAATCCATTTCCCTCTGGGGGCTGTAGGAGGGAATCCATTTCCTTGTTCATTTGTATTATTGGCCAAACTCAGTCCTGGTGGTTGTAGGACTAAAGTCACCTTTTCCTTGCTGGCTGTCAGCTGATGGCCACTCCAGTTCCCAGAGTCCAGCCACATTCACTCATGGCCCCCTTTCACCATCTTCAGAGCCAGAAATGGCTGGTCAAGTCCCATTCATGCTTTGACTCTCTCCTGCCTCTTACGTTCCATCTCTGATGGCAGCCGGGAAAGGTTTCCTACTTCTAAGGGCTGGTGTTATTACATTTGAACCCACATGGACAATACAGGGCAATCTCCTTATTGTAACGTCAGCAGATTAGGCCCTGGCTGGTGTGGCTCAGTGGTTGAGTGTCATCCATGCATTGAAAGGTCACCAGTTATGGGCTTGATCCCCAGTAGGAGGCGTGCAGGAGGCAGCCAATCTATCTTTTTTCTCTCGCATCAATATTTCTCTCCCCCTTCCTTCCTTTCTCTCCTTTCTCTTCTCCTTTCCTCTTCCAGGTATTAGTCCAGGGTGCAGACTTGGAAATTGGAGGGCCTCATGTCAGACCCAGGAGATGTAGGATGGATGTGCACTGATTTAAGAAAAGCATGTTGAGCTCCGGCAATGGGGGGGCAGAGTGGACTAGGGCTGCATGAGGAGAGTCTGGGGTGAGGGCAGAGAGGACAACCCTTGGGATCCCTGTGCTGAGTCATCCCCCATTCGGCAGAAACCATCTTTCTCACGTAGAGCTTCTCCCATGAATCTCAAGCTTAATTTTAAAACTCAGTTCCTGCTCGGCCAGCGTGGCTCAGTGGTTGAGCGTTGACCTATGAACCAGGAGGTCATAGTTCGATTCCCGGTCAGGGCACATGCCTGGGTTGCTGACTCCATTCCATTGTGCAGGAGGCAGTTGATCAATGAATGATTCTCTCTCATTGTTGATGTTTCTATCTCTCTCTCCCTCTCCCTCCCTCTCTGAAATCAATAAAAAAATGTAATTAAAAACAAAATTTAAAAAACTCGGTTCCTAATATCTGTTTTACGTTACTTCTCCCTGTATGCAAAACTGGGGCTGCTGACGATTCTACACCCGAGTGGATGTGGCTCAGGTCCTGTCTCCTGGGCGAGGCTCGCTGCTGGGCCACACAGCACGCCCGGCTCAGAGCTATCTGGGAACGTGAAGTCAAAGGGACCGCATTTATTTAAGAAACATATTCTTTAGTACTTCTGATACTTGGAAAGAGGTGTGAACATCGTGTACCATTCATTACAGTAAGCTTCCTCACAAACTCATCAACATCTATTAGAAACAAATTAAACTTATAGTGCCACAGACTGAACGTGTGTTCCCCTGTAATGGGCATGTTGAAACCCTAACTCCCAAAGTGATGGTGTTAGGAGGTGAAGCCTTTGCGAGACGATGAGGTCATGAGGGTGGAGCCCTCATTGTGGGATTAGTGCCCTTATAAGAGACCTACAGTGCTTTTCGCCTCTCCCCCCTCCCCCGCCACAGGACACAGACGGCAGCCCTCTGAACCCACAGCAGCTCTCACCAGACACTGAATCTGTTGGGGTCTTCATCTTGGACTTCCCAGCTTGAGAACTGTGAAAACTAAATGTCTGTTGTTTATAGCGGCCTGAACAGACTAAGATGCCTAGCAACACTAAAATTATCATGGTGCCAGATGCATCAATTATGGTTAATATCATAATTATCAGACTGCATTAGACCACCCCATTTGTATAATCCCATGCCCTGATGTTGACTTAACTGGCCCTGTCAGCAGAATCAGAGAATATTAATATTTTGGGTGTAATAATAATAAGAAGCAAAGAACGAGCTACTATCTTGTCCAATACAACTCGCTAATACTATGTTAATAGCATAATGAAACTCTTTGGTTCAAACAACCATCTGCTTAGAATTGAAGAATTTTAGAATTAGACACTATTTTAAAATACTCGACATCAATTCCTTTTTACAGAAGGGAACCTAGAGGAGTTGAGAAACTAGCTCATCTCACACTGCATGGCTCACATTAGGACCAGGAACCCTGCTTCTGGTCTAACTCGCCCCCACCCCCACTATCTTGTTCTGTCTCCCCATGGTCACACAGTCCCCCAGGGTCACATTCCACACATCCTCTGCGGACACACAGTGCACAGTTTCATATTGATGAACGTCTGTCTGTATACTGCCTTATGTTATCTGGGTACCTCATGTATTAACCACAGAGAAAGAAGACTGAACAAGAAGCAATGTTAGTACCACGAGGGGCCTTCTTCACATGCTGGAAGTCTGACTTCTATCCATAGAAAACTGTTCATGTGAAAACATTACACCATGTTTAAGTGGAAAGGAGTGAATTTCCACACTGTATTGAAGAGTGAAGATGGTTTCTTCCACTAAAAACCTCCTGCTCTGTGTCTTTCAAACTGTAGTTGTGTTCTGCTAAGGGGTCTAGAAAGCAATTCAATCAGGTATGACCAGCCGCTTTTCAAACGAGAGCAATAAAGTAAAATAAAATATCAAAGCACACCTCTCACAATAGCAGTGTTGTCTCATGAACTTTTGATTTGCTTTACGTATGTCACGTGAACAAGATCAAAACGTAAAAGATGCCGCTTCCTCTACGTGGAAAGCTACTGTTGCTGTTGGAAAATTAAAAAAAAATATTAGCAGTGTTTGTAGTGACTGAAATGGCTTCTCTCCATCCCATAAAAACTACTATAACCAATTTGAGGAGAGTTCTCCTGAATTAGAAAGAAGAATTTGAAACAGTGGGACAAAACTTATACAAAATGATTTAATCAGAAAACTTTGACTTTAAAATGTACAAAAAGGCTCTCACATACAATCCAGGGACACTGTTTGCCAAGAGTTAGTTGTTGTTATTTTCCCAGTGCAATTTCAGGCTGAGGGCTTGTTTCATGGCCGAGAGAATGAAAGGCTTGAGCACTAACAGGTAAGCGTGAGAAGTAAGCCCAGTGCTCCGGAATCCTGCCTCTGTGGACACCGATCATTCTTTGAAGTCATTCTATACTCGAGCCCTTTCCAACAATTTTCTGACTCTAACAAAAATGTGCCTCATTCCCTCTTTTCTTTTGAGTGTGAAGTGAATTTCAACAAGGAAGTGCAAGTTGGAAACACTGGTGTCCTGAATATTTCTGTCACCTTTACAAAGACGCGCTCTCTGGGCAACGTCCTCTGGTGGGGTCAGCCCTTCGGCCAATAGCTGTGAGCAAAGGACAAGGTGTGACTTTCCTATTGCATTCCCAAAGCGCTGCTTTAAAAACAAGCCAGCGGGAGAGGTAGAGTGTGTGTGTGTGTGTGTGTGTGTGTGTGTGTGTGTGTGTGTGAATGTATGCTGGGTTACAGCGGCTTAGCTTGGTCAGGTTCCCCAGCAGTGGGAAAATACATCTGGTAAATTTCCAAACACCTTCGTGTGTTTCAAGCTAGAGAAGGCCTGGACATCCCAGTTCAGAAAGAGGCGGTCTCTGCCTGACTTCCCCCACATCCCTGCCCTGGGCTTTCAGAGGGCACCCAGCTGCCAAAACTCGAATACAAGAGACGTCACTGCGCTTGACGCAACACCATCTCCTGTGAAACTTCTGAGCTTATTTGACACCAGGCCCTTCGGAGGGTTCAGGACTGGCCCACAGTCCTGGGTTAGTGTGTCCAGCGTGAGCTTGGGTAACTCTACCTCCACGAGCTTAACGTTCCTCGTCTGCACAGTGAGAGATCTGAACCTAGTCTCTCAGATCTTTCCCATTGCTACGATTCTAACGAATCTTACGTATAAAACTAGAGGTTCAGTGCACGAAATTGTGCAGGTAGGGTCCCTAGGACCTAGCCTTCTGTGATCAGGGCAACCTTCTGCCCGTTCGCCAGTCCCCAGGTCAAATGCTGCCTCTGCCGCAGGGCTGTCAGGCCGTTGGGATCACCAGCTCATCCCCGGCTGCTCGGGGGCTCAGGCCTGCGGGAAAGCAGGTGCCGGTGACTTCACTTCCATGTGCGTGCGCCAGGCCAGCCACTGATGGAACGCGCTGCCTGCTTGGGGCCACTCACACAAGTGCCGCTGCCGCTGGGGATGAGCTGGTGATCCTAATGGCCTGACAGGCAGCCCAGTCCTCCCGCCACTCACCCCAATTCCCCCTTTCACCATCGCTGAGCCATTGGAGCCTGCGGGCCCGGGGGGAAGGAACCGGGCCTGGGGAGGTGGGGAAGGAGGGGGAGGGACCAAAAGGTGCTCAATCCACCTCTGGGTGACCAGTTGTTTGGTTGTCACAGTCGTCACGGACACTGGCTTTTTATATATATAGAAGGTATGTTATAAAATGTTTTATAAATAGAGATATTTATGCATGAAAAACCTAGTGAATGGCTTAATGACAAAATCTCTAGATGTGTTAGTTCTGTGTTTTTAGTGGAGGCCATACTGCCTTTGCTCATTTCTGCTAATGGAACCGCCACAGCCGTCACAGGCAGCACCTGAACTGCAGGTTCCAGCTTGTTTACCGCCTGCCTGACGTGTGCCAGGGGCCTCACTGTCACTGTCTCGGAGATAAGGATATAATAATATCTAAGTGTTAATATCTAGGATCATTCAGGAAGTAAAGCAACCTGCACGAGGCACTTGGTTTCGGATGCATATTTTGGGATGAAATAAAGACGGGGAACAGAAATGTAGGGGTCTTGTCCCCGGTCGTTATTTAATGCGCATTTAGAAGTCTGTCATCCAATCCTTCCATTTCTGGATCAGGAAAGAGAGGCGAGAAGAGCTGAAGTCCCCAGCCCACAGCCACGCAGCGACTTGTGAAGACGGCCACAAATCTCCCTCCAGCATTCCTTCTATGACATCAGGTTACTGTTGAACACAAGCGATTCTGCCACCCGTTCCTTTCATCCTTTCTCTCGGGTTACAAACACAGCTAGAAAAATTAAAAACCAGGCAAAGAAATGCCCACATGGGGTTGGCAACCCTACTAATCCTGCTGACAGCCACCCAGCTGGGGACCAGCTAGGACCCGCGGCAGCCTCCAGATGAGGAGACCGAGGTTAGAAGTTAATAACTACTCAGGGCACGCAGAATCTAAGGGGCAAGGTCAGGACCTGAACCTAGGTCTGTCCAGGTCTAGAGGCGTGGTTGTGACGATACCATGCTGCCCTTGGACATGGTCGCTTCTTGGCTTTCTAAACAGTTTTAATGCTGCCACCTGGGTGAACTTGGATTCCAGCTCAAGCGGAGTGTCAGGCATCCAGCCTTCTTCAATATCTGTCCCAATGATTCAGCTGAAGACAAAGAAGATTCTAACTTGGCAACACAAAACTCTAGGCAGAGCAGTGAATCTGATGCGATATGGTTAAAACTTCAAGATCTGCCCGGCCGGCGTGGCTCAGGGGTGGACCTATGAACCTGGAGGTCACGGTTCGATTCCCGGTCAGGGCACATGCCCAGGTTGTGGGATGGATCCCCAACAGGGGGTGTGCAAGAGACAGCCGATCAATGATTCTCTCATCATTGATGTTTCTATCTCTCTCCCCCTGCCTCTTTCCTTTTTCATCAATAAAAATACATTAAAAAACAACAAAAACCTTCAAGATCTAATAGGTTTTAAAGAAATAAAAGAAACAGATGATGAAGTTGCTTGTGTTCTGAGGCAGTATAAACATTTGTGTCTAAAAAAATGAACAGCATTAAGATTCACACACACAAAAATTCAGTATTTTGAACATCAACTTACATTGGCTAACAAAGTGACATAGTCGCGAAACAAGTTAAAACAATCTTAGCCTGTCCCGATAAAAACACCCAGAGAGGATATAATTCCCCCAAACCATAAATCTGGCCGATTGTAAAAACCTGGTTTTATTTTTGGATGCCACATTTTTTCCAAGTTGATAATGAAAGTGCAGTGTGAATTCAGGGCATGGAGGAGGGACTGGGACTTGTTGATGAGCCCATTGTCAGTGCACACAGATAAGAGCCTCCTTAGATGGAGGCCAGGCCCACGTGCGGGAAGGCAGTGTTTCAGGTGATGACAGAAAAATGCCTTCCTGTTACTGATAACTTCAATGTCACAGTCACTTCGGATCCCAGTTCAGAGCCAAACAAGCCACGGGCTCCGGCATGTGTGTGTTTCTTCTGATCTCATTCTCTATGTCCCACTTGCATTTTAATTGCCCGTAGCTCTGATTCCTTCTCTGATTAATATCTGACCACTGTTTTATAGCATACGTTAGAATTCACTTTATTTCACTTTACTTTGTTAAGAATGTACTTCAAATCCTTTGTAGGATGAGGTGAAGTTGGTTTGATTAGTTTAATATTTACTAGGCCTTCAACAATTGAGAGAACTGAGTATTTTTAGCTGGAAAACACAAGAGATGTTTTCAAAGCTGAACAGTCTTTTTTTTTTTAATTCTTTATTAGTTAAGGTATTACAAATGTGTCCTCATCCCCCCCATTAAACACCCATCCTACCCCCGCCCCCCCCCCCGACTCATGCTCTCATCCCCCTGTTGTCCGTGTCCATTGGTTTGGCTTATATGCATGCATACAAGTCCTTTGGTTGATCTCTTCCCCTTGCCCCCT
>JAWPEG010000011.1:104248695-104267460 GCA_035771395.1 Myotis vivesi
TGCTGGCCTGCTTGCCCCCAACTGGCCTCCCTGCCGGCCTGATCACCCCCAACTGCCCTCCCCTCCTGGCCTGATCACCCCTAACAGCCTCTGCTTCAGCCCCGCCACCATGGCTTTGTCCAGAAGGTCTCCCGGTCTAATTAGCATATTACCCTCTCATTAGTGTAGATAAATGGCAAGTCATTGAACACTTTTAAGTTGGGGAGTAACATGTCTATATTCAAAATAGACTACTTGGGCTCCTGTGTGGGAAATGGGTTTAAACCAAGGAGGGTAAATTCGACCTCAGGGCCAGGCACTGAAGGAGACTGAAGAGCAGCCAGCAAGGTCGGGGCAAGGGCCGGAGAGGAGGCATCCCAGCCACCGGGCTGAGTGTGCGGAGGGAGTGGTGGCCGGTGACTGCATCGTTCCGGTGACCTCATCACCAGGTCACTGCCTGAAGACTTTTCTGGAATCGCTCTGTTTAGCTCATCTTCTTGCTTAGCTATAATTTCCCCTACGAATCTTCTGTATATAATTCCAAAGTAATCATCTTGTTCTAGAACACACAGAAGCTTCCTGTCACAGCCCTGCACTGGCCTTGTTTATTCCTGTTTCTAAAAATTTGCTCTTGAAGTAGCCGTGTCTCTTCCCTAATGCCCTTGAACACAACCACCGTGAACCCTGCAGGCTGAGGCTCATGCTTGATCTCCCACAGAAACCCCCCTTCCACCCCCCAACAATTCTGTTCCACACAGATGTCTCTATTCTCTAAAAAAAATCAACGAAACTCCTAATTTTTCACTCCATCTGCTGAGCACGAACTTGTTAAGCATCTGTGCTAGGCACTGTGCTGGGCCCTGGAAATAAAACAATGCAAAAGTACGGTCTCAGCTCTCCAGAACCTTAGCTATCAAGGAAACAAAGCTTGTCAGCAGCAGTTTGTCTAGTATCTGATCCGAGTCAGCCATTCGGCAGCTGCGTCTCCAGCCGTGGGTCGCTCCACCCTGCCCAGCTCAGTCCCGCCGCACCACGCCTGGAGCTGGGGATTGCCTCCTGGAATTACTCATCACTGCACCTGCTACTCATCACTTCCCGGAGTCTGAGTTACCTTCGTTCCAGAAGAGTGGTAACAGGTGCATCAGTGTGATGGTGCAGGTGATGCAAACTCTGGCTAGGCCTCAGCTGAACAATGAGGGGGTCCTTTTCTTTAAAAACCCTCATCAGAGGATATTCTTTTCCATTTCTTTTTTCAGAGAGAGTGGAAGGGAGGGAGGAGGGAGAGAGAGAACCACTGATGTGAGAGAGACATATCAACCGGGGGCAGGGAGTGAACCTGCAACCCATGTATGTGCCCTTAACGGGGAATCGAACCCATGACCCTTTGGTGCGTGGGCCGACACTCTAACCACTGGGAACACCTGCCATGGCATTAGGCCGTCTTTGGCCTGCCAAGCCCATCCCCTTGTATGATCTTATGCCAGTGTGATATACAGAGATCCTTCTTTGTAAATGTGGGTCCATCCAGAAATAACTATGTTGTGTCGTTCCTAACTACAACGTTTCCTGGCACCCTTGCAGTTTGGAATGTCACAACATAGGTTTTAAATGTATTTAAAAATGCCTATTTCTGTCCTAATATGCAGGACAATTTTCTTTTCTTCTCCATGTTTGCTTCAGATTCACCCCCTGACACTCTACTTGTGACCTATGACACATCCATCACTTAAAATCTGATACTTAGACATGCCAAGAACTGGCAGAAGGTGTGAAATGATATGATTAAAAAAGTGTACAGTCAGGGTTTAGTCAAACCCACCCTGAGCAGGGTGGACTGCGCGGGCATTCATTCTTCTGTAATCTCCCAGTGAGGGAGGCAGAGAGGGTGCGTCTACAAGCCACAGTTCAAATTATTTTTTTAAGAGTGGAGGTGGGGGCTGCTCCGTCAGTTATGTTTGCATAGAAATAACTATAGTACAATATCGAGGTTATAATAGAAATATGCCCCAAACGATGAAAGAGGGGCACGTCTGTCTCGGAAAGTTATGAAAAGTCCCACGGAGGAGACAGCTATTGGACGGAGACCTGGAGGGTCTGGAGGTCAGGAGCCGGATCTCAGGAGCCAGGAGTGTGCAGCCAATGGGAAAGGACGCAGACCGTGAAGGGCTCTGCTGGTGACGGGGAGCCGGCACAGTCCTGGCCGAGGAACCTCATGACCATATTTTCATGTTAGATGATTGGCAGCATGGAGGCTGGGCTGGAGTGGGATGTAACTAAAGGCTATTGCGATACTCCCAGGGCGGTGAGTCAGGAGGGAGGATGACGACTTGATAGACGGAGAAGGGAGAGTGCAGGCAAGACGGGTGGGTGTGACAGATACTGAGGGAGATAAGAGCCAACAGGATGGGATACCAGGCTAGAAGAAATGAAGGAAATGCAATACAGTAGGTCCTCGGGTGATGTTGGAGATCCGTTCCTACGGCTCAACATAATTCGATTTTCGACGTCAGTCTGAACCCACCTACATAAGCACCTGCGTCACTCACATGGAGCACATACACAGCAGTAATGAAGTGAAACAGTAAAAAAAAAATTTAAAAGAAAGATAACAACTCCTGACCTTTACTGGTGGTAAATAAATAATAAAAAACATAAAGCACATGTACATATGTCGAAATGATGAAACTTTTTTTTTTAATGGGAGATGGTGATGTAACCACGAAACAACGTTCGTTGAGTCTAACGTAATCTGAAGACTGTCCGTATAGAGCAGCAGTTCTCAACCTGTGGGTCGCGACCCTTTTGGGGTTGAATGACCCTTTCACAGGGGTTGCCTAAGACCATCGGAAAACACATATATAATTACATGTTGTTTTTGTGATTAATCACTATGCTTTAATTATGTTCAATGTGTAACAATGAAATTGGGGGTCACCACAACATGAGGAACTGTATTAAAGGGTCGCGGCATTAGGAAGGTTGAGAACCACTGGTATAGAGGAACTTGTGGATTTCTGAATTTGCCAACTGGGTGCCCGTATCTGAAACAGGGGATGAAAATGGGCTCGGTTCCAGGTGGGTGGGGAGAGACACTGCACCCAAGTAGGACATGGTAGATGCCGATGTCAATGTGGGGCCCACGAAGGTACCTTAGTGAGGTCGAATGAAGATGCTGTTGCCTAGAGAGGGCACACCAGGAGGAACATTCAACACGCGTCAGCCAGGTGGACCCCGAACCAGGAGACGGGGGCTCTAGGGGAAGCCCAGAGGAGTTCATGGGGTTATCATTATTATTTTTAAAATGTAGAGTTTTTACCCTCCTCCTTCCAAAGTTTTAAATTTCCTGAAGGCAAAGAACCATGTCTTAAATGTCACTGAATTTCCTTCAGTGTCGAATGCAGTAAAGGGAACGCAGTGAGTGCTCGAGAAATCCTCAATTCAGTTCGAGGTACTGTTCGTCCACATCATCCTATTTCCTCAAATAAACCTGGAGTGACCTCCGACTGGACCTACATCAGTGCCCGCCTGCCTCCGCTTTGGGATGAGCTCCAAGACAAGTTACTACTGACGGAGGGAGGCAGCGTTCATGCTCAAGACGCCCGCGGGTTGTCGTTTTCTTACTACAATTCCCAAGTAACAATTCATTAGGAAGCCAGGCTTAGCCTAATTCCCCAGAAAGTGAAAAGCTGCTGGGAAGCACGCACGGAGGCAGCCACCGTGTTCTTAGCACAACTGACCATGAGCCGGGTCGGCAGGTGTGTGAAAGCCTGCATTTTAACAGCCACGAACCGCCGCCGGGGATGCACACCTGCACACGGCCCGCCCCCCGACAGCTGCAGGGGAGCGCGTCCCTGCACGGGGGCTGGTGCCAGGGAGACATACAGCTCCCAGGCTACACCCCGACCCGAAGCCCCGGGCTGGGGACTCGCCTCCCGGGCTCAGGACACTCCCCGCGGGCACCGGAAGAGCGACCTGCACGTGAGGGCGCGCCCCTCCCTCGCCGGCGCCGCCAGCCATACCTGCAGCCACCTGGCCCGGCAGCCAGACCCAGGGCGGCGCCCGGCTCCAGCCTTTGGAAGATGCTCCAGCCCAGCCTCGGCTCTCGCGGGATCTCGAGCCCCAGCGAACCCCCGCGGGAATACCGCCCCGCAGGTCCGACCCAGGAACTCAGGGAGGGGCGGGGCCGGCTGGTGAGCGTGGGGGCGGGGCCAGGGCGTGGGGGCGGGGCCAGCGCGCGGCGCCGAGGGGCGGGGCTGCCGGGACCTGTTGATCGCAGGTGTCACGGCCAGGCCAGGCCCAGGGTGCCTGCGTGTGCGCATGCTCCGTGCGCAGGGTCGCGCTCTGGGCGTCGTAGTCTGGCCGCCGGTGCTCCAGTTCCACGCGCGCGGCGGTGCGGACCGGCGTGTCTGCCCGGTGCTGGCGCGAGGGAGAGGAGGGCGCCCTGTGGGAGAGGAAGGGCCGAGCGCAGGTAAGTCTCGGGAACGTGTCCCTGGATGGAGACCCAGCTACCTGCGACCCCGCGGGCCCCACTGGGACACCAGGCTCCAGCCCCGCGACTCCGCCCGCCTCCCACTCCCGGGGCCCACGCGGGCTCCTGGCCGGGCCGGAGGGCCCACGCTGAGCGGGTGGCGGCGGCGGCGGCGCTGCTGCATTGGCGGGCGGGTGGCCCGGGAGGACCCGGGTCCCGCGGGGGTGCTCTGGGAGCTGGACGCGGGCGCGCGCCGCTGCCCCTAAAGGGGTCCGCGCGGCCGGGTGCCCCTCCGTGGAGACCACAGGTGACCGGACCCGCGAGAGCCCCTGGGCTGCTGGTTGCTGGGGGGGGGGCAGGAGTCACTTCCAAAGTTAATGTTTAGCTTCTGAACGGTCACCTATGGGACGTCTACCAGCGCCTTTTGCACGTCGGAGCACAGGAGGCACCTGCGCAGGTGCCGGGAGGGTCCCGGAGCTGCCGTCTGAGCGCCTCGGGGTTTACCACCCGCTGCAGAGTTTTCAGCATCAGCGCGAGGTCTGATCGAGGCTTGCAAAGTGCACTGCGAGGCTTGCAAAATGCACTGCGAGGCTTAACGTGTCACCCAGCCATTTGCCAAATGTTGCTTTATCTGGGAAAAACCAGTTTGTGTGCGGGGGGAGGGGAGGTTTTCCGCAGGGCATTTTCAAGGCTGTTTTTTGAGGGATGTTCGACAGTAAACTTAGGAAGTGCTTTGTGCTGAGGGGGTCTGATTCGCTTGTAGTTCTGGGCTCTTGAAGGAAAAGCACGGCTGGTTCTCAGGATTGAAAAGGAGTCGCCAGTGCCGACACAAAGTGAACTTTTGGCTAAATGGATACTTAACTGGTTAGTTTTATTTTCCCGTTCTTTTTTAAGTTCCACGATATGGGCTAGGCTAGGGCAAGATCCTGTGAACTGTTGAAGAGAAATTAAACAAACAAAACTTATTTTTGCAAAAGCAGTATGTGATTTATCTGCCATTGTTATAAGAATTCCAAATGGACTAACTCACTGTAGGTAGGAGTTAAGTATGACCTGAAAAAACAAGGTTTTTTTTGTTTTTGTTTTACGTTTTAAAGGATTTTGAAATTAGCTGTTTGGACAGCGCGACCAGGCTCGTGATGACTGGATCTAAATCATGAAAGTGATTTATTGAAATTTGTTCACAAATTAAACTCACTGGGGGTGATGTGTATTCTTTCCAACAGTGTATAAAAAATAAGTGCCCAAGAATACACATTTCTTTTTCCCTATTAATTTTTGAAAAAGAGTTTTTATAAATTTTTGTAGCTGGTAAGTTGTTCATGGAACTTGATAGTAATAGGCAATCCATTAATATTATTTCTCTAGACGTTACAAAAAGTAGATTCTAAAAAGATAGCTATTTTAATGGGGCAGGGGCACCTTTTCCACCTAGTTCACTTTTTTTCCTTAAAAAGAAAAGAAAATCACAAAACGCCTAATTTAGTGTGTTCTGTGACTCAAGGTCTTTTATATTATTTAGTGTTAAGTAAATATTGTAAACAAGTATCAGGAAATAAATTTTGGAATTATATGGCTTAGAAGTTTGTTTCAGCAGGACAGAGAGTTAAATTATGAAAAGCTGATCTATTTTAAGGTGAAATCTACATTTACAAGTCACAGTCCGAGGCATTTTGCCTTCGGGAGCTGTTTGGAATTCACTGCCTACCATTCCACAGGGGACGTTCCTTTACCCTCCAATTGTATGAAAATATGCTTGAAATCTGCAAAGTGGTAGATGAAGCTGTCCTACAGAGACGCTGTCTTACTAAGCTACCCAGCACGTCTTCTTACGTGACAGCTCTAACTATAAGGTGTTTCTCAATTATAGACCTCAGAGAGCCTGCGGAGGAAGCTCCTCATTGCAGCTGGCAGTATTCCGATGCAGAGCTGCTTGGTATGCCTGGGCCCAAAAGATTGTCAGTTTAGCCTCATGTTGCTCACGGGCTTGTGGATGAAAGGAGGACTGTGCTCATTTATGTCATCTGTGGAGAGCTAGCTAGAAATTAGTGATGATACAAATGTGGCGTTAGTATATTATTAATTTTGTATCGCTGTAATGACTTTAGATTTTGCATTGCAGTATGTGCGCATAATAAGAGCAAGAAGTGGATGCAACCTGTATACTAGTGCCACAGAGAAAATCTTCAAAGATTATATAAGCTTTAAATAACTTTACGTAAAACTTTAATCTGGCAAGTTATTATGAGTTTTTTTAATACTATGAATACTACATATTTAGAATATTTAGGCAAAAAGTATCTGTTGTTTGCTTTTCCAGGTTAACCTGTATCTTCTATCAGGATTTCCTAAACTGGGCTCCATCCATGCTTAGAACCAGAGCCTGTGGTTAGAGCTGGATTTTAGCATAATTAACAACCATTATTCTGAGGCGTCCATAGGCTCCATGAGCTACAAAAGGTGGCTGTGACACACCAACGCTAGAAACCACTGCATCCGGTTGAACAATTTTAGTTTTACCTTATGTTCATATTTATAACTTAGCAGAAAATAAAATGTTATGCAACATAAACCATATTTGAATATCTTAGCCGTTTCAATGAACAAAATCAGTTACCTGCGTTGTCATGGTATTTTTAATTTAATTTCTTGGAAATCATTACATTAGCCTTCTATTTTGCAAATATTGACCTGCAGAAAGCAGTTTGAAGAAATACTTTTCCTTTGGGATTTGGAACTTTTTAATTTACCTTTTGTGCGTTGCCAAGTTAGCAAATTTGTTCAGTGAAAATTTATTGACCGATAAGTTGTATGCTAGGCACTAGGGATTTAAAAACCAGTAGGACAGTGTGAAAGTGGTCAGATATACACGTTCTTCCTTTTCTAAGCCTCGTCTCTGGTTCTTGCCAGTCCTCCCCCAACTGCACCAAGTTTCTGAAGATAAAATAGTCTTTTTTCTCATACTCTTGCCTTCACAAGACGCTGCTTCTCCTCACTTCCCATTCCCTTTTCAGCTCCCCGTGACCACACCGCGCCTGGAAGTGTGTTCTGATCCAGCAGAGGACAGTAGAGTACCTCATCCTTGCGTTAGGCACCACTCACTGCACTTCATACACTCTTTTTGTTGAGGATTTATACTGCATCCTACAGGGAAGACAGATAATGAAGGGCATCTGAAGATGATGCAGGTACTCTCATCTAAAACGTCAGGAGAGCAGGATGGGGCCCCACGGGACGGGAATGCGGGCACGGGGAACGTTCTCAGCACTGAGACAAGGCGACCCCAATGTCAAGGTAACATTTGGTCGCTCTCATTTTTTATGGCAGCTGGACTTCCTGTTATTTATGAATTTAAGTGGTCAGTAGGGATGTTTGTGGTTATTTTTCTGAAAAGTTTTACAGACAGCAGTCCCCTTATCTGTGATTTGGCTCTCCCCGTTCTAGGTACCTGCACTCAACCGCAGGTTGAAATATTAAACGGAAATTCCAGCAATAAACAGTTCATGAGTTTGAATTATGCACCATAGTGAGTAGCGTGATGACATCGCGCACTGTCCATTGCTGCCCCGAGGTGACTCGGCCTCTTGCTCAGTATCTCCGCTCTGAGAATGCCCCTGCCCGTCAGTCAAGCTGTCGGGGGTTTCACATCCACTGTCTCAGAACACAGTGCTTGTGTTCACGTCACCCTCATTTTACCTAGTAATGGCCCCCAAAGCCATGGTGGTGATTCAGACGTGCCAAAGAGAAGTCAGAAGGTGCTTCTTTAAGTGGAAGGTGAATTTTCACAACTTAGTAAAGAAAGAAAGGAAACTGCTGCTGAGGCTGCCAAGGTCTGCGGTAGGGACTCTTCTATCTGTGAAATTGTGAAGAAGGAAAAGAATTTGTGCTGCTTTGCTGGAGAGGGGTGAGACACATTTACAGAATAGTATATAGTTTTTCTATTTAAAAAAAATTATATATTTTTCATTGAGAGAACCCAAGGTGGTGGTGTAGGTAAACAGTGGTACTCACCGCCTCCCGCAACCACATCACAATTACAACTAAAATAGAGAACAACCATCATTCAGAACCACCTGAAATCTGACTGAATGGAAGTCTTACAACTAGAGAAGTAAAGAAGAATGTGCATTGAAGCTGGTAGAAGGGGTGGAGGCATGGTCCAACACCCATGGGTGGTGGTTCTTTAATCGGAAGGTGATATCTCCATGGCCTCCCGTGAGAAGCAGGGGATCCCAGCAGCACACCAGGCCCCAGCCCAGGGTCCCAGAGCTGGGAAGAGAAGTCCCTGTAACTTTAGGCTGTAAAAGCAGCAGGAATTGTAGCTGAGTGACATGGAGGCTGCTGGAGACCCAGGTGCTCCTCCTAAAGGGCTGGTGAATGAACTTACATGGTCCCAATTCCTCTGAGCTCCAGAGCCAGGTGGAGGCTTTGGGGTAATCCAGGGACATATGGGAAGGAACTGGACCAGTGGTTCTCAACCTTGGCTGCACATTAGAATCACCTGGGAATCTTTTTAAAATCCTGATTTCTGGGCCTCATTTTCCAGAAATTCTGTTTCTTTGTTATGGATGGGGCCACAACATTAGTAACAAAGAAACAGAATTTCTGGAGGATGAGGCCCAGAAATCAGGATTTTAAAAAGATTCCCGGTGATTCTAATGTGCAGCCAAGGTTGAGAACCACTGAACTGGACTGTCTGGCATTGCAGCAAGAATGCTGGGAGGCTTTCTCCCAGAGGTGTGCTTGCAGGGGTCATTGTTCCTGTGCTGGGACATCCCGCATCACAGAGCTGACTGGTAGCCATATCTGAGTTTCCATCAGCGTGGCCCATACTGTTCGCTCCATCCTGATCATTCCCTAAGACCCCTGCCCCATCCAATTTGCAGTCCCACCCAAGCTGTTTGCAGCTACTTTTCCACATGAATGGCCAGTCCTGGCTCAGGTTTCAGACTTTGCTAAAATCTCTTAAACAAGCAGCAGCTGGAGTCAGCATGCCCCAGACCTATCAATAAAAGGCTAAAGACCCAGCACTAGCACCAGCCTGTCTTGCCTCACAGTTGGGCCCTGCCTGGGCAGTTCCTAGCCCAACACAAGTAGCAGCCATCTGCAGATCTCTCTGTAGCTCCTGCTGGGTGGCCCCAGGCAGTGGCTGACTTTGCACCTCCCAAGAGGCCCCAGAGCCAGTGCACCCAGTGGGCAGCTTCAGACCATACCAGATTACAATTCTACGCATTCACAAGCGGCACACTCAAGGGGCAGATTCAGTGAGCAAGTCCTGCTCTATAGGACAGCAGCTCTTCCACTGTAGATGCAGCTGGTCCTCACAGCCAATTGGCCTGGGGGCCAATCCCTCCCAGTGACACCAATTCCTCCCAGTGATGCCAGTCAAGGCTCAGCTACAACAAGACTGCACACAGCCCACACAGGCGCACCTAGAGAGCCCAGCTCAGGTGACTGGGGAGACTGAGCCACTGGGCCCTACAGGACACTTACTACACAAGGCCACTCTACCAAATTCCAGGAGACATACAGCTCTATCTAATACATGGAAACAAACACAGGGAAGCAGCCAAAATGCAGAGACAAAGAAACATGTCACAAATGAAAGAAATGGAAGCAAGTAAACTACTGGATACAGAGTTCAAAATCATGGTTATAAGGTTACTCAAGGTTCGTAATGAGATCTTCAAGGGACTTAGTGAGACTTTCAGGTATTTTAGTGAGAATGTCAAAGACATAAAAAAAAAGTCAGAAATGAAGCATACACTAACTGAAATAAAGAACAATTTACAGGGATTCAACACTAGAGTAGAGGATTCTGAGAATCAAATCAAAGATTTGGAATGTGAGGAAGTAAAAAACACCCAAGGAGAAGAGTAAAAAGAAAAGGAATCCAAAAATATGAAGATAGTGTAAGGAGTCTCTGGGACAACTTTGAGTGTACCAGCATTCGCATCATGGGGGTTCAAGAAGGAGGAGAGAGAGAGCAAGATATTGAAAACCTATTTGAAGAAATAATGACAGAAAACTTCCCCTGCCTGGTGAAAGAAATATACTTATAAGTCCATGAAGCACAGAGTCCCAAACAAGAGAAACCCAAAGAGGCCCACACCAGACATATCCTATATAATAAAAGGCTAATATGTAAATAGACTGAATGGCGGAACAACTGAACAACTGGTCGCTATTACGTCGGCTGCGGCGGGATGGTGGAGCAGGTGAGTGGGGGCGCCAGACCAAGGTGGGGTGCCAAACCAAGGCAGGGCACCGGTTGCTGTCATCAGGGCAAGCCTCTGGTGGTTAATGAAAATTCTTTGCTCCCGCGCACCGCAGTCCTGCCCGGTGTTCGTACCTGCTGTGGGTGCCGGCCCTGTTTGCACCTGCTGCCAGCACTGGAGCCGCCGCTCGCACCCACTGCTGGCGCCCGGCCCTGGCCCTGGCCCCCATCGCTCAGCGCGTCAGCAGGTACGAGCAGCAGCTGCTGGCCCTGACAGCCCCTCAGGGCTCTCCACCTCCTCCTGCTCCTGAGGGATGATCAGGACCGGCATTCACCGCTCGCATCTGCTGCCAGCACCTGGAACCGGTCCCAATCACTCTGCACCGTCTGTGGGTGCAAGCGGCGGTTGCTGGCCCCAATCGCCCCTGAGTGCTTCTCCACTTCCCCCTGCTCCGGAGGGGCAATCGGGGCAGCAGCGCCACTGGCACTCAGTGACGGCGCCAGCCCCAATTGCTCTGCACTGTCAGCACGTGGGAGCGGTAACGGCAGGAGTGGGGCTGCCGGCAGACAGGGGACTGGGGCCTCGGCCGGAGGGGCTGGGCGGGGGCGTGGAGGATGGGCCGAGACCCACCCTTTTGCCTACCACAGCCTCGCAGCCCACAGTTTCTTTCAAGGTGCACGGATTCGTGCACTGGGCCCCTAGTCATTATTAAAATGCCCAGGGTTAAAGATAGAATCTTAAAAGCAGCAAGAGAAAAGCAGTTAGTTACCTACAAGGGAGTGCCCATATGAGTGTCAGCTGATGTCTCAACAGAAACTTTGCAGGCCAGAAGGGAGTGGCAAGACATACTCAAAGTGATGAATAGCAAGGACCTGCCACTGAGATTACTCTACCCAGCAAAGCTATCATGTAGAATTGAAGGTCAGATAAAGAGCTTCACAGACAAGAAAAAGCTAAAGGAGTTCACCACCACCAAACTAGTACTACGTGAAATGTTGAAGGGTATTCTTTAAGAAGAGGAGGAGGAGGAGGACAAGATATGAACAATAAAATGGCAATAAATACATATCTATCAACAATTGAATCTAAAAATCAAAATAAATGAATAAGAAATCTAATGAACAAAATAAACTGAAGAATAAAATAGAATCAGAGGCATAGAAACATGGAACAGAATGATGAATATCAGAGGGAAGGTGGGTGGATGGGGAGGAGAGGTGGGAAAAGATTAACTAAAGACCTTATATGCATACATGCATTACCTAAGGACACATGCAGTAGGGTGGTGATGGCCTGGGGCAGGGCAGGAACTGGGCAGAGGGGGCTGATGGGGGGAAAAAGAGGGACTTCTGTAATACTCTCAACAATAGATTTAAAATAAAAAATACATTTTTATTGATTTTAGAAAGGAAGGGAGAGGGAGAGAGAGAGAGAGAGAGAGATAGAAACATCAATGATGTGAGAGAATCATTGATCAGCTGCCTTTTACTGCCCCCCTCTGAGGATCGAGGCCCCAACCCGGGCCTGTGCCCTGACTGGGAATTGAACTCCTGGTTCATGGGTCGATGCTCAACCACTGAGCAACACCAGCTGAGCATATATTTTTTCTATTTTATTAGTTGTCTCTTACTGTGCCCAATTTATAAATAAAATTTTATCCTAGGTATGTGTGTATAGGAAAAAACACAGTATATGTGTATATATGTATATATATATATATATATATATATATATATATATATATNATATATATATATATATATATATATATATATATATATATGTATATGTATGTGTATATGTGTGTGTGTGTGTGTGTGTGTAGGGTTTAGTACCATCCATGGTTTCAGGCATCCACTGCTGCAGATGAGAGGACCACATAGGTTGAATTTTTCTAAATTAAATCTTCCCCCTTGCTTACATGATGATTTGAGTAGCTGCCCGGGTATTTCTGATGCGTTGCCTTCTGTTGTAATTCAGTTCTCCTTCTCCAGTCCAGTTTGCAAATGAAAGTTTGAAACAATGTGGTGGTGATTCCACTTAAAATGAAACATTCCCGGTTTTTTTGTAAATTAGAATTTTTCACATGTTAAGTTTTCATAGAGTAATATACAGCTCTATAAATGAAATTGCTTATTTTCTACTAAGAATGACTTATCAACAAATTTTAAAATTTAGAAATTGATACTTTATTATACAGTTCATCTGACCCCGCTAAATCTGGACAAAGGCCATGGTCAAGAGTGGTTACAGCAGCTTCAGGAAATGGAGAAAGATGGCAACGTGGGATATAAAATACCTTGTAGCACAGCTTTTCCTTTATTCAGATGTTTGTTTATGTTGTTAAAAGTCACATCAAAGACCGTGTTGCTGCTGTCATTCTAATGCTTGCATTTGCTGAATGCCTGCTATGTTTTGGGTATTCATTAGGTCTCTTACCCATGGTTTATGAGTCTTACAAGAACTCTGTGAGCCTTTCATAGAGATTGTGACAGCAGCAGCTGCGGTGCCTTTAATGATTCCGTGGTTGAGAGCTGTGCTGTGTTGCTGGAGCCTCTCGGGTGGAGTAAACAGATGGGGATCCTGAGTCAGAGCGTGGATCCCCTACTTGTCAGGGCCCATCAGGGACCCGCCAGACACTTTACACTCCGGCTTCTCAGCTGCTCAGCCTGCATGACCCACTCTTGCCCTCTCCGCGGGCCCCGCCCATTTCCAGGTGAGCAGATCATGTGACCCTTGAGGGGTGCCCTCCTACTGGGTCCTATCTGCAGCCTGAGAGCACCACCTCCTCGCTAGTCCTGGCCCCGACTCCGCTGCCGCACGGGGACTTGTCCTGGACCCTTCGTGCCTCGGTCTTAGGTGGGAACACTGATTGCAGAGGGCGTGGTGATGGAGGTGTCACTTGATTTCCCGTTTTCACTCAGTAAGAAAGAGGAGTAAGAGGCGATGCCAAGATGTTGGTTCTGAGCAATTGAGGGTGAAGTCAGAGCTGAGAAGGGGAAGAGGGGAGGCCAGACTGGGGCTGCGTCCGCAGAGCCATGCGCGGGGTGCCCGCGCAGCCCCCTCTCTTTGGAGCCGTGTCTCAGAGGTTGTCCTTAGTGCTCGTGTCCCATATTCAGGGTGCACATGCGGAAATGGTCACTTGTGGAAGTGAGCATGTGGGGGAGGTCACAGCACAGTCCTGTTATCACAAAGACAGAGCAAAAAGTGCAGGACGTTGAAAGTTACTTAAAGTTCCCTGTTTTTGTTGGTGGTGGTAGAGTATTTCCTTATTCTTACGTACTCTTATTTTTTTATTTTTGTTTTAGAAATTTTCTAACACAGTCTTCTCCAATTCCTCCATATATAGTGACAACAGTTTTGTATATCAAAGGGCATCTATTCTTCAATTAATATCTTCCTTACTATAATTTTTCCACATGTATCATTTTTGTTTTAATTGTATATATGCGTATGCATACACTCCTAACTCATGTGATGCATACATGTGATGAATATACATGCTATAGTTTTTCTTAATGCACGTGTTTTCCATGTTTATCCTCTAGCTCGGCTGTCCACCCCCATCTCAGATGCACACACACTGCTCCCTGCTCAGAGGCTCATAGAAAGCATATATACTTCCCCACATATTATCAAAGTGGGATCATGTTACATTTCTTCATTTTTCCCTTGTCACTAAAAACAGTTATATTAAGTCCCTACTTATGGATGTTGATTTTGTTTCTTTCCTTAGTCACTACACCTACCTAATATAGCTCAATGAAGTACTTTTATGTTTGGAGCATATATTGTCAATATTTTTTTTTATTAAATATTGAAGTGTGCTTGTTTTATATATGTATGTGTGTATATATATATATAAATATATATATATTTATATATTTTTTTATTGATTTCAGAGAGGAAAGGAGAGAGAGATAGAAACATCAATGATGCGAGAGAATCACTGATCAGCTGCCTCCTGCACGCCTCACATTGGGGATTGAGCCCACAACCCGGGCATGTGCCCTGATCAGGAATTGAACTGTGACCTCCTGGTTTATAGGTTGATGCTCCACCACTGAGCCACACCATCCGGGACTTGTTTTATATTTTACTAGAGGCCCGGTGCACAAAAATTTGTGCATTCAGGGGGGTCCCTCAGCCCGGACTGTGCCCTCTCGCAGTCTGGGACCCCTCAGGAGATAACGACCTGCTGGCTTAGGCCTGCTCCTGAGTGGCAGAGGGCAGGCCCAATCCCTAGGTGCAGCCCCTAGTTGGGCTCAGAGCAGGGCTGATTGGGGAGTTGGGGCGCCACCCCCTGTCATGCACAGAGCAGGGCGGATCAGGAGGTTGCGATGCCACCCTCAGTGACACTCAGGGTAGGGCCGATTGGGGGGTTGGGGCACCGCCCCCTGTCACACTCAAGGCAGGGTCGATGGGGAGGTTGCGGCGCCATCACCTGTCACGCACAGAGCAGGGCCAATCGGGTTGGGGCGCTGCTCCCTGTCACTCACAGAGCAGGGCCCATCAGGGGGTTGGGGCTCCGTACCCTGTCACGCACAGAGTAGGGTCGATCAGGGGGTTGGGGAGCTCCCCCTGTCACGCACAGAGCAGGGCCGATCAGGGGGTTGAGGAGCTCCCCCCTGTCACTCACAGAGTAGGGCTGATAGGGGAGTTGGGGCACCGCCCCCTGTCACACACAGAGCAGGGCGGATCAGGGGGTTGGGGCGCTGCCACTGTCACACTCAGGGTAGGGCCAATGGGGAGGTTATGGCTCTACCCCGTCACACACACAGCAGGGCCCGGGGGGGGGGGGTTGGGGCGCCGCCCTCTATCACCCACAGAGCAGGGCCGATCAGGGGGTTGGGGCGCCGCACCCCGTCACACACAGAGCCGCAGGGTGATCAGGGGGTTGGGGAGCTCCCCCCTATCAGGCACAGAGCAGGGCTGATCAGGGGGTTGGGGCGCCTTCCCCTGTCATGAACAGAGCAGAGCGGATAGGGAGGTTGTGGCCCCGCCCCCTGTCACAGAGCCGCAGGGCGATCAGGGGGTTTGGGCGCTGCCCCCTGTCACGCTGATCCCGGTGCCGGGAGGCATATTACCCTTTTACTATATAGGATAGAGGCCTGGTGCATGGGTGGGGGCCGGCTGGTTTGCCCTGAAGGGTGTCCTGGGTCAGGGTGGGAGTCCCGCTTGGGTGCCTCGCCAGCCTGGGTGAGGGGCTGATGGCTGTTTGCAGCTGGTCACACCCCCTTCAGGGTGGGGGTCCCCACTGGGGTGCCTGGCCAGTCTGGGTGAGGGGCTGAGGGCCGTTTTCAGGCTGGCGGGTGACTGAAGCTCCCAACCGTTCCTTTTTTTCTTTTTTTTTTTTAATTCTGGGCCAGCTTTAGCTCTGAGGCTTGGCTCCAGCTCAGGCCTCGGCTGCTGAAAGCAGGTATCTGGTTGGTTTGGGTTCTATAATCGAAACACTGTTTCAACTCCAGCTCTGAGATCCCTGCTGGCTGAAAGCAGGTTTCTGGGGTTTTGTTTAGCTTCTGTATTTGTAACAATGTTTCAAACTGCAAGCTCAGAGGCCGGCAGCGGCAGGTGGGGAACGTTGGCTTCCTCCGTCACTGAAGCAAGCAAGCCTCCTGTTCGCTTCAAGCTGTCTGGCTGCCGGCCGACATCTTGGCTGGCAGTTAATTTGCATATTGCCCTGATTAGCCAATGGGAAGGGTAGCGGAGGTATGGCTAATTACCATGTTTCTCTTTTATTAGATAGGATTAGTTGTTGCCAGGCAGATAGTACACTATAGCCACAGGGTATATAGTATAGTCATATTTTTTTATTAATCAACAATATATGTCTGTTTACCCCCTCTTGCAGTCTTGCTTTAAGTTTTGCCAGCCTGACAGGAACAAGGTAGTTCTTACTGACTGTGTAGCCCTCTGCGTCCGGGTCCCTAGACCCCTGGCCCTCCTTTCAGTGCCTGTGTGGGAGTCAGAGCACTCAGCGTATTGTTGATTCATTGCCACGCTGTGTTCCCGAGAAGGGACCTAAAGCAGGGTCTGCAGATGGAGAAGGGTCATGGGCGGAGGTCTGGTGGGAACCAGGCACCAGCTCCCAGTAGTTTTCTCCCAGTGGAGTCACTCGGGACACACTCACTCCTCCAATGAGGCATTGTGATGACACAGAAAATGTCCTCAACAGAGGCGGGAGTGTTCCGTGGTGGCACACAGGCACCTCCGTCTAGGACAGAGCCAAGTGCCAGGCTTGCGGGAGGAAGCAGGGGTCTGGAGAAGCCACACTGCTGCTAGTTCAGGTGCAGAGACCACCTTAGCAGCCACTGGGCGGGGAATCCTCCCGAATCAAATCCTAAGTTCCCAGAGCCAAACCCTCGAAAGCAGGCTTTTCCAAGGAGAGCTAACGCTAGCCTGCTATGTGGTTTTTTCTTTCTGTAAAAAGTGGCTTTTATTGAAATACTAGAGTCCCAGTGCACGACATTCGTCCCCTGGTAGGTGGGGGGTCTCTCAGCCTAGCCTGTGCCCTCTTACAGTCCGGGACCCCTCAGGGGATGTCTGACTGCCATGTTAGGCCCGTTCCCGCTCATCCAGAAGCAGGGCTCACTGATCCTTAGCGCTGCCTCAGAGGCGGAAGAGGCTCCCGCCACCACCACTGCGCTTACCAGCCGTGAGCTCAGCTTCTGGCAGAGCGGCACTCCGAGTGCCCTGACCACCAGGGGGCAGCTCCTACGTTGGGCCTCTCCCCCCTGGTGGTCAGTGTGCGTCATAGCGACCGGTCAGTCCGTGTTTGGTTGATTTGCATACAGTGGGGCCTTGACTTACGAGTGTCCCGACTAACGAGTTTTTTGAGATACCAGCTGTCTCTCAGCCGATTTTTTGCATTGAGTTGACAGAGTAATTTGAGTTAACGAGCTCCTTAACGAGCTTGGTCTCTGAACGAATTAAACTCGTAAGTCAAGGCCCCACTGTATTAGCCTTTTATTACATGGAATAATTTATATACCATACAATTTGCTCATTTAAAGTGGATTTTAGTATGTCACAATTGTAGGACGTTTTCATCACTTCAGAAAGGACCACTGTACCCTTCAGCTGTCACTCCTTGCCCCCACCGCCACAGCCCTCGCCTTCCTATCTGAGCAACCACTTAGATGCTGTCAGTCTGGATTTCTGGGTTCTGGACATTTTGAGTGAATGGAATCATGTGCCATGTGGTCTGTGGTGATTGGCTTCTTTCACTCAGCACAATGTTCTCAGTGTCCTCCATGTCCAGCCGTAAGTCCTTCATCCCTTTTCATGGCTGAATAATATTCCACTGCTTGAATACACAGTTTTTGGAAAGTGTAAGCTCTTTGATTCACATTAAGAGCTGAAAATTCTTGTTTTCTACTAGTTTCATTAGTTTTAAAATGTCGCATAGTAACACCTACAAAAATGCTTTATGCTGGGTATTGTGCAAATTTTATCCCCTTAACAAGTGGGACCAAATAATCTCTCTCACTTATTGTCAATGTGCAAAACTATTTTATCTTTTTTATTATAATTGACACATATTATATTAGTTTCAGGTATACAACACAGTAATCCGACATTTCTCTCTCTTACGAGTGATCATGTTAAGTCTGGTGACCATCTTGCACTGAATGGATTATTACCATGTTATTGAGTAGATTGTGCTATGCGTTACCTCCGGGACTTATTTTAGACCTGGGAGTTTGTACCTCTTAATCCCTTCACCTTTTCGCACATGGCCCCTCTCCCCTCCCACAGGCAGCCATCAGTCTGTTTTCTTTCGGGTTTGATGTCACATTGATATTTAAACAACTTTTAATGGTAAACTGTGTTTTCATTTTCATATTTTAGGACATTAGTTTTAATCTTTTATGATTATAAATTCAACATTTCAAATATGTATTCACTGTGTTCAAATAGTAAAGTAGGGGCTTTCTTGATTAGCCTTTACCTTTATGTAAGCAGTGTTTTTCTCTGTGGTAGAGTTGCTTTGCGGTCACGTGGATGTGCAGTATGGAGTCAGTCACTTTGATAAGTTCATCTGGGAGAGAGAGCCTTCTTTTTTTTTTTTTTTTTTTTTTTTTTTTTTTTTATAGAGAG
>JAWPEG010000011.1:104267479-104296939 GCA_035771395.1 Myotis vivesi
ATTATTATTTTTTAATATATTTTATTGATTTTTTACAGAGAGGAAGGGAGAGAGATAGAGAGTTAGAAACATCGATGAGAGAGAAACATCGACCAGCTGCCTCCTGCACATCTCCCACTGGAGATGTGCCCACAATCCAGGTACATGCCCTTGACCGGAATCGAACCTGGGACCTTTCAGTCCGCAGGCCGACCCTCTATCCACTGAGCCAAACCGGTTTCGGCGAGAGAGCCTTCTTTCTTACTAAAAGGCCGTAAGGAAAATGAACAACCAAAGGAACCATGTCAGATGCCAGTGTTACATCGTTTTCAAACCATCAAGACAATAGCTTGAACTTTAAAGAAAATTTGTTCATCAACGTTATTTTTAGCAGTTTAAGAAAATACCTTTTTCATCTTAAGCTATACAAATCTCCTTTAAATGTAACACATAAAAACCTTCAGGCCTTGTTCAAAATAGCCTTCCTTTTTCGTTTTCAGAACTTCATGTTCATGCGCCCTGTTTCAGTGGACAAAGTCCTCCCAGTTTGCGGCCACAGGAAAGCGATGGACGCGGACCCTCAGGGAATTGTCGGAGACTGCAGCGCATCCCAGTGGACACGTCAGGATAGCACCCGTTGCAGCACCGTCTCCCACAAGCAACCCAGGCTCAGCTTCCACGCCCACAGAGCCCCGTGAACATGGCGTGGGTGAAGTTCCTGCGGAAGCCGGGCGGCGGCCTGGGGAAGGCCTACCAGCCGGGGAGCCTGCTGTCGCTGGCGCCCACCAAGGGCCTGCTCAACGCACCAGGCCAGAACAGCTGCTTCCTCAACAGCGCCGTGCAGGTAGGCCCGCTCCAGGCGCAGGCCACGTGGGAGAGGCCTCTCCTGTTGCTTCCACTGTACGTTAAGAATAGAGTCAGTGACTGCAATGACCTTGTGTCACTTAATGGTGGCAGCAATATGTGGGCTAGGCACTTCGGTTATTATAACAAAAGGAATTTTTTTTTTCAGCAGCATCAGATATTACTACGATATAAAGATATCTTTTGACTTATAGTCACTACTTAGTAAATTAAGAATATGTTTCTCAAATACATAAAATAGTTTTTGAATCAGCTCATTTCCTCCTGTGCCCCCTACACACACATCCACATACTTTTTAAAAGGAAATCCAGTAGAATCCCCACAGACAGCATAAAAGGAAACAAGCCATCTGTGTTGAAACGAGCTGGGGTTTTAATCTCAGTTCCAACTTCCTCACCCCCACTGTGCCGTAGCCCACCTCTGTGGGTGGATTCATGATTGGGACTCCACTGTTTTTGTTAAATTGGAGGTTGGTCCATTTTGCTTCCGTCCTTGTTGCAGTTCTTGTAATTAACAAGTATGTGTTAGTCTGCTTTTCTGTCTTAGATAAATGTCCTTATGTGTGATATGGTTTCTGTTCCCCAGTCCCAGCTTTTGTAGGATCTTGTGTCCTTCCGACCACTACCAAAGAGGATTTAGAAGGTTGGGCTGTTACTCTGTTGACCTTAGAATGTACCTTAAAAGAATTTATTGAAAATAAACCACTTTTCACATATTTTCCATTGCCACTTTTCCCTCCTGACAGCTCAGAGTAGAAAGACAGGTACTGGTTAGTTAGCCCCTTAGTTAAATGAGCCCATCAGGACTGCTCAGACATCTGAGCAAGGATGCCCACAAGGGAAAGGAAATGGAGAAGTGTCCCGATACGATGCACTTTTTAAATGAGCATCCGTGACCTTCCCATGAAGAGGCTCTGCACGTCCTACGCTGCTGCCCTCGCTGGTGCTGGCATCCTGCGTGCAGCCCCGCGTGGCGTCTACTGGCACCTCTCAGCATTTCCCGTGGCCCAGGCTGTCGGCCATGAGTTCTGGATTCTTGTGTGTCTGGGGAAAACTCAACTTCGTTTTGTTGGTGAAAGATGCTTTCACCACTAAAGGCGTCCGAGTTGCCCGCCTTCTCTTCAGTTCTGTGCAGCTCTCACTCCCTCTCTTTGGCTCACGTTTCTGATGAGAAGCTGTTGTCTTACCTGTCCCTCTGCCTGCGTCCTGTCCTCTCTGTCCCTGGGCGGCCCGGTGGTCGTGTGGTACTTCCGCATCGTCCTCTTCGTGTATCTTGTATTGGGTTTGCTGAGAACTGGTTTATAATTTTAACCAAATCGGGAAACTCTGACCATTATGTCTTCAGGTTTTCCTGTCCCTCCTGTGGAGGCTGCACGGACGACACACTGGTGGCTGTGGCGGGAATGACAGCAGCAGGGGCAGTTGGCACTAGCCTGCCAGCTCTGCCCGGCACTCCCCCCCCTTCTCTGTCTTTTAGTAGCAAATGATGACTGGATAGTTGTAGCCAAAGTATTGGGGTTAATTCTAACTGCTCTTCCTACTGGCCGCACCCCGTCCCCAGCCAGGCGCCCTCCCCTCAGTGTGGGGGAGAGGCGGCCGCTGCTCTCGCCCAGTCTTCTCGCTCACCTGCGCTGACCCGTTTGCTGCACCCTGGTCTCAAGTCCAGTTGTGTTTCCTCTGAATTTCACTTCGTTCCAAGTATTACGATCACTTCCTCCGTCATGTCTGCCAAGTCCCCGCAGTACCGTGTGTCCTGCTCATGGAGCCCTGACCTGAGGCCTCCGCCGCCTGCCCATGCTGCTCAGGCTCCCTGGGCGCCGGGAGGCCTCGCTGGCTCCTGCTGGTGCTGTCTTGGGGGGCGGGGGGGCCTGCTGTTGTGCAGGAGGTTAAAGGCCATCTGGTCTGCAGTTTCTAGGATATCTCCGCCTCTTCTTGCCGAGTCTCACCGTCTCTCCCGCTCTCGCCGAAGGTGCTGTGGCAGCTGGACATATTCCGGAGGAGCCTGCGGGCCCTGACGGGGCACGTCTGCCAGGGCGAGGCCTGCATCTTCTGTGCACTGAAGGTACCTTTCAGAGCTCTGACGGCTGACGTGATTGTCTCTCCAAGTGTTTACTTTTACTTGACAGTTTATTTGATTTATTTGCCATATTTGATAGCTCACTTGTAATTAAAGTTCATTGTCAAGTGATTTATAATTCTGAGGATGAATTCTTAAAGTATGGTTTATTTGGGTTTATGTTTTCATTTTTCACTTCTATACAAGGACAGTTAAGTTAATATTCTACATGGTATGAAATTGTTGGGAACATTACCTTTTACTTCAAGCATGTCAAACTTAAAGGCTACCATGGGCCAAATAAACAAGGTTTAAGTTGATGTGGGCCAAAAAAAACAAAAGCTTCAATTTTCATGGAAACAGGTTTATTTCAATAGAGACATGCTGACTACAAAGGGCTGAAATAAATGAGTCATCATTAACATAAAATAACAGAACATTTTAATAAAAACTAATATTTTTCTTGAACATTCGCTTACCAGACACTGACTAACTGCACAAATTAGTAAATGTAACGCAAATAAACCTATTTTTCTTGTTCTCCAAAAGTGAAATATTTCCTGTTTTGCACACCAAGCAAGTCAGTCCAAGACTAATGCCGTGGCCATTGGCTGCTAAAGTATTCGCTGCTAGGATTAGTGGAGAGAAATGGTGCACCTGTGCGTAAGGCGTGTAAGGGAAATGAATGCAACAAGATTATAGTAATTAGTCATTAGCGAATGGTGTTCGTTATTAATAATTATGTATAAGGGGATATTGTAAAAATTAAGTCATGAAATTTTAATTGAAATGTTTCTTACATACTGTTATATTGGCTGGGCCGCAAAAAATATTCATTGTGGGCTGTGTGTGGCCCATGGGCTGTGAGTTTGACATGCTCATTTTACATTATTTTGAAACTTTTTTTTTGTTGTTTTTTTTAATATATTTTTTATTGATTTTTTACAGAGAGGAAAGGAGAGAGATAGAGAGTCAGAAACATCGATGAGAGAGAAACCTCGATCAGCTGCCTCCTGCACATCTCTCACTGGGGATGTGCCCACAACCTAGGTACATTCCCTTGACTGGAATCGAACCCGGGACCCTTCAGTCCGCAGGCCGACGCTCTATTGACTGAGCCAAACCGGTTTCGGCTTGAAACTTAGTTTTAAAATGTTTTTTGAACTCCTAAATTCTGGATGCCAGGGAAACAGCAGTGAACAGAATGATACAGCCCTGCTTTCATGGAGCGTCTATTCTAGGGAGGGGAGGCATATCAGATGATAGTAACTGCAAATGAGGGCAGGGGACCAGGAAGGGGATAGAGTCGAGCAGCAGGAAGCCTTGCTGGGAGAGCGGCATTTAAATTATGACCTGAAAGGTGACAGTGGACTGGATGTTCAGGCGGGCAGGGCCCTGAGGAGCCGTGAGCATGACAAGGTCCTGAAGACCTGGCTGCAGCCACTGTGTGGGCGCAGGTGCCCAGGGAGCTCAGGTGGGTAGCAGTGATCACAGCCTGGGGTGCCCAGGGAGCTCAGGTGGGGAGCAGTGATCACAGCCTGGGGTGCTCGGGAGCTCGGGTGGGGAGCAGTGATCACAGCCTGGGGTGCCCGGGAGCTCGGGTGGGGAGCAGTGATCACAGCCTGGGGTGCCTGTGAGCTCAGGTGTGGGGAGCAGTGATCACAGCCTGGAGTGCCCGGGAGCTCAGGTGGGGAGCAGTGATCACAGCCTGGGGTGCCCTGTGAGCTCAGGTGGGGAGCAGTGATCACAGCCTGCCTGCGGAGTCCTCTGTGCCCCTCCTATAAACGTGTCTGGTCCCTGAATGTGGGCTGCCTGCACCTCCATCCAGGACATAGGATGTGGCTGTGGATGCTGCAGGCCTGAGGCGAGGAGCCTGGAGAAGATGCCAAGGCTCCACCCGGCTCTGTCTGGCAAATGGTTATCCTCAGAGGGCTGTGGTCCAGGGAGGAAGCCAGGCTGGCACCACAGCCCACCAGTGGCAGCACCAGCAGCTGCCCAGCGTCAGTGAGGGACTCAATGAGTCCATTCCTAGTGCCAGGCTGTGCCACAGGCCTCCTCCAGAGCAGGGTTGAGTTGTCCCCAAGTTCAGATTTGTGCCCTAAGCGAGGCCGACTGTCAGTAACAGCGGGGGGTTCACCATGGAGTGATACGTAACGCACAGGAGGCGGGGCACGGAGGGCCTTCCCGGCCTCTGTGAGGACCTCGGCTTTTCCCGTGCGTGATGCCAGGAGTTGGGGTCCCTGGCATAGAGGGTAATGCCATCTGTTTTAACTGGATGCTGTGTTTGGACTGGACTTGGCTGTAGGAATGAGAATAAAGAAAAGAGATACAAGGTAGAAGCAAGGAGTCCATATAGAATCAGCGGTTCTCAACCTGTGGGTCGCGACCCCTGAAAATACATCCTGCCTATCAGATATTTACATGACGATTCATAACAGTAGCAAAATGACAGTTATGAAGTAGCAACGAAAATAATTTTATGGTTGGGGGTCACCACAACATGAGGGACTGTATTAAAGGGTCGTGGCATTAGGAAGGTTGAGAACCACTGAATAGATTAAGCAACTCATTTATGTCATTGAAATCCTGTCCTGGAATCTAAGATTTTATCAACACTTTTTTAAAAAATCGATTTTAGAGAGAGGAAGGGAGAGGGAGAGAGAGAGAAATATCAGTGATGAGAGAGAATCATGCATCGACTGCCTCCTGCACACCCCACACCGGGGATCAAGCCTGCAACCCGGGCATGTGCCCTGACTGGGAATCAAACTGTGAGCTCCTGGTTCGTAGGTCGACGCTCAACCACTGAGCCACGCCGTCCGGGTTGTTAACACTACTGAGTTCCTGCTGTTTTTCGTGTGATTAGATGTTTGTTCTTGGTTAACATAATTTTAATTCCTATGGTACTCTTTTGATTCAAAACTTCAGAATCAGCGGGGAGCAGTGTAACGCGGGCCTCACTCAGGCACACGCAGCCGGGAGAATCCAGGCCGGGCCCGAGCAGCCTGCCCGGTTCTCCTGCATGCGGTGCTCTGGTTTCCACGGGTAGCGTTGGTGTCACCATGTCGGAGTGAGATATGGACGTGTTTGCAGTTGTTGGCATTGCGCTCACACCTGTGCTTGTGGTTCGCAGACCATGTTTGCTCAGTTTCAACACAGCCGGGAAAAGGCCCTCCCATCGGACAACGTGCGGCGCGCCCTGGCCGAGAGCTTCCGGGACGAGCAGCGGTTCCAGCTGGGCCTCATGGACGATGCGGCCGAGTGCTTTGTAAGGACTGGGTGCCTCCTGCCCGAGCTCGAGTCCTGTCCCCTAACTGCTGGCTCGCACACAGTGACACGGTCACAGCGCAGAGCGTCAGAGCCCTTGCAGCTCAGTCGGGGCTCCGTGCACCTCTGGTTTTGCCCTTGGTGATGCTCCAAGTTTTACTGAGTGTTAGGGGACTAGGGCAGTGGTCAGCAAACTGCGGCTCTTCCACAAAATACCACGTGGGGGCGCACACATGCAGCGCGATTGAAACTTTGTGGCCACACTCAAGGGGCCAAAGAGCTGCATGTGGCTTGTGACCACGGGACTAGGGTATTTCAAAATGTATTTGTTGGAGCAAAAAGGTTCATTCAATTGAAGATATCACTTCAGCCGGCACTCCTCCCCCCTGGGCCTGCAAGTGCGCATAGCCGGGGAGCCCGTCTAGTGGGCAGTGACTCGGGGCAGCAGGGCTGGCACGCACCCCATGGCAGGTTGAGAGGCCCGGCGGGGGGAGGCCCCTAGGACTGTCGCACATGGATGAGCAGAGCGTCCAATGGTCCGTCACGGACCCTCTGCACCTTCCTCGGTGTGTCAGTGAGAGATGCTGCCTGTATGTGAGACACAGCTGTTGCTTCCTTCCTTGCATCCAGTCAGCAACTTCCCCCCCGCGCCCCCCCCCCCCAGGGCCCTTGTAGGGTTCTCCTTTCTCACGTTTTCCTGTCCCCCCCTTCCTGCCACAGGCTCCAGTGACGCCTCCTGTCTAGTGGCCTTTCAGTCTGGCCCCTTACAGTCTGATTATTTAAAAATATATTTTTATTGATTTCAGAGAGGAAGGGAGAGGGAGAGAGAGATAGAAACATCAGATGAGAGAGAATCATTGATCGGCTGCCTCCTGCATGCCCCCTACTGGAGATCGAGCCCACAACCCGGGCATGTGCCCTTGGCTAGAAATGATCCCGGGACCCTTCCATCTGCAGGCTGATGCTCTATCCACTGAGCCACACCAGTGAGGGCCTTACAGTCTTTTTTTTAATGGCCCTGGTTAATACCATTTTCTTCTGTCTGATGCTTGCTCTCCTGATACTTCTGTGACTCGAGTCTAGACTCTCTCCTGACACGTAAGGCCCTTCAGTTGAACTGCAGGCCCTCGCTCTGCGTCCCCTGGGCTGTCCCTGCTAGTGAGTGGTCACAGTCCCCTTTCGCAGCCTTTGCTCAGGGCCCCAAAATACTCACAGCGTCTGATGTATTCAGTTGTCCAGGCGCGGCCTCAGTCGGGCCTGCTGGACATGGCAAGGTCACCGCCCCCGTAGTGCCCTGGGTTTCTGATGTTGTCTTTAGAGCGCATCTTCTCAGCTCCTTGCCTGGAGGGCTGCTCAGCACACGTGCCACGTTGACTAAACGCCCAGAGCAGCACACACAGCATGACATGGGCTTTTACGGTTCTCACCTTCATCATCGGTCCATGCTCTAAACACTGGGCGCAGTACTGAGATCTATAGTTCACTTCACTGGCAAGTACTAACACATGATACGACAGCTCATGGAGACCTAGCAGTCCAGGCTTGATAACTGTTTTCAAGGTGGTTGAAGGGATCCATTATTTACGCTTTGAGAAAAGAGGGTGATTTGTTGAAGGAAATGCCTTGGTGATGTTAGACCTGAGCTGTCCCATGAGCCTATGGGGAACACACCCCTGCGTGGTGAATTGCAGGTGTTATCATTGCATGGACCATCCCGTGGACGTGAGTTACGTGGACTGTCCCCGTGAGCCACGTAGGATTGTGTTTCTTAATTAACAGGAAACATAGGAAACTGTTCTCTGGTATTAAGTCCTAGATGTCAGCTACCATAACTTGATTTTTAAAATCTTTATTAAAACCATACATTGTTTTTTTCGTTAAATTTATGAAATGAATGTTTCTTTTTATTTGATTGTCTTAAGCTGACGTCACAGGTGGTGAACAGTTGACCAACATTCGAGGTGTCATTAGCAGGAAAGCTGGCAATAAGTAGGGCAGTCCTAGTCCAGCCTGGGAAACCGTAAAAGGCTTAAGTCTGTGAGGTTATAAAGGGAAGTGTCTCTGCCAGATTCACCACTCATGTGTCTTCTGCTTTTGAACCAGGAAAATATCTTGGAGAGGATCCACTTCCACATCGTGCCCAACCGGGACGCAGACATGTGCACCTCCAAGTGCTGCGTCGCGCACCAGAAGTTCGCCATGACGCTGTACGAGCAGGTGAGGCTCCGACCTCGCTCCTTAGATGCTGTTTGTGTTCCACGAACCGTGCATTAAGCGTCTGTTTCTGCCGCAGTGCGTGTGTTGTAGCTGTGGGGCCTCATCAGACCCTCTGCCTTTCACAGAATTTGTGCGGTACATTTCGACGACAGCCCTGTGGTAAGAACCGGAAAGCACCTTCACCAAAGCTTTACTAGCACAGCGCGGCCCAGCGAGCATTTACTTTGTAAGCCCACCGTACCCGTGAGTATCTGCTCTCTGTCTGGGACTCGGGCTGTGGCCATCAGAGGTACTCAATGGTGTCTGTCTCGGTCCGGTGTTTCTGAGTTAGCCAGATGCACCCACCACTTAGTGAAATGTGCAAAACATGAGTCAGATGCATGCCTGTTCACATCTAGAGCAAGTCTTTGGAACTGCGCAGGAGGGCTGGAAATGACCAGCAGCCTGGCCGTGTGGCTCAGTGGTTGGGTGTTGTCCCATGCCCTGAGAGGGTGCTGGTTCGATTCCTGGGCAGGGCACATGTGTGGAATCGATTCCCCATGGTGGACGTGCAGGAGGCAGCGGATCGCTGATCTGCTTTCACATAGATGTTTCTCTCTCTACTCCTTCCCCTCTCTCTCTAAAAATCAACAAAATTATATTTTTAAAAAACGACAAGCGAGTGGTGAGGGAGCTGCACATGACTGACTCCCTGACTTTGGCAGGTGTGACCTTTGTAGTGGCCGTGTCCCCTGTGAGCCCCGAGTGTGCCCCCGTGGTGATGGAAGCGGGGTAAGCAGGAAAGAAAGGAAACAGTGAACACAATCCTCGATAGGTCTGCGTCTGGAAGGCCTCACCATCACCTGGGATAGGAATTTGCCTGGCTTGCCCGCCTGCTCCGCTCTGCCTGCCCAGGAAGCAGTACTAGTTAGGTACCCAGAAGTATCCCCAGACTGCACACAACCACCATCCCTTGAACACTCCCAGCAGGCAGAGGAGAGAATGCTATGTGCTCTGTGTGTGCAAACATTGACTAAGGTCACAGATGCAGCAGGTGTTTTAGTGCAGAAGCCAAAGGGGGTCGCTGACCTCAGATCCATCGCTGGTTATTCAGGCCGCAGTGTCTCCTCCTGCAGTGAGGCGGCGCTCCTCGTCTAGCCGCCCCGTTAGACCTCCTCCTCTGGGTGCAGCACAGCCGTTCCTAAACGCTGTTGGGCAATAGCAACTGGGTTACTTGTGTGTGTTTAGCATCTTGCTTGTCTGTACAGAGTTGGGGGGACGTTGGTTTAGAGAAACATTCCCTGAACTTGAGTCATTTGCGGCTGGTTTGTTCTCTTTGCATGAAGCGTAGGGTGGTTTGGAACAGGAGAGCTGCACAGAGGGAGGGCGGTAAGCCTTCGCTTGGCAGCTCCTGTGCGCACGTGTCCCTGAGCAGTCGCCGAGGCCATACAAACTAGCGCTCTGTCCGTACGCCCTGGCCCGCGCCCCAGGTCGCAAGAGCCCAGACTGAATTCTGATAGTCTCCTTTGTGGGCATTGAGGATTGAAGATCACGTATTGAATGCTTACTGTGTTCCAGGCTTTCCATAAATTGTCACTTTAATCTTGATAACAACACTGTTTTGTTGATGAGGAAACAGGTTTAATAAGGTTGATCTGATACATAGACCAATTAAGATGGAAAGCCAGGTGGGTTTCATTTCTGATTCAGTATTTGGTTGTCCACTCCCCCCGACAGCCGGGTCTGATGCACTGTCAGCGTTCGTGCTCTCTGTGCACGGTGAGGTGCGTGAGAAGGAGGGTGCTTTAGCTGTGGCTGAGTATTGTATGCTGTTTACCGCTGACCTGTCAGTATGTCCTGCCCTGGGACACACATTAAATAGAGCCAGGGCGTCTGGAATGGAGAGGAAGCGTACTTGAGCCACATTGCAGTCTCTTGGAAATGCTTAAATACTTGCCTAAAGACACTTGATGCGTGTATGTAAAAGCTGACTCCAGGGGAGGCTGAATAGAAAGTGCAGACACCTGCGGGCCCAATGACATGGCGAGCGTGCCCGAGGGGAGCGGGAGGCGCGGCTGCCCACGTGGCTCTGGCTGGCCTTCCCAGCGGGCAGCCTGCTCTCAGCTGGAAGGAACTGCCCCTGGGAGCCTTGGGCCAGAGAGGGAGCCTGCCCGCAGCCTGTTAGATCCGAGTCTGTACCCACACCCTCAGTAACAGCTGTCGTAATCCAAGTCATAATGTAAAAGAGATATTTGACTCACAGCTACCTTTAGACAGAGCATCTCACCTCGTTCGTGTAGTTCCAAACAGTGCTGTACTTTTTGTGCTTTTCCATTCTTGACCTGATTTTTTATCACATACCTGCCAAATTTCATGGTTTTCACTTTATGGAAATTTATGGTTAATTTTTTATACAAAATCATGTTTTAAGACAGAAAAAGTGGTCCTTCATATATTGATAACTTAGTATTTTTCATACATAATTTCATACATAGGCCAGATTTGGGACTGCTGCTTTCTTTTGTAGCAATGAAGTTGGAAGAATGACGGACAGGCATGAGCGTGTGAGGCCCGAAATGTTTGCGGAGTTGTTGCAAGCAGCAAATACCACGGATGACTATCGCAAGTGTCCCGTAAGCACAGTTTGGGGCTCTCAGTGGTTTCTGTGTGTGTGCTTAAAGGAGACATTCAGAAGTTACTATGTCATTTAATTGTCTATGGAATTACTTTTAAGAATTTGTTTTTGCAATGTTATTTTAGGCAACTATACCATGCGAGCTGTTTATCTCAGTACTAGTTGTTTAAACACTCAAAATTGGAAGGATTTAAGGTAGCATATGTAAATTTTTTTTTAAGTTCAGAAATCTATCATTTCACTAAAGACACAATTTCTTTTTTTTTCTTTGAACTTTACAAATGGTATTCTTTTCTGATGTACTATTATTAATCATTTCAGGGGTTCTATTTCGGATTTTTTTAGACTGAATTCTTGTTTTAACATATTTACAAAAATACTGAAGAAAAGCACTTTGATTTAAAATAAACTTCCTGTTTAGTCAATAATTAAGAGAAATAGTTTGTGAGAAGTTTAATATACTAAAGAATAAATTTGCAATGCATGTTAAGAGTGTGACTGCATCATGCAAACTGTATAAGGCACCACCTGTGGTATGTCTGTTTCAGTAATTCCTAAACTTGCCTTTTGTGTTTTTCTTTAGAGTAACTGTGGCCAGAAAATAAAGATCCGCCGCGTCCTGATGAACTGCCCGGAGATTGTCACCATCGGCCTGGTCTGGGACTCCGAGCACTCGGACCTGACCAGCGACGTGGTTCGGAGTCTGGCCACGCACCTCTCTCTCCCCGGGGTATCTCCGCCTTTCCTTCTCCCTTTTAGTTTTGCCTTTCCTTCTCCCTTCTCTGGGACACACATGCAGCGGCCGGTTTTCAGAACTAAGTGTTCTTTCTCAGGGAAGGAGGTTCAGTGGAACTCTCTGGAGCTGCCCCAGTCAGGCTAACTGGACTTCCTCAGAGCCCAGGCCAGGCCGGGAGGGGCTTTCGCTTCTCACTGTCTCCTGCTGCGGCTCTTGACACGCCAGAGCAGCGGTTCTCAACCTGTGGGTCGCGACCCTTTTGGGGGTCGAACGACCCTTCTACAGGGTTTGCCTAAGACCATCGGAAAACACATATATAATTACATATTGTCTTTGTGATTAATCACTATGCTTTAATTATGTTCAATTTGTAACAATGAAAATACATCCTGCATATCAGATATTTACATGATTCATAACAGTAGCAAAATTACAGTTATGAAGTAGCAACGAAAATAATGTTATGGTTGGGGGTCACCACAACATGAGGAACTGTATTAAAGGGTCACGGCATTAGGAAGGTTGAGAACCACTGCTCTAGAGTGATGGTGATGTGATCATAAGTGTCAATATGAACTGCTGGCTTATATGCTTTTACCATCTTAGTTAACTATTTTGAATTGGTTGATGTTACAATGAAACTTTTAGAAAGTTATCTTTTAAGGGACAAGTTTAATGTGTGTTTAAATATGTGATTCAACCAAGAACTATCAGAAAATGGGTGATTTATTTCATATTTTGAGTCTGTAGATGTAACGTGTCAGTTCTGTTGGAGACACCGTATTACTGAGCTAAAGTCAGTGACTTCCTGTACTGCTCCTGACGGGTGATGGAAGTGTAACTGGGGGAGCACACAGGGCCGCGGTGTCTTCACACCGGGCAGCGCTGGGTGGACAGCACGCCCGGGAGATGCTGTTTATGGGGAGTCAGATACATGATAGCACATCACTGCTCTTCACTTTTAAGGATATAGTCCTAAATTACTAATTTTCCAAACAGCTTTTTTATAGGGTTACTGATGAAAATGCCAAAAACAGTGAACTTCACCTCGTTGGTCTGATCTGCTACACCAGCCGGCACTACTGTGCCTTCACATTTCACACCAAGAGTTCCAAGTGGGTGTTTTTCGATGACGCAAATGTGAAAGAGGTAGGTGACACTTCTGTGAACTGGGATGCTTACTGTGGTTTATGCTCTTTAGGAATAAATGATGTAATAATGACCTATAATAATAAAAGCATAATATGCTAATTAGACCAGATAGCCTTCCGGACAACCTTCTAGACAAAGCCAGGGCTGCGAAGGAAGCCCGGGTCCCGGGTGCCTGCTGGCAGCTGGAAGAAAGCTGGTGCCGGCAGCCATGGGAAGGAAGGCCTACTCTTGCACAAATTTTGTGCTAGGGCCTCTAATATTACTGTAATAGTGACAGTGATAAAATGAATGTATCTACATTTATAAAAGCCTAAGTGACCGAACAACCGATTGCTATGACACGTACTGACCACCAGGGGGCAGGCGCTCAATGCAGGAGCTGTATCCTGGGGGTCAGTGCACTCCTACAGCCAATCTCCCATGGCCAGCCAACCTCCCGCTGTCCCTCCCCGCCTCCCGGCCAAGGGACCCCACCCATGCACGAATTCGTGCACCAGGCCTCTAGTAATTATATAGAATGATTATTAGATGTAAATGCTTATATAAAATAATAAATGATTTTAATGACAGTTCTTGGAACCCTTTTATTAGTTTTTGAAATCAGGTTTGTTTTGAAGCTGATTCCATATCTAGAATAATAAAAAGGCGACAAATAAATGTTAGTGTAGCTACCAGGGATCCATATGCACCATCCTTCTGTCTGATACACAAAAGCTTTGGACAGTTCACCAGAGGAGACAGGTGAACAGCTCTTACACTGATACTCGGCCTGATTGGGCACAAAGAAACACACTCAGTTCACAGTGAGGTTCAGACTCAGCTGTTAGGAGGATAAATTCCAAAGCCCGACCTCACCGGGAGTGTGGAGGGCGTCAAGCAGCCAGGTCCCTGACACAGGTGTGTGGCAGTGCCGACCTCACCAGGAGCATGGAGGGTGTCAAGCCACCAGGTCCCTGAAGCCGGCACGTGGCAGTGCCACATGGAGCAGCCACCTTAGAGAGGTGCGTCAGCTTCTTGCACACGTAATCTTACCATGCAGCCAGCAGCGCCTCTCCCTGAGGACGTGTCCATACACAGCCTGCCCTTGAGTGTCCGTGGGAGTTTTATTCCTGTAACCCCACTAGGACCCCGAATGTCCATCAGCAGGTGAGCAGATAACCACATCATGGTCCAAGCGCACAGTGGAGCTTGATGCCCATCAGACAGAAATGAGCTGACACGTGTAGAACATCCTAAACCATTGTGCTGATGACAGAAGCAAGACACACGGCCAAATACGGATTCCACTGACATAAAATTCCCTGACAGGAGGAAACAGTGATGGAAGGCCCTGCAGAGGGAGCGAGGAGTGAGGCTGCGTGCCTGTGCACACTCGTCAGAACGCGTGGGCTGGCAGTGTGCCTGGGAGGTTGTACATGTGATTATGCTCAGTAAAGTCAACGGGAAATTCTGGTGCTTATGTTCTAAAAGCAGCTTTTGCTCGGATTTCTTCAGGCTTTGCTATAGCAGCTTATTAAGAGGCTTCACCTGCATCCATGAGTAGACCTTTTGGCCGTCCTACTTGGCACCCACATCATTTAAATTGTCAAAGCTCAAAGGAGGACATGGGTGTGCAGTCACGCTGTGAGTTTATATTTGTTTTGCTTTCAAGTTAATCTAGTTTCTTGAGTATGTCCGCGTCCCAGGCGAGGAGGGTCAGCAGCTAAGCGTGTAGTTTGAAGAATTCTTCAGACTTTTTTACAGCCCTCCCTTCCCTGTAGAAGCCAACATTCTAGAACGCATCGGTTCCTGTTTGTTTTGTTTTGTTTTTAAATCAACGTTATAGAGGTACTAGAGGCCCAATGCACGAATTCGTGCACAGGTGGGGTCCAGCCAGCCCGGCCCCAATCGGGGCCCAATCAGGACTGGGCTGGCTGGCCGTGGGGCGGGGCTGTGGGCCAGCTGACCCTCCCCCAATTGGTGTGTAGGGGGGGTGGATAGGGGGAAGGGCTGCGGGAGGTTGGCTGCCAGCCCTGCCCCTGATCAATGTGGGGGGCTGGTAGGGGGTGGAGCTGGCTAGGGGAGGAGTTGTGGACTGATTGGGGTTGTGGGGACCCATTGGGGGTGGGGCTGACAAGGGGGAGGGACCATAGGCGGTTGGCCAGCTGTCCCCATCCCTAATCGGGGTTGGTGGGGCAATGGGGGGCAGCCAGCTGGGGGGAGGGGCCACAGGAGGTTGGCCACTGGCCCCACCCCCCAATCAGCCAGTTCACTGGCTTCAGTGGGCGTCATAGCAACCGGTCGTTCCGGTCATTGCAGTGTTCTGGTCGCTGGCTTTTTATATAGGTAATTTGCAAACGTTAAAATGTACCCGCGTAAGTGTTTGGCAACTGTACACACATCTGTGTAACCTCCACACCATATAGCACAAAGCATACCCCACCCCCCTCATGATGTCACGTTCCTGTCGGCCCCTCCCACCCCACCCAGGAATCCCGGATGCTCTGTAGATTAGTTCTGCTCCCTCTTCAGCATCTCGGGATGGCCTTCCCCGTACACATCCCTCTGAGGCTGGCTGGCTTCGCCAAGCACATGCCTTTTAGGATTCACATGTGTGGTGTTCCATCCTATGGCTGTATAGAACAGTGGTCCTGTTAAAGTAGGAAGAGTCTTGGTGTGAACACGTTTTTCTGTTGCTCCCAGCACCAGGTGGGATGTCTGGGTGGTCTGCTAAGTGTGCAGTCAGCTGTATGTGAACTGACAATGGCTGTCCACAGACACTGCACATCTCCCTTCCTCCCAGCAGCCCTCCCGCGTAGCGCCCCCTGCTGGGAGTCTCTTATGTTAGCCTTCCAGGGACCCTAATGTTGCCTCACTGTGGTTTTCATTCACTTCCCTTTGATTAACAATAATGTTTTGAACAACTCTTCCTGTGCTTACTGGCCATTCCTATGTCTCTTTAGTGACATGTCACTTCAGATAATTTGCCCATTTTTCAAATTGGATTATTTTCTCCTTACTGAGCTGTAGGAGTTCTGTATCCGGCACAGCCCTCCTTTATTAGATATAGGTGGGGTTTTTGTTTTATTTTTTCCATTTTGTTAATGGTGTTTTTCATGGAGCAGAAGTTATTCATTCATTTCATGGAATCCAATTTTATATTTTTTCTTTGGTTTGTTTGATGTCCCTGAGATTAACGTTTTCTCTCATTTTCTTCTGTAAACTCACGAGAGATTTTATGTGACTCCTGAGTTCATTATTGGGCTTCAGGTGTAGTTATGTCTTCTTTTCTTTTTCCTCCCATTGCTGTAGCATCATTTGTGGTATCAACTTTTATATTTCCCCATTAAACTCCCTTTAATCGTTGCCAAAAGGCAGTTGACCATGTGTGTGAGAAAAGCTTTCTAAAATTCGCTAATCCAAATCTTGATAGTGTGTAATTTTGCCCATCAACTTTTTAATGTTTAAAGATTTTTAATTAGACTTATTAAATAAAATAAAGTTAATCATATAATACAACGCATAGTTGAATGGCTGGTTAAATAGCATCTGAATGTCATTAAACATCTTTAATATGCAAATTATTTCAGCCCCTGCCTTTTCGGGTAACAGGTTGCTGACAGGCTTGGTTTTGCTCCCTGTGGTTTTATAAAGGTGGGAACGAGATGGAAAGACGTGGTCTCCAAGTGCCTCCGGTGCCACTTCCAGCCCCTGCTGCTGTTTTACGCCAACCCCGACGGCACGGCGGTTTCCACCGAAGACGCGCTCAGGCAGGTCGTCAGCTGGCCGCATCAGAGACCCGGGGTGGAAAATATGGGTAATTCTTTGCCTTTTAGTTTAGTGTTTTTCTTTCTAACAGTCATACTAGGAATACTAATATCCTATGTAATAAAAGGCTAATAGGCAAATAGACCGAATGGTGGAATGACTGGTAGGAGCTGCCCTCTGGTGGTCAGTGTGCTCCCACAGGGGGAGTGCCGCTCAACTAGAAGCCAGGCTCATGGCTGGCGAGCACAGCAGCAGGTGGTGGCGGGAGTGCTAAGGATGTCTGACGGCTTAGGCCCCTGAGGACTCCCGGACTGTGAGAGGGTGCAGGCTGGGCTGAGGGGACTCCCCCAGTGCAAAAATTTTGTGCACCGGGCCTCTAGTACTGAATATAAAATGAAGGTTGAGGATAATTTAAAAATTTAGTTTCAGATGGAGTTCAGGAAGATGCTAATACATTGAGTTAATCTTTATCATCTTTCCTGATCAGTGACCTCACAGGCCCCCCTGGGAGCCACCCACGACAGTGGTCACACAGGTACAGAGGGGCTGCCCACTGCGAGCTCTTTCTAGCAGGAGGCATTGGGATTGAAGGTGAGGTAGCCACTGGGAATGCCCAGAGCAGCGAGGGAGTCTGTGTGCATTCACGGCACTTAGAAATCCTTGGAAGATGTCAGTCCTCTGAGTTTTAGTAATTGTCTACAGTATTAAAAGCATCTGAAAGGATGACTCAGACATCTGTTCTGGTAGGAGGAGGAAAGGGATGATGCATTTGTGCTTGTCTTTTTAAGGATCTGAAAGGCCCTCGATTTATAAGTCAGATAATTCCAAAGAGAATGGATTTGGTGATCAGGACAAACAGAGAGAAAATCAGAAATTTCAAACAGATGACATTTCATCCTTCAGTCGGAGCCACATCCCGGCGAGCGGTGGCCGAGGAGCAGGTATGTGTTTCAGTTGCCGTCTTCACAGTCCCTGAGGAGACACGCTGGCCCGGCTTCACTTCCTGACTCACTCCTGGCAGGGACCAGGCGACAGTAACAAGCAGCAGAAAAACTGTCTTTCCATTGATTCGCGTCTGAGATGTGTGGCCTCATCGGGACAGTTGGACCCTACCAGGGCCCGAGTTTCTCCACGGCTCCCAGCCCTCGCAGGCTGGAGGCAGTCTGGACTGTTACCAAAACTGTGGCCTCTCCTTCAGGATGGCCATTGCCAACTTGAGAGGAAAAACACAGTTAACCATTCAGCTCACATGCCAGAATTAAATTTACAATTAGTGACTGCAGTGGCAGTTCAAAGCTACAGTCGGGTTTGTTCTTATCCTCGTTGTTATTCAGCTCTCCTGTTATTGTTATCCCACAACTTTAATTTTCACAACCCAAGTTCAGTGACAGGTCCAAAGTGAGACCTCAGTGCGGTGTGCAGCACTGCTCAGAGACACCCTGACTCTACTTGGGTGGCTGTTCAGGATGCTTTGTAAGCAACTTTTAAAAAAAATTTTTGTTGTTAATCCTCACCTGAGGATATTTTTTCAAGAGAGAGTGGAAGGGAGGGGGAGAGACAGAGAGAGGGAAACATTGATGTGAGAAAGACACATTGATTGGTTGCTTCCCACACGAGCCCCAACTAGGGCTGGGGATTCAGGGGCCTTCAACCGAGTTATGTGCTCTTGACAAGAATCAAACCTGGGACCCATCAGTCCACAGGCCTACACTCTATTTTTGTTTTGTTTTTAAAATTGATTTCAAAGAGAGGAAGGGAGAGGGAGAGAGAATTAGCCATCAGCTGCTTCCTGCATGCCCCCTACTGGGGATTAAGCCCATGGGAATCGAACCATGACCTCCTGGTTCATGGGTTGACGCTCAACCACTGGCCACACCAGCCGGGCAACTTTTTAATATATTAGTGAAGTAATGTTTAACCAAAAAGGTAACCCATAATCAAGGAAGGTAAGATTCAGAATGAACAGTTACCATCAACAAAGAAGTACACTAAGTGCTTTTTAAAATTCTAAATGGAAACATACCATTTCCCTCTTATGTATTGTTGATACTTTAGATTAAGCCATTATTTGTTTTTCTAAACATGCCTAGTTTAAGCCCAGGAACTGTGTGTGTGTGAACACATACGTTGGCATCAGACAGCTTGGCGCTATCTGTATCTACATTGTGAGTGATGTGAACTTGGCAGGTTCGTTACTTCTGCTTCCCGATCCCAGATGGAGCTGTATTTGTGCTCATCTCGAGATGAAAGTGAGTTAGGACGCGTGGCGCCCATCACCAGCCTTTATGTCTTACATTTCAGTAGAAGCTCCTTCTCCTGCACACTCACTTTAGATGCTTGACAACAAGTTTTAAAGGTAACACGCATCTCCATTGCCAGGAGACATCACACTAACTTGATTTAGTTAAACATAAAAATGAGTTTACTCTTACTTTAATGCGTGTTTTGTTTTTAACACAGAGCGTCTTAAATGTTTCATACAGTGCAGTTTGTGTGCGTAGTGAGCAGTTAGAAAATGATGTGCTTCCTGACTGGACGACTGATTTCCCCTACAGCTAAGCCGGGACCCAGCGACGCCCGAGAGAAGATGAAGGGCCTCTCCAGGGAGTGTGCCCTGAAGGCACTGGAGCAGAGGCGCCTCCTGTGCTCGCACAGGAGGGGCATGGGTCGGCACCGAGGTGAGCCAGGGGCGGGCAGCGCGAGTTGGTAAGGGGCCCTAAAGCCTTATCGGAACACTACATTTTATAGCTTGAATACAGTTTAACCATCCTATCCTATGTAATAAAAGGGTAGTATGCAAATTGACCAAAAGGCAGGACGACTGGTCACTATTACACACACTGACCATCAGGGGGCAGACACTTAATGCAGGAGCTGCCCCCTGGTGGTCAGTGCGCTCCCACAAGGGGAGTGCTGCTCAGCCAGAGGCCAGGTTCACAGCTGGCGAGCGCAGCGGCGGTGGCAGGAGCCTCTCCTGCCTCTGCGGCAATGTTAAGGATGTCCTACTGATTGGACATCCCCTGAGGGCTCCCAGATTGTGAGAGGGTGCAGGCCAGGCTGAGGGACCACTTCCCCACCCCTCGAGTGCACAAATTTTGTGCACCAGGCCTCTAGTTTTAAATATATGTATCTGTTTATATGTCATATATCTTTTTTTTTATATTTTATTGATTTTTTTTACAGAGAGGAAGGGAGAGAGATAGAGAGTTAGAAACATCGACCAGCTGCCTCCTGCACATCTCCCACTGGGGATGTGCCCGCAACCCAGGCACATGCCCTTGACCGGAATCGAACCCGGGACCCCCCAGTCCGCAGGCCAACGCTCCATCCACTGAGCCAAACCGGCCTCGGCATATGTCATATATCTTAATATGATTTCTCTAATACACCTGTTGAACCTGTAGATGTAAATTTTCCTCATTCTTGTTTAATTCTAGTCTGGAATACTTTGCTGTTTTAGCTTTTAATTCAAAGTTAAATGAATAAAAGTTAATTTCTTTAAAATTTTTTAAAATATATTTTTATTGATTTCAGAGAGGAAAGGGGGGGAAGGGAGAGGGAGGGAGAGGGAAACATCAATGATGAGAGAAAAGCATTGATCGGTTGCCTCCTACACCCTCCCTACAGGGGATTGAGCCCACAACCCAGGCATGTGCCTTGACTGGGAATCGAACCGTGACTTCCTGGTGATGAGCCACACTGGCTGGACAATTTATTTAATTTTTAATTAAAATTGATTGCAGCCCACTCGTGGTGCACTCAGTGAGGAGGATTATAGAAAAAGTGACAGGAGCTCGCTTTCCTGGCGCCCCGATCACCCCTCGGTCCCCATCGTTGTTCCATTCACCATGAGCCTCAGCACTTTCCCTGTGCACAGCCAGGTGTAACTGAGACGTGGCCTGTAGAAAGGGTGTGAGATTGACCTTTGTGTGCCTGTGTGTACAGCCACAGCAGGATCCTTGCCAGGAATCGCTGGGTTAAGGGGTCTGTTTTGGACTTGGTCGCTGTGGCTCAGTTGCCCTCCTAACGGGGACCCGTCCACGGTCCCACCACAGCGACTGGGCATCTTGTCTTCCCCCTCCGCAGCGATTGATCTCACAGACTTTTGACACTCTGCTAGCATAAGAGGTAGGACATTTTTTTTTTGTTTTTCATGAACCATAAATGAGGTGGAATACTGTTTTTTTTAAATTAATTATCTTGTGATCTCTTTAGAGTTATTTTAAAGTCAGTATGTAGCCGTTTAATTTACAAACGCCTCAGTTAGCACAGGACTCGAGCCCTGGATGGTGGAATCGCCACTTACTCCTCCTGCTTAGACATCTTCTCCAAGTGGCTGTGGCTGAGGCGGCCCTGAGAGTGGTCGTGTGTCTCCTTATTTGTTTTAAAGATGTGCTGGATGAAGACCTTCCACGTGTCAAGCCCGGATCACCGCCTGCCCCAAACGGCTTCCGACAATACAGCAGTCACCCTGCATCTCCCGGTCAGGGGCGGGGGCCGTGTGGCCAGGACCCACCCACCCAGAGCCGGGCGTCTGCGCAGGTCCCGCGTGCGGGGAGGCCCCAGGCTCCTGGTCCGGGGGTGCAGGGTGACAGCGGCCCTGGGTACGAGACAGACAGCAGCCTGGACTCTCGGGGTAAAGGCAGCAGCCGCCACAGCAGGAGCGGGAGCCGAGGCTGGAAGCCCATGAGAGAGACCCTGAATGTCGACAGTGTCCTCAGCGAGAGTGAGAAACGGCAGCACAGTCCACGACACAGGCCGAGCGCCAGTCACACGCCCAGATGCAGGGACCAGAGCCCCAGCAGCTGGCCCCAGGGGCCGCCCAAGCAGAAGTGCTTGACGACCGTCTACGAGGATGAAGTGAGGCAGGAGCTGGGCAGCAGGCGTTCCCCCGACGGCCCGGGGAAAGGCCTCACCGAGACGGGCATCCCTGGCGACGCCTGGCAGGGGCAGAGGACTGAGTCCGACTACGAGAGCAGCGACCACGTCAGCAGCGGTTCCGCCAGCCTGGACTCGCCGGGTGTGGATGGCGCCGGGACCGCGGAGCCCCTCAGGTAGTGCAGTCATGGGAGGGAGCGCCCCTCCCCAGGCACCTCCTTAATCATTTGAAGTGATTTTCAAAGTCCAGGGTCTGTTCAGTGTGATGACAGGAGCTTGAGCTCAAACCCAAAACCCAAGGCTCTTTTCTTTTCCTCTAGTAAAACCTTCCCTTGCCTCCATTTCTGGTTCATTCAACTCCTGTCACCATGTTCTGAGGTGTGAAGCCTCACCTCTTGGAGTTGATGGCAAGGGGAGACTGCCTCCAAGTCAGTGATTTTCTTTTTTTTTTTTCATGCAAAGTGATTTCTGTAGCTTTTTGGCCTAAGATCCTAGCAACTTGAACACTAACCAGTCCCCCTCCTGGCTTGAGGAGTACTTCAAGGTCAGTCTGCAGGGAACAATAAATATTTAATATGACATAAAAATGACGCTGCGGGTCGTTCGATGTTTCAGGTTCTTATTTTCAGTGGTTATTTCCAGATTCCAAAACACACAGCTGTGTAGGAAACGGAAATTATAGAAATACACTCTCATGGTCGCATTGAAAGCTGTTGAAAGGTGCTACAGGTGTAAAGTGCAGCTCTGAGTGGGTTGCTGCGTGCCCATGAAGCCAGTTGTTTAATTCTTGCATCTAGTTCATGCCTGTTCTCCCGCCTCTGGCATTTGTACCTCGGACACGGGGCTATTTTATGCTCACAGCCCCGCCCGTGGAGACACAGCTTCCTTCAGCAGATGTGGAAGAGTGCAGCCACCCCACTGGGTTTGTGCTCAGCGATTCTGAGCGTGTGGGGTTGCTGTCCTGGTCCATTGCACTTGGGAACCCGGGAACCCTGCCCCCAGCCTGCTCAGCGGCTGGCTTCCTGGGTCAGCCTATCGACTTTATGCTTTTAGTGCATCCAGAACATTGTGCTTTGATATTAGATGGTGCTTCACCACCTTCATTACTAAAACGCCAGATGTGCAGAAATCAGCTGCTTGTGTTCCATTAACAGCTGGGGAACTTCTTGTCAGGCAGGGGATTTCAGCTCCTGGGGATGAGTAGCTTAGGGTGGTAGAGAGGTTGGGGCTTCGTAACCTTGGGTTTTACTTATTGGGCAAATTAACTTCACTTCCTCGCCTCAGTCTGCTGTAAGCTGCGGGTGAGAAGTGCTGTGAGTGCCCTTGTGAGAGGCAAGTGAAATCGTGTGCGTTAACACCTAGAACAGCACGTGGCGTTTGCAATCGCTTAACGAGTGTTGTTTTCTTTCTCTGTCTCAGAGTAACTGAAATGGTAACTCATGGTAGCTGATGTGTCCCGTGTGTGTTTTGTTCTGTTCTGTTTTTTAGTGACCAGAGTAAGACAAGCAATCGAAATACAGAACGTGTGAACTGTGCCTCCCAGCAGAGTGAAAACCACCTGGAAGGTAACTTTTCATTTAAATAGATTGTAACTGTGCTCATCAGAGTGATGACGCTAAAGCAATCCTGTCAGGAGAAGTGATGAGCGATGATTTGGAGGTGAGCGGAGCCCGTGCTGGGAGCCTTTGCAGGGACGGGAAGGGAGTGTCACTCAGGACGGCTCTGTCCTCGCTGGACAGCGGTGAGGACCTCAGGTCCCCGGGTCATAGCGCTGTTTCTTGTTCATGTCCGTGTGCAGGACGGTCAGCCTGCTGACTGACCCAGGTGATCACGGGCCCAGCAACGGGACCCCATCGGCACTGATGCTTCTCTGACCATGGCTGTATGGAGGTGGGGGTGCCCCGCACGGAGAATCACATGTTAGTTCCCAAAGCTTTGCCCAGGAGTGGATTGGCATGCCACGCTCATCTCACTGGCCATAGGCCTGATTGCAGAGGGGAAGGGCCATGTCACATGCACAACACCCGGTGTCCACCACAGGGTCAAGGACAAAAACTGTCAGCAGCTGCGGGACAAGCTCAGTCGGAAACAGTGGGCACTGGTGCGGTCACTCCGGTGCCTGTGGTGCGGGTCTCTCTGGTGCCTGTGGTGCGGGTCACTCCGGTGGGTCCCTGTGGCGCGGGTCTCTCCGGTGCCTGTGGCGCGGGTCGCTCCGGTGCCTGTGGCGCGGGTCGCTCCGGTGCCTGTGGTGTGGGTCTCTCTGGTGCCTTAGGCGCAGTCCACTCTGGTGCATTGCCAGCAGCCAGTAGCAGCCCAGAAGCCAAGGGTGTTGGGGGAAGGGGGATGTACAGAACTTGCAGTGCTGTCGAGGGGTCCCTGTGTCTGGGAGGCTTGGGGGAACCATGAGCAACTACTATTGAGGTTGCAGGGACCAACAGTAGAAATGGTAAAATTCAGAGGATTAGAAGGAATTTAATTTTTCAAAATAAAGAGTAGCCATAAAAAACAAACTTTAAAGTTTGTTTTCAGTATTTATCCTCCTGAAGGCCTGTGGAGATCATTGTTCAGGTGGCAGACTTGAATATGGCTAAGCGCTAACTTATTTTGTTTCCATCAAAGGGTATAATATCAGAAGGAAACACTGATATTGAGGAAATAGTCTTCCTTTCCCATGTAAATGTCTCGCCTGTTTAACAAATCTGATCACGTCTGGTAAGCGAGCATTACAGGAAGCAGCAAAGGGCTGGCCAGAGGCCACAGCCGAGGTGGGGAGCTTGAACAATGACCCCAGTTCAGGGTCTTGACAGAATGGCGCTGGCCTCCCGAGAGCATATCGCACAGGCCGTGGGGCCTGCGGTCAGGATCGCGCTGCTGTGAGAGCGTGAGAGTGGGCACTGGTTTCCCATTGAACACGAGAGAGTGGGCATGTAGCCCACTTAGAACAGTGTTTTTAAATATATTTTTATTGATTTCAGAGAGGAAGGGAGAGAAAGAGAGAGAAATGTCAATGGTGAGAGAGAATCATTGATTGGCTGCCTCCTGCACACCCCCTACTGGGGAGCGAGCCCACAACCCAGGTATGTGCCCTTGATTGGAATTGAACCTTGGAGCCTTCAGCCCACAGGCCAACGCTCTCTTCACTGAGCCACACCAGCCAGGGCTGAAACAATTCTTATGGTGGTAAAATACGCATGACCTTGGCCATTCGAATAACCACTTTTAAGTGACAGCTCAGTGGCATAAAGTCCACTCACATTGTTATGCAACCCACACCTCTCCCATCTTCACTCCCATCTTCTCACACTGAAGCTCTGCCCCCATCCCCCCCTCCCTGCTCCTCCCAGCAGCCACCTTGCTTTCTGTCTCTGAACTGGACTAGTCTAGGCACCTCAGAGAAGAGGGATCGAACTGACTGTTTTGTGACTGGCTTATTTCACTTCACATAATGTCTTTAGGTTTCATCCCTGTGGTGCCTGTGTCGGAATTCCCCTCCTTTTTAAGACGGGGTAGTTTCCATTGTGTGACCTGATGCGTTTGTTTATCCATCTGTCTGCTGTTGGACATTCGGGCCCCTCCACCTGTGGCCGTTGGGAGCAGCACTCCTGTGAGCCAGGGAGACAGGGACCTGAGAGTGCACCCGGTGTGGCTGCTGGGTCCTTGAGGGACCATCCCAGCAGCTGCACATTCCACAGCCCTGCAGTGCACGGGGTGCCCGCTCTCCACCCCTCCCAGCAAGCGTATCGTCTGGGCTCCTTGATGGTTGCTATCCTAACGGGTGTGTGAGCCTCTTTTTATTTAGCTACATAAATTGCATCTGTTAAAATTATTTCTTGCCCAGCGGCGTGGCCTATGAACCGGGAGGTCACAGTGCAATTCCCAGAGCATATGCCTGCGCTGAGGGCTCAATCCCCAGGAGGGGCTGCAGGAAGCAACCGATGGATGCTATTCTCTCTCATCGATGCTTCTATTTCTCTCTCCTTCTGCTTTCCCCCCTTTAAAATCAATAAAATACACTCATCTCCTGCTGGGCACGTGGACTGTGTCCATATCTTAGCTGTTGTAGATTGTGCTGCTATGAACATATGGGTGCATATATCCTTTCTGATTGGTGTTTCGGATTTCTTAGGATATATTCCTAGAAGTGAGATCACTGGGGTCAAATGGCAATTCCATATTTAATTTTTTTAGGAAATTCCAGACTGTTTTCCATAGTGAGTGGCTGCACCAGTCTGCGTTCCCACCAGCAATGCACTAGGCTTCCCTTTTCTCCACATCCTCGCCGGCACTTGTCATTTGTAGATTTGTTGATATAGCCATTCTGACAGGTGTGAGGTTATACCTCATTGTGAGGTGATAGCCCAAGTGCCCATCAATAGGTGAGTGGATAAAAAAGCTGTGGTACATTTATACTGTGGAATACTATGAAGCTGTAAAATAGAAGGAACTCTTACCCTTTGCAACAGCATGGAGGGACCTGGAGAGTATTAAGCTAAGTGAAATAAGCCAGTCAGAGAAAGACAAGTGTCACATGATCTCACTCATATAGAATCTAATGAACAAAATAAACTGATGAATAAAATAAATCCAGAGACATAGAAGCATGGAACAGACTGAGGCGGAAGCTCAGGGAAGACGGGGAGGGAGGGTGATGGGGAAGTGATCACTGAAGAGCTTGTATTCATATGTGCATAAGCCATGGCCACTGCCAGTAGGCGGGCGAAGGCCTGGGGTGGGGGCAGGCTAGAAGGGGTCAGTGGGAAGGGGGGAGGGGACATATGTAATACTTTCAACAATAAAGATTTAAAATAAATATATAAATAAAGACTGAGATGGATTTACAGTGTCACCAGAATAAAGCATGAGTGAAGTGTAGACACCCTCAATTTTAAAAATGTCTGATTCCGTGTACATCAGAGCCCCGTGGTTCTTACTGGCTGCCTGGCTCACGTCCCAGCCTGTGTCTTGCCCCCTGCCCAGGCCTCGGGAAGGGGTTTATGAGGCAGTTAGGGATGTAGGCCTAGATCTCAGGAAAGATGATGTATTTGGACTCATCAGCATGTATGGGAGCTGAATGGCATGGATGTGAGCTGTAGCACTCGAGAACTGGAGACGAAGAAAGAGATAGGAAAAGAGAGGAAGGATCTGTTTTCTTCATCAGTTTATTCTGTTCATTTGATTCCACATATGAGTGGGGTTTGCTGGGTGAGAAAGGTGAGCCGGGACTGAGAGAAGGAGCCATGTTGGGAAAGTGTGAGGAGTAGCTGGGAAGGCTGAGGAAACACAGCTGGGGGTCATCCCAGGGACCCCGGGGAGCTTCCTGAGGGATTGGGGTCACAGAGTGAGCAGCGTCAGGGTTAGATGTCCGCTTCTCAGTGGTCCTCAGTGATGCAGGAGAGCCATCATGCTGGAGGGCATGAGACATGAAGCAGGATCTGAGTGAGGCGTTGGGAAGTAGGCTGTGTTCTTGGTGCCTCACTCGTGTGTCAGACCACAGGGGGGATGTTCACTGGAGGGAATCTGGGGAAGGGCACAGGGATTCCTAGTACTAGGCTTAATCTTCCAACTTTTCTGAACTTCCTGAAGTGATCTATTTATATAAAAGCCTAAGCAACCGTTCAGCCGTTCCACTGGTAGCTATGACGTGCACTGACCACCAGGGGCAGATGTTCCGACTGGTAGGTTAGCTTGCTGCTGGAGTCTGGCCAATCGGGACTGGGCGAGACTGGCCGGACATACCCTGGAGCCCTCCCGTGGTCCCTCCCCAGCCCCGATCACGCACTGGTGGGGTCCCTCGGCCTGGCCTGTGCCCTCATTGGTTTCAGCCCAATCTCCACAGGCCAGGCCAAGGGATCCCATGTGCACCAGGCCTCTAGTTTTCAAATAAAAAGGTTTCCCAGTAGAATTAAAAGTAAATAACAGGGACGTGGCTTTACCACATCTGTCCAACCTTGGCTGGGATTAGCCCAGCAGCACCTGGAGGAGGAAAATGAAGGCCAGAGCTCAGCTTGGCATTCGTGTCAGGAGTCAGGAATAAGGATGCCCTAGGAGGAGGGCGGGAGCAGGGCGGGGCCAGGACAGCCAGCATGGTGTCTGGAGGGAGAGCTGGAGGGAACCAGGAGAGGCAGGCCTGAGCAGGAGATGAGGGCAGGGCCTCCATCCCTGTGCTGTGCTCAGTGGGGTGTGGAAGGAGCTCACACCCAGTGCTATCTTCCTCCAGGAGCCGAGGGTGTCTGCTGAAATCCTGTATGTTCAGATATTGCAGATGACACACAACAAGTCTCAAAGGGACTATTAGGTTTTTCAGAAAACGTGTGCCACCAGCTTTGGAGTTAGCAATCCTTGGCTCAGTCTCAGTTGAGGGTAGAAGTCAGCCTTAGTTCAAGCTGAGAATCTGGATCCTGGGAATGACAAATTAGCCTGTGCTCAAAATATCCGTTAGTTCCCTGAATTTCTTACTACAAAAAAGTCTGTTGAGTGAAATAGACTACCCTGAATAGTGTTAAGTTCTAGAATCAGTAAATGAAAACAGTTTTATTAGAAGTCTGTACATGTGCCTGTTTACTTTCTCTAAGGTTTCCTCCCCCAAACTGCAGAGTGTATTCATTTAAAACAGTCTATAATAAAAAAGCATAATATGCTAATTAGACCAGACAGCCGAATGTCCTTCAGACAAAGCCATTGCAGCTGCGAGGGCCAAGGGCAGGCAGCCGTGGCAGCCTGCAGTGGCAGCAATGGCAGGGTGATGGGGGCGGCACCTTCCCCTGATCGGCCTAGTTGCCTCCCCTGAGGGCTCCTGGACTGTGAGGGGGCAGGCTGGGCTGAGGGGATCCCCCCCCTAACCCCCCAGTGCACGAATTTCCGTGCACCGGGCCCTAGTAACATTATAAAGTGTATCTAGAGAAGAGGGCCTTTGCCAGTTGACTCGTTCCTGTGACGCACATTGATGTTCTGAGTGTCCGGCTGCAGAGGGCAGTGACTGGCACACAGCACCACCAAACGGTGATGTCGTTTTAAAACTGGAAGCGTTCGGTATTGAGTTTGTCGCAAAATAGCATGATTTGCTTTTTGTTTAAATTGTAATTCCAGTGAGAAAAGTTTCCGACACCTGCCTTTTGATGTTGTGTCCTCCCAACATTTAGTTATTTGGGAGCGTTGTTAAAGTAGCCACTCATCCCTGTGGGTGAATTTAGCCAGAAATAGTCATCCAAGGGAAGAAATGTGCGTTTCCTAAAGTATTCAGATCCTATTTGCACATCTTATAATTCAGGCCAGATCATTAATTATATGACTGCTCTTGAACGTTTAGGCTTTGTACGGCAGTGTTTCTCTTTATTCTGACAGAGAGAGGGCAATTTGGTTTTCTGGCTACTTAATGTCTGTTTCAAACCGAGGCCATCTTTTCAGATAAAGTATATATTCTTGACTGTTGGGCTTTGGGTTTTTTGGTATACAGTATCAAAATTAGCATTATTAACTAAAGCTCTCTGCCCTGACATTGTGGCATCATTTGTGCCAACTGTTAAAATCGGTCTATTTTAGATTTGCAAAGAACCTGGAGCCAAAATTCCCGTAAAGACACATGGATGTCTATGTCAGCAGGAGAGAAAAATAGTGCATCTATTTTTAAGGCAGCGGAATTCTGAAGTCAGACCACTTGGTTGAATGCTTGCCATAGTGACTGAAATTCCACACACTCACAGAGCCTCTGCTGCCCCCTGCTGCCGGGGTGTGGACACTTGAACAAAAGGCAAGAGTTCTTGAAGATTTATTGTTTTCTTGTGTGTGAGTCTATTAGACTTGAAATTATGAGTAAGTTAAAAAGTAAAATAAATATTCTGAAGTTAAAATCAAAATGGGTAGAAAATTATCATGTAATTTTAAGTTACAAATGAGCCAGGTTCTTTTTGACACTTTATTTAACCATAAAGTAACTGGGGGGGGGGGGGGGGG
>JAWPEG010000011.1:104296959-104308740 GCA_035771395.1 Myotis vivesi
GTGAGCCCAGGCAATGTGCCCCACTTCCGCGCCACTAAGACTGGGGCCTCCACTGCCTTTTATTTAGGCGGCACTAGAGTGGCGCTCGGGCGGAGACCGTCTCAGAGTCCACTTCCCTGGCCCGGATCCAGAAGGGGAACACGGTGCACAGGGTGGGGCTGACCTAAGGAAGGAAAACAGCGTTTCCCATTTAGCTGCGTGTTCGTTCTGTAGGTTTCCAGGGAATGTCTTCTGTGTGCTGGATTCTGAGATGGCCTCTGGGGAAACGGTAACAGATAAAGGGCTTACTGGTCTGGTGGAAGTGAGCCTCAGTCTTTAGCAAGTGAACGCCAGCCCTGCAGCCCCCTCATTCCCTAAGGGAAGGTTGTACTGGGAGGTGTCCTTACCTGTGAGCAGCATTGCATTTGGGTGTTAAATTCCCATGTATATTATACAGTTCTTTCTTGGGAGTTGCTTCAAGGTTTAACCTCCAGAACCTGATCAAAGTCAAATACAGATTTTTTTGGTAGGGTAATATTTAGATGTTTTGATCAACTATGGATTCCACTTGAATTCTGAGGGACAGGGTAGTTTTTAAGAATATACCCTGATGGTCAACTTAGGGATAAAAGGGCATCTATGATAGAGTTCCAAATTATTGTTTAAAAAATAAGTTCTGTTTTAATGCCTTTGCTTCATTTTCTTTGGCCTTTAATTTGGTGTGCATGAGAACGAGAGGAAATTGAGATAACTGAACATGGTGAGAAGGTCACTAAAACAAGGAGAACACAGACACTAGAGCTGCACAGAGTGTAGGCAGCTAATTGAAAATGCCAGCTGATGCCATATACTTGGTTATCTTCTGTGGGCATCAGCCCATGAAAGTGCATTGTGGGACTCGATGTTCAAACCAGTGGCCCAGCTTCGCCAGACAGAGACGCTGTGGGGTGACCTTGTACTTAGGCACATGCGCATGAGGGCTCCGGGTGTGGGGAGCCAGGTGTGGCTGCTGCCACCTGCCAGCTGGCACATTGCTGGGTCACCTGCCCCTTCGGGTGAGAAGAGGAGTGGCTCACAGTACAGCTGAGATGGGGGGTTTTAGGAAGCAGCTATTTTTTTAATCGAGAGCAGTGGTTTAAACCTTTTAACCGCATATCATTATATCATTAAAAAACATTGAGGACCTCAAGACCTTTGTTTGTATAGTTGTATCTATCAATATTGGCTGTACTAGGCATTAAACCAAACATTTAAAATATTTTAAATAACCAAACTCACGCATGGTTTTATAACATCCACGTATCTTTATTTGGGAAATACTGGTTTGCTAAATTCTGTAAGTCTTCCAGTCCTTGATCCTTTTTTTTTTTTTAAGGAAGAGTTCATTTTTAATTCTTTTAATATATATGTTTTATTGTTGATAGTATTATAGATATCTCCCACCCCATCCCCCCTTTTCCCCCCTCCTCCCAGGTCTTACCCCCCGCCCCCCCAGTTCTTCCCCACCCTATGGCCCGTGCCCATGGCTCTGCATATAAGTATATAAGTTCTTTGGTTTATCTCTTCTTGTCCCCCCAGCCCCACATCGAGGTATGTTCATCTGTTTCATGCCTCCCTGCTTCGGGTCTTATTTTGATACTATCTTTATATATCTTTTTTTAAACCCTATTTGTTAATATCCCTACAGACTTTAGCAGAAAGTCTATAATAATTGGGAAGCTAAAAAATTCACAGAGGTAGGTAGTAAGTTTTTCGAAAGTCTTACTTTGATCTAAAAGCTTGAATTCCATAACTGGCAGTAAACACTGCTAGTTGGTTTTCTTGAAGTCAAGTATTCACTTCTTTAATGTTCAAGAAAATTTCTGCCAAATAACCAAGTCTGATACCCATACTTGTCATCTTTTCCAGTAAAAATGGTGTTCAGTTGTAAGAGTAAATAATTATTATCCACTTCTCACAACCCACTTGGGCGGTTAGGGTTAGGGTTCATCAGTGGCAGTGGGGGTTAGCGTTAGGGTTCGTCAGTGGCAGAGGGGGATTAAGGTTCGGCAGTGGCAGTGGGGTGTGGTTAGGGTTAGGGTTATTAGTGGCAGTGGGGGGGGTTAGGGTTTGTCAGTGGCAGTGGGTTAGGGTTCGTCAGTGGCAGAGGGGGATTAGGGTTCGGTAGTGGCAGTGGGGTGTGGTTAGGGTTAGGGTTTTTAGTGGCAGTGGGGGGGTGTAACGTGGTGTACGCTGTGACCCAGTGGTGCTCCTACTCCTGTGAGGCAGGTGAATCATTCCTGTGGTCTCGTTACTGAGGAAGCGCCGTTGTCAGGGCTGAGGGCCTGGCTCAGTCACCACCCGGTCAGCCGTGACTCTAGGCTCCCACCGAGCCCTCCGTCCTCAAACGAGGGTCCCGTACCTCCTCAGCCAGGACACAGGCACCCGGGACTCATTCACCCAGGACAGAAGCACCTGGGACACAGGCACCCGGGACTCATACACCCGGGACACAGGCACCCGGGACTCATACACCCGGGACACAGGCACCCGGGACACAGGCACCTGGGACACATACACCCGGGACACAGGCACCCGGGACACAGGCACCTGGAACACTGTCACCCGGGACACAGGCACCCGGGACACAGGTAACCGGGACTCATACACCCGGGACACAGGCACCTGGAACACTGTCACCCAGGACACAGGCACCCAGCACACAGGCACCCGGGACACAGGCACCTGGGACTCATACACCCGGGACACAGGCACCTGGGACACAGGCCCTGGTCCAGCCCAATCTGTGGGAAGAGCATTTTTCTGGCATTGCTGACACTTTCAGGTGACAGATTGAGGGAAGAGCCACTCATTCTGTAGAAAGGGCCAGAAAAGAGGTGCTATTTGAGCTGAGTCGAGGAATTCGTTTTGCTTGTTAACTGGAAGATTTTAAATGCTCCCGCTTTTCTCCCTCCTCAGGCTGCAGAAAAGAATTCAAGAACTTGGAAGTAGGCTGTAAGTCTCATGACCCAGAATCACATCCACAAATAAAAAACCCTGTAATGAAAAGGTAAGGAGGGACAGTTGGGAATATTAATGTCTTTTTCATAAGTGGGTGTATTAGAGGAAAGCTTCACTTACAGACAGGCACAGTGCCCGTTACTACCCGCAGCCGTGGCCTGCGGCATGCTGATACCCGTCTTATTGGGGGGCAGTTAGAAGGATGTAGATCTAAGGAGAGAGGGCCACGGGCACAACACAATTGCTTCAGTCCTCGTAGATCCTTACAAAGTAGATGGTATTTTGCAAGAGAAAATTCGGGACTTAGATGAAACAATTTGTCCAAAGTAGTGGAGCTGAGACCTGACCATAGCTCTTGTCTACCTAGCAAAGCCTCAGCTCTCCATCCTTCTGTAATGCCCATGATAAAAATGACCAGGTGAGCAAAACTGCAGTGTGCTACCTTTTATCTTCACCTTAGAGGTTAATCACTACCTAAATAGATGTAATCTTGGTTAACTAGATTATTTTAAATTAGTCTCCTATCCTTATGTGTCAAGATTAAAGTACCTCCATTACTGTAAACTCTGCAATGTTGGTTGGGAAGTGTCTTAGGGGATTAAAGAGTTTGCTGGGAATATCTTCCTTAAGTCTGAAATTCACAGCTTTTGAAATCACACTTCTCACGCTTAGAAACTTGGCCGGTGTTTCTGGTCAGCACTCCTGTGTGGTTGAGACTCAGAGTGTAAGACCTTAATGCTTCAGATCCCTTCCGTTTCTGTGATGTCACAAAAGTCGCCTAAAGTGCTGCTGTGAGGGGAGGTGACCCGACAGTTCCCTCCCGCGCCACCTGCTCGCATGTGGGGCTGCAGCTTCGCTTTGCTTTTCTACTCCAGGTCCCATGGACGTGACCCCAGCTGGAAGCTGCTCCCTGCGTCGGGGCCACACGTCCTCCGGGGCCTCCCAGCTGGTGAGCTCACCCTGTCAGGGGAGCAGAAGCCTGAACACGCCAGTGAGTGCCAGTTTCCCGAGCGGCCAGATGGAGGCAGCTCCGAGGGGGCAGGTGCGCTCTCTCACACCAATGCTAGTCCTCCTTCTGGAATGAGAACAAACAGCGATGACTTCGAACCAGCCTCGGTACCCAGGAGAGCTGCGGGGCTCCCGCCTGGCGCTGCCCCCCTTGCCCGGCAGTGCACGGCCACGGACCCGTGCTCCCCGGAGACCTTCCCACCCAGGGGGCGTGGGGCTCCGTCCCCTCACAGAGCCAACGGTGGTCAGGTGCCAAAACTCATTTGCCAGAATCCACCACCCCCTTTGCCACCAAAAAGGTATGCTGTGACCCGTGTGCCACAGCCAGGGAAAAACAGCCCTGCACCCGCGGCCAGGCTCCCAGAGGCGCCCAGCGCTCGCTCGGCTGGTCCTCTGCCGCTCAGCATGGGGACAGCAGAACCAGGCTCCACAGTGAGCGCCCCTTTCCGGGACGAAAGGCTCAAGCAGACGGTCCATGCAAGAGAGCGCATGGGCGCCGCCCGGAACCCCCCGGCCAGCTCAGCCAGCGGTGCCCAGGCGGGCCTGGGGGCAGGTGTGGCTGCCTCTTGCCAACCAGCAGACTGGAGTCCGGCCTGTCCCGGGGAGACCATCTGCCTCACCACCTACTTCTCCGTCGACAGCTGCATGACCGACACGTACAGGCTCAAGTACCACCAAAGGCCCAAGCTCTGCCTCCCCGAGCGCTCCAGCTGCGGGAGCGAGAACCCGGCCCCTCTGGGCGCAGGAGGCCTGGGACCTATGTTGCCAGACAGCCTCGGGACAAGCTGCCCTCCTGAGCAAAGACACAAACCCAGTGTCCACTGTGATAGATGAACCAGGACCCCGCAGCTCATGCTCAGAGGCCATCACAGCAGGAGGGAGTTCGATGGACCGAGCCTAGTGAGCAATGAAATGAAAACCGTGGTGTCATTCGTCACTTTAGCTTTCTCTGTGTACTTTTACCTCGAGACAATCAACTTACTGGGTATTTTAGAAATCCCGTTGAGTCTTGGCTTGCCTCGAAAAATAGGGGCGTGCAGAAAGTCACTTATTGTATGCTGTGGTTGAATAAAAATGGAGTCTGTCCCTTTATTTTGTGGTTGGTAGAACCCCGAGTGTGAGAGTATCCAGAACTTGTGTGTGGAGATGGTTACCCTGTGCTAACTGAAACGTGCCAGGGGATGTGTAGTGGTAGGCAAAGCCGGCTGGGCTTTCTGAACGGGCACTTTCTCGTAGGGCCAAAGGACACTTGGCCAGCCCGTGGGTTCCGACTTCTTAGACAATACCAACCCGTGAAATTGATAGCATTTGGGGGAAAAGCCTTAATGATAAAGACATTTTAAAAATATATATATTTTTTATTGCTTTCAGAGAGGAAGAGAGAGGTAAATAGAAATACAAACATCATGATGAGAGAGAATCATTGATCAGCTGCCTCCTGCACACCCCACACTGGGGATCGAGCCCGCAACCCAGGCCTGTGCCCTGACTGGGAATCGAACCATGACCTCCTGGTTCATAGGTCGGCGCTCAACCACTGAGCCACACTGCTGGGCAATAAAGAAAATTATAAATTCAATACTGAAGGTCAAAACAGGAGAAACTTATTTTGCTCCTAGAACTTTCATATTCAGAATGCCTAGTTAACATCAGTTTGGCCTTTGTTGTATCAATAAACAATACTTCAGCCAGGTAAGCTAAAAATAATAAAATACTTAGCTTTAGTATATTTATTTATCTTGTTACTTTTTTAAACGTTTGTATGAAATGTGAATGGCCTTTATTTTGGTTTGGTCACTGTGGGCTGTTAGTGACCAGTGTTGGAAGGTGACCTAGTGCCTCCTGGGAACCTCAGTGACCACCTGGCTTTTCCCTGCTTCATCTCTTCTGTCTGTAGGTTGGCAACCCATTTTGTTGATTTTCTGATTCTTGTATCTGAAAATCCTTCTGGGTTTCCAGATAAAATTGTTGCCTTTGATTTAGAGGGTTTAATTTGAATGAAATGTCGTTTTACCCTAACTACACTCATGGAGTGGACTCTATTTTTAAATAAAATAAAGGAATCTCCCATTATTACGATGAACTCACAAGTGTGTGAGTTACTTTGTCTTATGACTTTATTAGTTGTCATTCTGTACTAACTGAGGAACCTAATTGTGGCTCAACTGAGTTTCACATTGTCCACTCCTGAGAATGAAGAACGACACACTGAAAGCTTTTTTGCCTTTGCCAGTGGGTAAAGTTTATAGGTAGAACTTGATCATTTATAAACTGATTACTAAATTTAATACTTTGACCAATTCCATAAATTAAAATATTCCAAAATGTAAATGATTAAAAATACTTCTAGACAAATAGAAAGTAATTGCTTACAAAAATCTAACTTTACCCAGTTATCAAATCTTAGAGTTGTCTTCCACCAAGAAGGCTTTTTAATAGCCTTTTCTAACTACAATAGTGATTGTTACCTTCTCTTCATTTAGAAATACTTGAATATCAACTAAATTACATTCTATCTTTTAAGAAAGCGTATTTTTAACATGACTTTGAGTATGGAGCATTTGTAAATATTGTAAACTTTGTAAACTTCGAAATGTCAGTGTATAATAAACATTGCTTTTATAACATTGTTAACATACTAGAAAATGGGCTTCATGTATTTTTAATAGCTTTCAAAAACCTTTTGTGTAGGTTTTTATTCTACTGGTCAAGATGTTCAGTTGAGATGTATTATTTGAAATAGCTAAACTGATTTCTGATATTTAACAGCCATCTCATAGATTTGAATTTACACTCATAGTTGAGTTCAAACAACTAGGAATGTCCCCTTGGACTCCTGTTAGAGTGCTGTCCGGCCAAAACATCCCGAATCATGTAACAGCTTGAACAGGCTGGAAATGACCATTCGTCTTCATGTGAGCCAACACTCCAAATACAGTTTGAGTGCTTATTTAGTAACTAATAATCCACATCTAAAATTTTTATTTTTAGGGTGCCTATTTATTTTTAATAGGTGTTTTCTGCTTATAAACTATGATAATTTTGAAATAATGCAACCAATTGTAATGTTCAAAATACTTGTCTTCCAAATGTTCTATTTTCATGTGAAATGAGTTTTTCCAGTTCAAATTTTTTTTTTTTTTTAGGTAAACTGATCTTTAAGTTGATATGGTTGGACCTTTCTTTGCATTCATGAACTGTGGCTTCTCCCCCTCCCCCCCCAACGTGGATTATATACTTTATGTGAAATATGTCAATTTCAAGTTCAGGGGGACTTGGAATGTCACTGACCATCAAGTGTTATCACAGGAGGCTCCTGAGGGAAACTGAGCAGCCCCCACAGGAGCGGGCGGACTCGGTGAGGGGCCAGGCAGCACTCGAGGCCTGTGGACACAGGTCTGCAGCTCACAGCTCAGCTCCGCCAGGGCCAGGGAAGCAGGCGTGTGCCAGGGAAATGTGGACGTGGACACTTGAGATGTCATACAATTTTTACATGTCAGGAAATAATCTATTCTCTCCCGCCACTTTCTCAGCTCACGGGCCTTAGAAAGAGGCAGTGAGTGGGCCAGCCGTGGGCCACTGGCCAGTTTCATGACCCTTGTCCTGGGGCATTATCCACATTGGCTGCCCCACTGACCTTCAACACCCTGTGGGCTCCGAGTGAGTCCGTGCAGTGAGGGGTGGGAACAGGCAGCACTTCACATTCTAACACTTTCAGGCTAACAGCCTTCCGCATGGTTGCTAATCAGCCAGTCATTTCAAATGGTTGTGAAAACAGCCGTTTTACTTCCAAGCTTGTGAAACTTAGCAGATTTAAGTCATATCGCTGTTATTCTTTTGATATCTTTGTTCTTGCCATAGCAAGTGTGCCAACGTCCTTGGTGTCCCATTTACCAGGGTGGAGGTTTAGAAGCCGTCAGCGTGGGCACGTGAGCCGTCACTGCTTGAGGCCGCAGCTCAGTGGTAGTGCCAATTCTTACTCAGCACCTGGAGGACAGGTTCCGCCTCACCTGCCACTACCGGGTGCCATCACAGCCTGGCCCAGCTCTGAGCCTCCGTGTCACCCCTGCAGAAATGCTCAGAATGTGCCATTGCTGTGTGTGGGCTGATTTAGGCTCGGATAGGTAGTGTGCAGTGCAAGCCCGTGCGTGACTCAGCAGTGAATAAGCTACATGAGAACCGTCATCCTGTCACAACCTCAAGTGCACATCAGATCAAGTTAGCTGCACAATAAACATTTATTGGGCAAAATTACCAGCCAGCAGCACAGAAACAGTTCATACAATGTTTGGATATGGAAGGAAATCCCAGTTCTGTGTTTCTCTAGATCAGTGATTCCCAAAGTGGGCGCTACCACCCCCTGGTGGGCACTGCAGCGATGGGGGGGGGGGCGGTGATGGCCACAGGTGCATTTGGGGGGCATATATCTTTCTGTTTGATTGCTATTAAAATTTTAAAAAAATTAATTTCCAGGGGGCGCTGAGTAATATTTTTTCTGGAAAGGGGGCGGTAGGCCAAATAAGTTTGGGAACCACTGCTCTAGATGCTCCCACCTTTGCCCAAAAGGTTTTCTTCAGAGAGCAACGGTACCCTGGAGGCGTCATTGTTAACTTTGTAGTTGACAGATAAAGTCCTCCCAAATCAGTTCCAGATTCCACGGTAACCCAAGTGCCATTCTGAAAGGCAGAGGACAGAGGACGCAGTGTTCACCAGATCCATGCCCTGATTTGAAAGAAAGGGCGTCTCCCCAAAATACGTAGGCAATTCACATCCATCCCATGTCCCCAATTTCGACAAGAGGCTGTTCCGAACATTGTATGTAAAGGAGTGTCTGTCCTGTACGTCTGAAGGGCGTATCATAGCTACTGAGTGCGGCCCTGCTCCTCAGATGCCAGCTGCGCACTCCTAGGATGTAAATTCTTGTTTATTCAGAGAAAAACCAAGGTGCTGAGCCCCACGAAGGCAGTGATTTCGGTTTTGTTCACCGCTGTACCCGGCCAAGTGCTCAAATATTTGTTGAGTGAATAAATATAATGATTTTGCTGAATAGTTAAGTTACAGTAATTATAAAAACAAACATGTTTGGGCCACAACCATTCTTAATGTAACCACAATAATAAATAATAGGATTGAAATACGCTGTCCTCCTTTAGGGAGTTCAGGAGCTAAAAGAAAGAGGGGAGCACTGGGCAGGAGGAGCTGCCCCCTAGCTTTCCACTACTAGATATTATATACTTTCTCTAAGGTCATGTCAACCTGGCAGCCAAACAGAGGCCCACCGCATCTAGAACTTAAGCTGGATTCTTACAGCCAATAACTTGTAGACCTTCACTCTCTGTGTAGCTTTTAATTCCTTTTCTAAAATTCTCCCCTTGCTTTCTAGGAATTTAATTTTAGATACTTCACCTTAATAATTCATCATATATAACATTGCATCATACTAAACCCTGGTCAACCCTTGAAACGTTAAGGGAAAGTCATTGCTGTAGTTCTTAATGGGTACACTAAACCATTCTGTACAAATATTTTAATTCAGCTCCTGTAAAGCCATCAGCTATTTGAAGACAGTTTTTAAACATGAATCAAAGAGTCCAGTTTTAAGGACTCAGCTATGAATGGGTGAGGTCACTACCCATTTAATCTAGTCCCACAAAGAGTAAGGAATGTGGAAAAGGAAAGAAGGCCCCTTAAGAGTCTGAAGTTTTTCTGTTGCACAATCCTGTCTTTGTTCAAGAAGCTGTAAGTCGTGTTCAGAATTCAGTCCAGGAGTCAACTTCTGGATGTAGATACCGGGCAATCCATCTGTAAAAACCGAGTACTCGTCAACAGCGTTTCCTTTCTCTTCCCATAGTACTTTGTGCCCACTTCTGAAACTGACTGTCTCGGGGACTTGCCTATTCCAGATGAATGACATTGACAAGAGCAGAAAATAGCCCGAACCATTGATCAAAGGCTTCTGTTTCTAAACAGAGCTAAAAATTCAGGTCATTAAAAAAAAGAAAATGACTATACTTGAGGTACATCTCTACCCAAAAGGGAGAGGTGCAGAAGAGAGGAAACGTCCCCTGTACAAATGGCCCCACAGAGGATCTTATAGAAACACCCAAGTCTCCCATCCGCCCACTCGCCCTTGTCCCTGCCCACCTGTTAGAGCCCAGAAACCGGAGACAGAGGGGCCTCAGCTACGAACTTAGGCTCAAATCTTTGCCAAAACTCGGTCAACTGCCATCAAGAGCTCTCACTCGCCAGCGTGAGGACCTAGGGCCGTGAACTCACTGTGCATAGAGAACTCCGAAGTCCAGGAGCCTTGGGTCCCTTCTCCCATAGGTGGATCCCTTCCCATAGGTGGATCCTTTCTCCCATAGGTGGATCCCTTCGCCCATATAGGTGGATTCCTTCTCCCATAGGCGCCTCCTCCTCTCCCTTCTCCTCCGCTCCACCTGCCCCCTCGCCCCCCATCCCCGTTTCAGCCCTGCGTCCCTCCCCTTCCCTCCCCTCCCCTCTCCTTCCCCTTCCTTCCCTCCCGCTGCCTGGACTGTCTTCCGAGGGCGCGGCTGGGAAAATGGACTTGCAAGCGGAACCCATCGAGCTCCGTGAACTGCCCACGGGTGTCCGGGATGGGGGTGTATGCAGAGGGGTCCGGCGGGTCCCGGATGGAAAGCTGACATTGCCGAAAAGGCATCTCTGGGGCCCGAGACCGCGGCGCGGCGGGCTCCGGGTCCAGCTGCCGGGCAGTGCGGGGTCTGGGGGCCACGCAGACACCCCGCCTGCAGGGAAGCTCGGCCCTCCGGCCGCTGCACGCGCAGGACTGGCCGCTCGGGTCCCCGCGCGAATGCCGCGAGCTCCGAGGGGCGAAGTCACTTCCGTGCCTTCGGGACCAGGTCTCGCACCCCGCGCTTCCTGGCAGAACATCCCACAGACACGCGGCCCAGGTGCCCGCACCCGTTTCCCCGCGCTCACCACGGCCACAGGTACACGACCAGGAACAGCACCAGGTCCACCAGCACGAACAGCCAGAGGTCCAGCCAGTACGAGTGCCTGGGCTGCCGCTCCGCCGCCGCCGGCGGCCGCCCCTGGTGGTTCAGCTGCGGCGCCGCCGCGTCGCCCGGCCCTCGCCGCTCCCGGAGCCCGTTCTGGCCGCCTCCCGCCGCCGCGCGCCCCTCCATGGCACCTCCACCCGCAGTCGGAAGCCCGCCTTCCGCACTTCCGCCTTCCCAGGCCCGTACTGGGACCCAGACTGCAGACTACGCATGCGCGGCCCCCCCGCCCCGGAAGTGGCCCCGCCCCCGCGCTAAGGCCCCGCCCGCGGCCAGCTGCTTCCGTGACCGCCGGCAGGCAGCGCGCAGGGCAGGGCGGCCGCCGCCCACCAGCCGCACCTGCGGGCCCGCCCCGCCGCCTGTGGCCTCCTGGCGGGAAGCTGGCCATTCCGGTTTCCCTGGAAGAAGTGCCCCGACCGGACCGGAAGTAGCTGTCACGTCCCGTTCCCGGCGGCGAGGGTCCCATCGGCGTTCCCCTGGGATCCTGGTGCAGCGGCTGCGGGCGGGTGCGCTCCGGGCCTTCCCCGTGGGCCGCGCCGGCTTGTCGTGTGGTTTGCGAGTGAGTTGCGAATCCTAATGGCCGGCGCGAGCCGCTCTGGGGCAGAGGACGGAGGGGCACGCACCCCGCGGCGTGAACTCGAGAGGGACCCGGGTTTGCGCTAGGACCCGGCAGGATGGAGCGCACCCGGGAAGGGAGCGATTGCCCACTGCAGGCAGCAACCTCTCCGTCCCCCTCTTGGCGGGGCCCCCCCCCCCC
>JAWPEG010000011.1:104340498-104353907 GCA_035771395.1 Myotis vivesi
TTTCGAACACCAATCAGTGTCCATCTGAGAGCGCACACCCTGTTAAACCCGAACTAGCTTTCACTTATTTGCTCTGTGGGACGGGGACAGGGAAGCCGGGTCGTTGACGAATGGGCTGGCCCATAAGTTGACTGCACTCGGGAGGAGGTGGCCACAGCGCTGTCCCTGTGAGTCCGCCTGACCTCCAGGCATCACTCACTCCTTCTTGAAGATCCTCTTGGCTTCTACCCCTTCGTACGTGTAAGTCTGAAAGGTGTGAACAGACAGGAAGTGTTAACAGCATTAAGATTTAAGGCTAAATTAAGAAAAAGATTAGATTAGATTCATATAATGTTATCGCTTTGAAGTGAATTCATAGTGTTTTTCCTTGTTCTTGATAGCAGCCTTTTGTACAGATACAGAACACACCTAATTAAAAACAGTTTGCCTGGCTGGCATGGCTCAGTGGTTGAGCATCGACCTATGAACCAAGAGGTCCCAGGTTCGATTCCCAGTCAAGGCACGTGCCCGGGTTGCAGGCTTGATCCCCAGTGTGGGGCGTGCAGGAGGCAGTCCATCAACGATTCTCTCTCATCATTAATGTTTCTCTCTCCCTCTCCCTTCCGCTCTAACATCAATAAAAATATGTTAAAAAAAAAAAACATTCAGTTTGTAATAACATTTTAGTTAAAATAGGCATCGATGTATTGGACATAGATGTAAGTTCTCTTCAATACATAGGCATCAGAAAGGATGTATACTGTTAAAATCAGTTTTATGAGAGTAATAGTGTGGTTATGGAGCTATAATTTGAGAACCACAAGGATAAAATTGCTGTCCTATAGTTACTTGGCTTTGGGAAGCATTATCATCGGTTACAACTCACCTGGACCAGCTCACCACCCACGATTTCTCGGACAGCGTGCAGTTCCTTGCCGTTGTCCATCCGCTTGAATCTCCCGGAGAGCTTATCTCCCTCCAGGCTCCAGGTCCCCTACAGAACAGGAAAGTCACAGGAATGAAATGGACCGCTGCGGTCGCCCACCTGTCAGGCGCTGCTCTGAGTCAGGTGGGTGGACGTCTCGCATCTTCACAACCACCCCGTGAGGTGGCCATTGCTCTCCCTCTCACAGGTGAGAGCACCAAAGGGAACCAGCCAGCCCGGAGCCGGACTGACCACAGCTGAGCTGTCACGCAGCCCCACGCGCTGGCTCGCAAACCCACCTGAGAGCAGAGCATCTGAACCTCTCTGTGGTTCTGGTCAGTTCCAGGGCCAGGCCGGCACCCCCGCTGGCTTTAGTTATGGACTTGTTATAGGAACTTTATAAGGGCCACAGCGGGTCAGATGCTAACTAACACTTTCATCGTCACTGCAAGCATAGAATTTAACTAGAAAAAGTCCGAGGACAGAAAAGTTTTCAAAAAATCAGTTGAAACATGACTCTCTAAAATGTAGTATCTTAAACATGACACGATATGAGCTACGGTTAGCATTAGACCTTTCCCTCTCTCACTCACTCATTCACAATTATTTTATTATTCAAATTACACTTATTAAACGTCTGTGATGTCTGGTTAGAGAGATAAATGTTCTGATTGTGTCAGGTATGGAAAGTTGGTCTATGAATAGGTCTAGAGTCAGCCATTCAACGGACTTTTTCTAATTCTTATTGTTCAGTCCCGGTTCCTTACAGATATGGGTGGAAAGAAAATGTATTCAGTCCTCCCTCTGCAGCTGTGTGACATGCAAGGTGGTAAACTCATAAGTGAGCGAGACCTGCCTTAGCCAAACGCCAGGGACAGGCAGCGGCTCCTGGGCTGGACAAGGAAGCCAGAAGGCATCATATAAAAATGTCTCACAGTAAGTTCCGTGCCATCCGCGAGGCTATAGTTGAAAGTCACACCGAGCTCGAAAGTGATTTCGGCGGTCCGGAAGGCACTCGACTCCTTGATGGTGAACTTGCTTCCTTCCTGGCTGATGATCAGCTTCAGGTTGTCATGGGCAGCCAGCTTCCTTTTCACCACGTTGATGCCTGCAAGCAGGAGGGTGCAGTGAAGTCAGCACCAGTTCTGCCTTAACAGCCTCACCTTTCGAGTTTGTGAGGGAGGAGGGAGAGGGTGGGGGTGGGGGGGAGGAAAGGCCCCAGGGCACAGCCTTGCAGACTGGCAGGTGCTTATGCAGAGAAAGTCCCCACCCAGCAGGTCCTGAGCCCTGACAAGCTATTCTCCCCGAATTTGTGAAAAAATAAACGGAGCATGGAACTACAGAACCTTAGAACTAAGCAATTTATAATAATAAAAGGGTAATATGCTAATTAGATCAGTCGTTCTTCCTGATGAAGCCTGGGCGGAGGAAAGCCAGACCTGGTCCCAGGTGCCTGCCTGCGGCTGGAGGAGGGAAGCCCAGGTCCTGGGTGCTGGAGTGAAGCCAGTGCCGGCAGTAGAAAGGCCTACTCTTGCATGAATTTTCATGCATCGGGCCTCTAGTTTAAATAAAATGATCAACCTTTTTGTCTCAGAGTTAAACCAAATTCCAGATATGACCAATGAAGGTTTAAAATGACATTCATCCATGTGTAAGGATATACAACTTTAATTCTACAAATACAGGATTCTTTTCTTACTGCAATTCTGCTTTCCACAGTGGCTTCAGATTGTGACCTTCGTCATTATCTTTGCTTTCTGAGGCATTTCTGACTGTCACCGAAATGAGGAAGTCAGCCATTACTGCAGCCAAGGTCATTATCATAAAGCATATGGATTCCATAAATGGAGCTTCTGGCCCCTGAGCTGCTGGTCACAGTGGAGGCAGCTTTTACTTGTGGGTAATGACACACGTGTGTCTGCCCTTCTTGGGCAGCGTGTGGGCTGCCTGCGTGTTGGAACAATTATTAAAGCAGTTAAACTAAGGCCTCCTTGAGGAACCCCAGGCTGTTGGGAGGTTATTCTGAGGTCATTGCCTTGGCCTGCAACTTCTGCTAGGACCCTCCCTCACTCTTCCATGCCTTGGCATTGCCGGCCCTGGGACTCAGTGCCTCAGGCCTGGGAGCCGTCATGCACACCACCTTTCTTCCCTTTATAGAAAGAAGCTGTGCATGTGCACCCATAGGGCTCGGCCAGCGCTAACACGAGGAACATCTGGATCTTTCTGTGTCTCAGGGGACAGCACCCAAGGCCTTTTCTTCCACTAGTGACAGTGTGTCTCCAGCGGAAGCCGGGTGCTGGGTGTGCCCTGCTCTGCGCCAGCACGTGGCCAGAGTCCCTGGGGTCATGGGGTGAAGAAGACGGAAGCAAAAGAAGGAACCACAAAAGAGTGAGGCCCTTACCCATCTTCTCCATGAACTTGTCATAGTTGTCGTTCCGGTCGATCTTCCAGGTCCCATCAAATGCCATGATGTCCGGTCGGGTCTGAACCTGTTGAGCGAGACTCAGGTCCGCCCCGAGGAGAGAATTTATTCTGTTTCTTATCTTAGAGCCAACCTTGCCCTGTGATGTGGAAGTTTAAAGTTCAGAAGGTCACCTCACCTAAGTTCACTGAATGCAAAGCAGTTTTTGTTCCTAAAAATCCCTTAGTTCATCTCCTGAAATCTCACTGAATTGAAACAGGATAAGCACGCCTGCTCTTTCTTAAACTACAACTTGCGGGACATTTGCTTAAAGAATTAGAAGGCATAGGATCTGAAGGAAGGCTTTTTTTGCTGCGAGGTTCAAAGTGCACGGTGCATCGGAGGTAATCTGGAGCATAAATTAAGTAAGAGCTGGGCAGTGAGACTTAATGGCTACTCCGTTTTCACAATAGCCACTTCCTTGTAAGTAAGGCTTTCTGGCCAACTGCAGCTGCAAGACCAAAGTTACTAAGACACTGACACTGAAAATCCACTTGCTTTCAAACAAACGTGTCACTGCCCCGTTTTCTGGGGTTGCTGGGAGTTTGCCCCCCCCCCCAACACCTGGTGCAGAGCCTGGCCCCCATGCAGACTCGGTCCTTGAATGGTGATGGGCCTGGGAGGGGGGGGAAATTCAAGAGGCAGAAAGGAGGCCGGGTAACATGAAAACTCCCATCAGAGAGAGCCAGCTTCAAGGCTGTCACAGGGCTAGCTGAAACCTTCCCTTCTTGGCTCTCCCTGCCCTGCCCTCCGCAAACTGGGCCAGGGGGAAGTGGGGACTCATATGTGGGGGGCCGGGGTGGAGGGTGGGAGGGTTGCAGGGAGGGTGGGCAGGACTCAGCCTCTCCCAGCGCAGGTTCTCGCCCGCCAGGCCCCAGGAAACCATGAACTGTGTGCAGAGTGAGGTCATTGTGCAGCAGCTGAGCGCAGTGATCCCTGAAGACGGCTGTTGTGAGGGGACGTGACTGCTGAGCCCGTCGTTACTGCTGGTCAGGGGAGCAGCTACCGGGCAAGCCCAGACCCCTCCAGGCCCGGGGAGCGACAGCTACACATCTGAGCAGACTGGGGCCCGGCCAGGTTTACATCTGCTGGTGCCCCTGGGGCCCCCTTACAGGGAGCTGCCCACTGTCCATTCCATCAGCTGGGCCATTGCAGGGCGGTGTCCACCAGCCCCAGGTGTGGCGTGGCGATCGCACCTGCTCTTGCCTGCCCATCCAGCCTCCAGGGCAGAGAAGGAACTGCGTAAAAGGGGGTTAGGGCTCCTGCTGTGTCTGCAGCCTCCCCTCCCCTCCACCCATGTAACCCCCATACCCTCCAGGTGCTGTCACAGGCACTGCCCGCAGGCCAGGCTCCAGCCTGGGTGCTGTCTGCTGCCTCTCCTAGGGGCCTGCCCTGCACCCATGAGGTCAGCAGCCTCCCCAGGGCAGTGACCTCCGGGGTCTCAGCGTGGCTCAGAAGAGACACCAGAGACTGGCAGCCCAGAGACTGGGGGAGGCGGTGCCATGTTGGGGGCTCACCCCAGAGGGCAGGCTCCAGAGGTCATGGGTCCTTACCGCCCCCCGCCCCCTCATGCCCTCCAGAGGAGGGAAAGGGCTTGGAGAGAATTGTTTACAGGGTCATTCATGGGAAGCAGCCTTGTCAGCCTCCTTCCTCCCTCAGCGCTTTGGAACCAGTCCCCGGTTGGTTGACTTTTCACGCTGGAGGGGAAGGATCTGTGTCAGGGGAGGTGGCTGAACTCGTGGAGGGGCGGGGCGGGGTCTGGAAAGTCCCACCAACCCCGTAGGGGCTCCCCTCTCACTCACCCTGAGTCACTGCAGCCCAGAGACAGGCCTGCGCAGGGCTGTCCTAGAGGCTGTGCCTGGAAGGCTGCTTGGTTTCCTCCCAGAAGACCACGAGTGGCAGCAGCTTGGGGTGGGGGTGGGGGGGCACTTGTGCAGCGGGAGGGGCTGCCTTCTCAGGACCTGGAGTGTCAGCCGAGTGACCTGCAGCCAGGGATTGTGACCTTCACCTCCTCCTTGACTCTAATCCCAGACACCTCAGGATGCTTGTGTGTGTGTGTGTGGGGGGGGGCTGCTCCTCTCCTGCCTGCACATGTGCCCCCCACACAGAGGCAGGCCAGTTGCATGGTCTTTGCTCCTCACGCTACATCCCACACCCAAACCTTAGGTTTCCATCTTTTTTTTTTTTTAAGAAAAGCTTTTCTTTTGAGCCCATTTCCAACTGGCCATGACCTTCCAGCCTCAGCTATGACCTTCCAGCCTCAGCTATGACCTTCCAGCCTCGGCCTCAGGCTATCTACCTCCTCCCGGCCTGTCTTTATCATCTGTCCCCATCGCGTGCTATCTGCCATCTACACTGCAGCTGGCTCGCTGCCACCCGTGTCCTGCCACCACCCAGGTGACACAAGTCCACGTGGAGAAGCCACTTGTCACTCTGGCTTCCCAGCTCCCGACCCATCATCTTATGCTTCATCTGCTGACACCCAGGCTGCATCTGACATAGGCCCTGGTGGCAGCCCCTCCATCCTCGGTCACAGCTCTCGGCGCTCAGCCCCTCTTTCCCCGCTGCGTGGCTTGGAGATGTCCGTCAGCGTGGCCTCTTCCTCCCATAGGCCAGCCTCCTGGTTTATACCCATTCTCCACCGAAGCAAGGTGCTGTTGCCAATAAGAAACCCCTCCCACTTTATCCTGTGCTGAGCAGTTGCTCCCCTACCCCCTCCCACCATGTCTCCATCGAACAGCTTTCCTCTGCCTGGAAACCCCACACCTCACTCCTGCTTTTCTCCTAACACCCGCTTGGCCTGTAAGAAGCCGCTCAATGCCACATCCAATAAGCCGGCCTCGCACTGGCCGCCTGCTTGTGGCCGGGCTAACCTCGCACCTGCTGCCGCCTCCACATGGACCGTCCTTCACACTCTTGGGTCGCAGTGCTGGCAGCCTGTTTCTTCAAGAGACGCCCAGGTGTGAGGGCAGAGATGCCCCGAAACGTGCAGAGATTCACGTGAGTAGCTAACGGTGAGTAACAGCAGCAGGGCCCGCGCTGGCTGCTCTGATTCTAGGGGGTTCCCGCCCTGCAGCTGAATTGAGGGGTTCCCTTCTCAGGCCCCCCCATTGCAGATTCTCGGTCTCAAAGCTGGTCGTAGCCATAGCTTACATACTGTTTTGTAAACACTTTAAAAATGAACAACCATCATAACATTTTCCCATTTCATTAGATACTCCTTTACATCATTAAAAAAAAAAATTTTAGCCCAGCCATGCGTGGCTGGGTGTTTGAGCATCCACCTATGAGCCAGGAGGTCATGGTTTGATTCCTGGTCTGGGCACATGCCTGGGTTGCAGGCTCAATCCCCAGTAGGGGCTGTGCAAGAGGCAGCCAATCCATGATTCTCTCTCATCATTGATGTTTCTATCTCTCTCTCCCTCTCCCTCTCCCTTCCTCTCTGAAATCAATAAAAATATATTTTAAAAATTTAAATTATAGGTTAAGGAGTGTCAATGCATGTAAGAAAGTGCTGGAAACCAAGATCAACAGTAATTAATATAAATGCGAGAAGTCCAACAGAAGGCTGACCTGGACTCCTTTGATATTCACAGGGTGAATTTGTATTTTATTACCTATTGCTGACTCAATGGCCTAAAGCCCCAAAACTCCCCCCAAACCTGATAATCTTACTGTTTACTAAACATTACCATTGATATGTCTGTTTGCATTCCTAAAAGGTAATTGTGTCTTCTAGTAAACAAAAGCAGCAGGGAACGGAGACTCAGTGGAACTTGACTACTACGGTTTAGTTTTTCCCTGGCTTCCCCCCATAATTTCAAAATTAATATTTCTTGTCTTGTGTGTCAATTTGCGTGTCTGCTCTTTTTCCAAGCCTTTGAGCCCGAAAGCCACTCTGGCCATGGCCTTTCACAAGAAAGTATTAAGAGGCATAAAGAAAACAATGAGTCAAGGACTCCTAACCCTACCAGCTGGACAGAACTGTGGCAATGTATAGGATTCTGTTAGCTTGAAGTGTGCGCGTGTACATTCACACACATGTATGTGCATATTTCATACGGTCCCACGCACACAGGTGTGTATATGTGCGTACACACATAGCTTCATTTGGCACCAAATACAGGAGGGGCTTGGGAGACCATCGGGAAGAGGAAGACCGAGAGCAAGACTGGCGTGGAGAGAAGCAGCGGCAGGTAGCGACGCCCAGGCTGCGGGCAGAGGAGCTTAGCCCGAAGACCGCGGTGCCAGTGGGGCCGCTTGCGCCCTATCTCCCAGCGGCATCAGGGCAGGATCGCCCCTCAGGGCACTGCTGTGGGAGGGATCTCTGAGGTGCAGATAAGGCCCTGCACACCTCAGTCAGTCGGACATTGACCTTTGCCCCCAGCAATGCTACTACCCTTGGCAATGGCCACCTGCTTCTTAACTCACCCGTTGATAAGGACTGGGCTAGTCTAGATAGAATCACTCTCCTTAATCACTTAATTGGCCTTTCACTTGCTGCTTATCCCTCCATCCCTCGACCATCCTCCTGTGATGCAAGTTGAAGAGCGCAGCCTTGGAGTTGGAACTAAAATGCAAGTTCCTTTTTGACCTCGGGGAGAAGTGTCTTTCTGGGGCGGCATAAAAATGCGCAGCCCTGTGTTTTCTGACCCTGTGAGCAACCAAGCTCTCAGGGCCCTCAGGGGCGGAGGTCCCTCCTGCCAACCTCCGAGGGCGCGACTGCCTTGAGTCCTAAGGTCATGGCTTTAATCTAACATCAGTCACATTTTTAATTCCGTGTTTAGAAGGGATCTGCCTACTCAATTAAAGCATACTTTACCCTGCCTTCAGTTAAGACATCTCGTCCCCGCCTGGCACCTGCTGCCTCAGAGGGCCAGGCTGCAGGTCCCCCAGCCTCCTCAGGGAAGAGAGGGCTGAGAACCTTCCTTCCTTAGGGCCCCAGCGGGGGGTGGGGGGTGGGAGGGGGCAGGAGGTGCCCTCTGACTGCTCCGGCCTTCACACCCGCTCCCACTAGCAGGGCCTCCTCTGCACATGCTCACTGCCAGCGCCTGGCTTCTGCCTGCAGCAGCGCATCCCAGGGCTACCTACTCCAGGCAGCCCTCCAGCCTCTTAGACAACCCTTCTGCCCGGGTATTCTGCCTCCCGCATTCATGTCTTTGCTGGCCTTTGGGTACTTTGAGCCTCTGCTGGAGGAGGGAGGTGCCTGCTCAGTGCCCACCCCGTGGCCTGTCACAGCTGCTCAGCTCCCTGAGACTGAGGGAAGCTAGTGAGGCACTCACTTCCAGTACAGAATTGGGGGTGGGGTGGAGAGAGAGGGGGGCAAAAAACTCAGCAATCAAACTTCGTGCCAAAGACACAGAAAGGCACATCGTGCAGGCTCTGGCGATTTTTTGGAAACTTCTTTTCTCTTTTTTTGTTTCTTTTTTAAAAATAAATCTTTATTGTTCAGATTATTATAGATGTTCCTCTTTTTTCTCCCCATAGCTCCCCTCCACCTGGTTCCCACCCCACCCCATAACCTTACCCTCCGCCACTGCCCTCATACATAGGTGTAAGGTTTTTGTCCAATCTCTTCCCGCACCCCTCACACCCCCTTCCCCTTGAGAATTGTCAGTCCACTCCTGTTCTATGCCCCTGATTCTATTATATTCACCAGTTTATTTATTTATTTTTTAAATATATTTTTATTGATTTCAGAGAGGAAGGGAGAGGGAGAGAGAGATAGAAACACCAATGATGAGAATCATTGATTGGCTGCCTCCTGTACGCCCCACACCGAGGATCAAGCCCGCAACTTGGGCATATGCCCTGACCGGGAATCAAACCGGTGACCTCTTGGTTCCTCGGTCGATGCTCAACTGCTGAGCTACACCCGCCTGGGCGTATTCACCAGTTCATTCTGTTCATCAGATTATTTATTGACTTAATTTTTAGATTCACTTGTTGATAGATATGTATTTGTTGTCACTTTGTTGTTCATAATTCTTATCTTTACCTTTTCTTCTTCTTCCTCTTCTTAAAGAATACCCTTCAGTATTTCATATAATGCTGGTTTGGTGGTGATGAACTCCTTTAGCTTTTTCTTGTCTGTGAAGCTCTTTATCTGACCTTCAATTCTACATGATAGCTTTGCTGGGTAGAGTAATCTTGGTTGTAGGTTCTTGCTATTCATCACTTTGAATATTTCTTGCCACTCCCTTCTGGCCTGCATGATTTCTGTTGAGAAATCAGCTGACAGTTGTATGGGTACTCCTTTGTAGGTAACTAACTGTTTTTCTCTTGCTGCTTTTAAGATTCTCTCTTTGTCTTTTGCCCTTGACATTTTAATTATGATGTGTCTTGGTGTGGTCCTCCTTGGATTTCTCTTATTTGGAGTTCTCTTCGCTTCCTGGACTTGTAAGTCTATTTCTTTCATCAGGTACAGGAAGTTTTCTGTCATTATTTCTTCTGATAGGCTTTCAATATCTTGCTCTCTCTCTTCTTCTGTCACCCCCATAATTCAGATGTTAGTACGTTTGAAGTTGTCCCAGAGGCTCCTTACACTATCTTCATATTTTTGGATTCTTTTTTCTTTTTGCTTTTCAGGATGGGTGTTTTTTGCTTCCTCGTATTTCAAATCTTTGACTTGATTCTTGGTATCCTCTAGTCTGTTGTTGGATCTCTGTATATTATTCTTTATTTCAGTCAGTGTATGCTTAATTTCTGACTGGTCCTTTTCTATTCTTTTGGCATTTTCATTAAGATCCTTGAAGGTCTCACTAATTTTCTCAGAGGTTTGTAGAAGATTCTCACGTAACCTTATAACTGTGGTTTTGAACTCTATATCCAGTAGTTTGCTTTCCTCCATTTCTGTCATTTGTGACATGTTTCTTTGTGTCGTATTTTGGCTGATTCCCTGTGTTGATAGAGTGGCTTTGTGTGGTAGGTGTCCTATTGGGCCCAGTGGCTCAGCCCCCCCAATCACCTGAGGTGGACACTCTTGGTGTACCCCTTTGTGGGCTGAGTGCACAGTCTTGCTGTAATTAAGCCTTGATTGCCATTGGTATCCCTGGGAGGAAATGACCTCCAGGCCAATTGACTTCGAGGACCCACTGTGTTTATAGTGGAAGAACTGCTGTGCTGGAGACACCCTTATGGGGCAGGACTTGCTTCAGTGGGGCTTTGGTGCTCACTGAGTCTGCCTCTTGAGTGTGTCACTTATGGATGTGAGGAGTTGAGATCTGGAATCTGACCACAGGGTACACTGGCTCCTGAATCTCCAAGGAGGTGCAAAGTCAGCCACTGTGTGAGTCCACCCAGCAGGAGCTACAGTGAGATCTGCAGATTTCTCCTCTTTGTTTGGGGTTTGGAAGTTTTGGAGCTCTCTGACCCAGCTGCAGTTTGTTAGGTTAGGCTGCGAAAGGACAGGTGATTCATTTGTGCTACAGCTTGGGTGGGGTTGTAAATTGGGTGGGGCGGGGTCTCAGAGAATCACCAGGGCGGAGCAAACAGTGATGGCTGTCCGTCAGCTGTCTCCACATCTCCGGGTCTCTGCGCCCCCACAGTAACAATGATCCCTGCGGGCAGCTCTGCGAGAAAGCCACCCTCACTTTCTGACCCACTGCCAGACAGTCCAGTTTCTCCCTATAGGAGTCTGGGTCCCCAGAGTCTCACCAGAAATGAGTTCAGAGCAGTCAGGAGCTTGTATCTCCCTTCTAATGGAAAACAACTGTGCACCCAGTTGCAGCCTGTTTCGCGTGCCTCCACACCTCCTACCCAGTCTCAATGTGCTTTTTTCTTTCCTTCTAGTTGTAGAAACTTCCACTCAGCCAGCTTTCCCATGGCTCTGGATGATAGCTGTTTTGTCTTTTAGTTGTAGTTTTAATGTGGTTGTGGGGGGCAGCACGTACAGGTATATACCTTATGCCGCCATCTTGGTTCTCTCTGGAAACTTATTTAAAAAAATTTTTTTTTTATAACTGGTGTACTAAACAGGTAATTTACTCAATAAATATTTGTTATCTATTTAGTTTATGACACACAGAGCGATTATTGGTGCCAATGGTCAAAGATACCTCTACAGTCACTGGAGGTACCTCTGGCCCATCCTGTAATAGGGTACGATGAGCACAGGGCAGGCGTGCCCATGGGAGATCCCTGGTGGGTGAGGCTGAGGGACCCGGTGGGCGGGGTGCAGGGTCACTGGGGCTGTGCTCTGTGGGGATCTGGGACTGGATGGGCCTTTAGTGCTGTCCCTCACTTAGATGGGGTTGGGTCCTTGTCCCCCCTTGAGCCAGGTGGCCCCTCAGGGGTGGGACAATTTCTGGGGAGGCCAATCTGTGAGCTGACACTTGCCAGCAACCTGGCACCTGGCATCTGCCCAGGGAGGAGGCAGAGGTGACCTTGAAGAGGGGCCCACAGCGACCTCTGCAGTCGGCCTTGTGCCCCATAAGACCAACCGCCTCATCTAACAGGTGCACCCACCTGGGAATGGCTCCTCCAGGCCCTGCTGGTCTCTGTCTGGGAAAAAGGAAAGGTTAGTGAGTGGGACTATTGAGCCACCTGGTGGCAGCTGTCCTTGTGGTCACCACTGCTAATGTCACCCCTGTTCCCCAGCCTCCTGCTCTGGGGCTCCCCTGGGGCATTGGCACCCTGGCCATCACCCCTCCCACCCCGAGGCTGCTGAGCTTCCTCGTTTCTTCTCAAACTTTGGGGAGAAGTCCTAGTGCCACTGTGTTCACCTCCACCCTCCTTTTTATCTCATGTAAGATAAGGAATGACGGGGGTGTGACTGGGATGGAGGGGTGACTTGGGGAGGTGGTGGGAGGTGGGGACTCTGGGAAGGTGTGTGCAGCCCTGAGAGGTGGTTGGGGGAGTGGGGACCCTGAGAAGGTGTGTGCAGCCCTGAGAGGTGGTTGGGGGATGGGGGGTGGGGGGTGAGACCCTGGGAAGGAGTGTTTAGGCCCTGAGAGGTGGTGTGGGGTGGGGACTCTGGGAAGGTGTGTTTAGGCTTTGGGAGATGGCTGGCGGGGGGGGGGGGGGGGGGGGGGGGGGGGGGGGGGGGTGGGCCGGCGGGGGNCCCCCCCCCCCCCCCCCCCCCCCCCCCCCCCCCCCCCCCCCCCCCCCCCCCCCCCCCCCCCCCCCCCCCCCCCCCCCCCCGCGGCTCCTGTGCTCCCCAGTGGTCAGTGGCCTGAGTGATGTCTCAGAGACCAGGGCTTGGCCCGCTGGGCACCTTGCACTGGGGTAGCATGGAGGTGGGAGGGGAGGACCCCTGCCCCTGTTGACCTGGGGGTTGTGGTCCATCAGGGAGGATGCAACTGCTCTGAGGGGGCAGCTGACGCCAGGGGCCTGCTGAAGCCCAGGTGAGAAAGGAAGCGCTGGGACCAGCCACTGCCCTGCCTCCAGGGCCTATGTGTCCCCTCCCTGCAGAGGGAGCTGATGCCTGTGGGGAGAGAGGGGAAGTCCTGTAACCCAAGAGGGAGGGGGGAGGGAGCAGGGTGGGGGGATGAGAGGAAGGCGGGGTCTCAGCATCTCACACTCGGAGCATTGGAGCAGCTGAGGTCGAGATGGAGGTCAGAGGTCGGCGGGGGACTCCTCTGCAGATGCTGCTTTGGCCTGGGAGCCGCAGGCAGGAAGTTAGTGACATAACACAGTCCAGATGGGATCCTTGGAGAGGAGAGGGGGCGCAATGGCGCTGTGCGCAGGCGTGGGCTCAAGGTCACCTCAGAACAGTACCTGTGACCTGTGGTGAAGCGCTGAGCCTCGGCTCTGAAATCGGGGGGGGGGGGGGCAGGGGGGCNCCCCCCCCCCCCCCCCCCCCCCCCCCCCCCCCCCCCCCCCCCCCCCCCCCCCCCCCCCCCCCCCCCCCCCCCCCCCCCCCCCCCCCCCCCCCCCCCCCCCCCCCCCCCCCCCCCCCCAGCGCAGGGACCCACGGGTAAGGGCTCGGCAAGCATGAACATGATGCAAGTTGAATTCATTCTGGATGTGGTTTCAATAGTCACGTGGCATCTCAGTGGGAGAGCTTTTGTTTTTCCTTCTGGGACAGAAACCCTCCGTCAGGAC
>JAWPEG010000011.1:104353964-104368304 GCA_035771395.1 Myotis vivesi
GGACCCCTCCCCCCCCTCCCCCCCCCCGCGAGACCCTAACCTAGGTAGAGCCCGCTCCCCTCTCCTGGCTTCGGGCACTGGGCGTTGTTTACAGCCTTCACTTCAGCAGGTGCACTCTCTGCCCCTCAGAGCAGGCAGCATGTGTGACAGCGACCTGTGCTCTGAAATTCCCTGTCCCGGGGGACCGTGACTGGGTGACAGACAGCCCAGACCCTTGTCCTGGGAACTGGGCCACAGCACCTGTCTCGGTCACAGAAGCTGTGCAGCATGACTGACTGCTGAGCATCTGAAGTGGAAAGTCGTCCGGACCACCTGGGTGGGCCTGGTGTTGTCAGAGGACCCTTCCAAGAGGGAGACAGAGTCAGAGAAGGAGACCCAAGGGTGGAAGCAGAGGCCAGACGTGTGTGTGTGTGTGTGTGTGTGTGTGTGTAGAGGGGGGGGGGGAGGACATGGAGGGTACCCATTAGCTTGGAGGAGGAGGAGGAGAAGAAGGAGGAGGAGGAGGAGGCGGCCAGGGCTGAGCGGGGCCCCTGAAGCACAGGGCAGGGGCCACCACAGGAGGCAGGCTGTTTTTGAGGCTGGGTTTTGAGGCTGGTTTTGAGGCTGGGTTTTGAGGCTGGGTTTGGGGCTGGGTTTGGGGCTGGGTTTGGGGCTGGGTTTGAGGCTGGTTTGATCTGAAAGGCAAGATGCTGTGTCGGTTGTTCTAAGTCCATACATTGTGGTCATGTTACACGCAATGGGAAAGGAATATGGTTTTGAATGGAAATTTGGAAACTTGAGTCCAAAGAGGAATTCCCACACTTTGTTGTCCAGCTGGTGCATGTGGGGTCTGTCCCTCAGGCAGTGTCCGGGCCATGTGCTCGGCGTGTCCCCACCAGGCGTGCCCCATCCCCACTCCCCGAGTGCCAGCAGCAGGGACAGCTCAGCGCCAGGCCTTCAGAACTGTCTGCGTGGAAACAGTGCGGGTCTCGTCCCTGATGCGCTGACCCTGCTGATCGCTCAGGATGCCGCTTGCCAACAGCTTCCATTCCCAGGACTCAGCATCCCCGTCACCCCAGCGGACGGCGGAGAACCGGCAGGAGAAAAGGCGCTCCATCGGCTTTTCCAACAGCAGCCCTGGTGGCTCAGGGGTGAGTGGCGGCCCAGGCCCCAAAGGGTCTAGGGCTCGATTCCTGGTCAAGGGCTGGTACTGGGTTGCAGATTCGACACCCAGCCTTGGTCAGGGTGTATGCAGGAGGCAGCCCATCGATGTGTCTCTCTCACATCAATATTCCCCTCTCTCTCTCTCTCTCTCTCACCCCCCCGCCTCTTCCCTTCCCTCCACTTTATAAAAATCAATGGAAAAAGCATCCTTGGGTGAGAATTAAACAAAAACAAACACACACACATAAACACAAATCCTCAAACCGTGCCCCCCGCCCCCACCACAAGAACAGATCTTCAGCCACATCTTTCTCGGCCTGCACAGGGCCACACCATGGCCTTCCTAGTCTGGGGTCACTCAGGGTGGACTTCACCCGCCGCCTAGGAGGAGGAGGGAGCACACTCTATCCCTGGAACTTCACGGCCGTGGCAGGCCCAGGAGAGATGGTGGACGCCGACCAGAGGCAGGGGCAGCGAGGGAGAAGGCCGTGGGCCTGGCAGAGCGGCCGTCAGGAGCCTTGGTGGGAGCTAGGGCAGCACTCCAAGGTCCCTGAGGTCACGGGCGGGAGCGAGCTAGTTGGGAAAGGAAGTGTGTTTCTTACAGGAATTTGCTGGATCAGGTCATGTAAAGCCTGAATCACTCCCGCTGGGCAAGGGGACACAGGGCGGGGACGTAACATGGCTCTAGGAGTAGTCACTGCAGGAGACAGGGCAGCCTATGTCCGTTGCTCCCTTGACCCCCTCCCAGCGACCCCTCAGCCATGCAATCTTGTCCCTTAGTTTAGAAAGAGGGATCGAAAATGTGCCCGTGGGAAGCTATCAGATGACTGAGTCAGCTTAGTTGGTGTTTATCACATGCACACACACTCACTCACACACACACTCACACACTCACTCATACACACATACTCACACACTCACATACACTTACACACACTCACACATACACACACTCACACACACACACTCTTTCTCTCTTAAAATGAAGCAAGTGGAGAGGAGATCATACATAACAATTAGATCTCTTTTTTAAAAATATTTTTTTATTGGTTTCAGAGAGGAAGGCAGAGGGAGAGAGAAACATCAATGATGAGAGAGAATCATGGATCGGCTGCCTCCTGTACGCCCCACACTGGGATGGAGCCCACAATCCAGGCATGTGCCCTGGCAGGGAATCAAACCGTGACCTCCTGGTTCATAGGTCCACGCTCAACCACTGAGCCATGCCAGCCAGGCTGGCCAGATCTCTTTGATGCAAATATTTTGATTCCATTCATAACTCCCGTGGATTTCCATTTTGAACAAGTGGTTTGTGAAATGGAAACATGTCACGTTGTTCCTTTCGAGGCTGAATGTAGCTTGAAATCAGAGCATCATCTCTGCCCATTCAATGTGTTTGTCCATTCACTCTCCTGTAGCTTAAACACAGAGTCGCCCCCACACCGGCCCCTGTCACTCAGGGCCCATCGGATGGGAGGCAGCACAGCCAGCCGCAGGACGGGGTGCAGAGCTGCTGGCTGCTCTTCAGTGAGAGGGAGCCTCGGGGAGGAGTGTCGAGGATCAGGGGGACCCTCCCGGTGGCAGTTATTGTTCATTTGGAGAAAATCACAAAGAAATTCACTGGACAAAGGGCAGCCAGTCTTCTTTCTCCATTGATTTTTCCCATTTATTTCTCCTTTGCTAGTAAAACCTTTTTATTTTCATTATTTTTAAAATATATTTTTAGTGTTGATAGTATTATAGATGTCGCCCTTCCCTCTTTTCCCCCTCCTCCTACCCCCTCCCTGCAGATCTTCCCCACCTTATTGCCCGTGTCCATGGGCTGTGCCTATCTATACTAATAAAAGGGTAATATGCTAATTAGACTGGGAGACCTTCTGGACGTCCTTCCAGACAAAGCCATGGTAGCAGGGCCAAGGCAGAGGCAGTTAGGTGTGATCATTTTGTTCATTAGATTCCATAAATAAATGAGATCATGTGACAGTTGCCTTTTTCAATTTGGCTTATTTCACTCAGTGTGATATTTTCCAGCTCCTAAAAACTTTTTAAAAGCAGCTCTATTCACTGTTTGTGCCGTGTGCGTGTACGTGTGCGTGTGCGTGTGTGTGTGTGTGTCTTTGGGGAGTGGGTGGAGAGATGATCATTTTTAAATACAACTCAAACTCTGGCGCCCTCTAGTGGCCCAGAAGCCTGAACTCTGGCTGTAGGCGAGCTCCGCGTACTTGGCCTTCAGCCCTGACATGCAGGCCCAGCCCCTCAGCCATGGGAAGGGGCCTGTCTAGGCAGAACCTACGAGGCCTGTGACCCTGAGCTGAACCCCACCTCCCGCCTCTGCCCCGTGAAAATGTAAAAATGAAAAAGTAAAAATGAAAATGTAAAAATGAAAAAGTAAAAGGAGGGCTGAGTGGAGTCACACCTACTTGGAAACAGCCCATGTACGTGGCCAGGATTCCCCCCCCCCCCCCACGCCTACACCTCTGTGGCATGAGGCTGGGCCCATCCTCCGGAGCGTGGCTGGGCTCTTGGAGTGAGATGGGGAATGTGGCTGCAGTGGGTGGCAAAGGACACTGTTAAAAAGAGGAACGCTGCTGAGAGGAGTCTGGGCCGGGGAAGGACTTTTCCCAGCTGGCAGGACCCAGGTTAGCAAGGTCTAAAGTCTCTCCATCTCTTCGACCTGTTCCCGCTGCCTCAAATCCACACCCAATAACCACTTCACACTCATGTGTTGCTGCTCATTCTTTCTTTTATTTTTACAAAGCGTGGCAACACGAGAGAACAACGCACAGTGAGGAGCCGCCCTCTGGGGGCAATCCTGACTGTGGCCTGTCGGGCTGGTCCCCGAGAGGATGTGCCTCTGAAATGCTTCTTCCGTGGAGGTGGGAGTGGGGGAGGGGAAGATGAAAAATCAACACCCACAGTTATTCAAGTGGACTTACCGCTAAACACAATATACACAGTACCTCCGTTATCCTAGTACAAAAATAGTGCCAGAAACTATATATTTGTTCAAATATGTTGAAAAGGTATAAGAATACAAATAGATATTAACAGTGGCTAGTGATGATTCATCAGGTTTTCTTAAATTGTAATAGAAATTTCTATTTCCCACTATTTACACGGCTTTCAACAGCATTCGTTCGGACGTGTCTCCACAGGCTTTGAGGAGGGTGTAGACGGCAGCGTGAGCTGCCAAAGGGCCCCCATGTGCATGGGACAGGCTGTGGCCAGCAACCTGGGGATGGTGCAGCACACGGTCCCACCCCAGCAGCGGCGCCCTCGGGGCTGGCGACAAGCTCACAGGAAGACAGGTGTCCTGATGGATCTCCTAAGGTCCAGGTGAGGAGCTCCTTGGAAAATGCATGACCACAGGTTATCGATGAAAACAAAAGTGACATCATGGGACACAGGCATGCTCAGCGCTGAGCTGGTCCCACCAGCGCTGCCCACGACGCTGGGAGCCCACGAGGCTGCTGTGCTGTCTCCTCAGTGGCCTGCTCCTGGCGCGTGGCAGGGACTGAGGCGGACACAGGTCAGCAGAGACTGTGGCAGGGACCGGGGTGGGGACCGAGACGGACACAGTTCAGCAGGGACCATGGTAGGGACCGAGGCAGACACAAGTCAGCAGGGACTGAGGCGGGCCAGGCAGAGTGGCACTGCCCCCATGTAAGCAGGCGCTCGGGGAGGCAATGGCGGGGCCATGGTTTCCTTCTCTCATCGCCAAGGATCTCAGCATGAAGCAGAGCAGCATCGCTTGTGCGGCCGTGAAGTGTGAGGAGCACAGATGATGAGAAACACAGGAAACGTGAAATCCACGGGGTCCAACACGCGTGTTCTGTGCCGGACACAGGCAGGTCCCGGCGAGGCAGGCTCGCAGCTGGGCCCGTCCCCCCGGAGCTAGCACTCCAGCAGGTTCCCACGCTCCAGGCCAGCAGGGCTGAGAGGAAACCGCTGGGGATTAGGAGACAGGCGACCACCTCACGCCCGGCTGTGCTCTGAGGCCACGCTCAGCCCGAGTCCCCTGCGCACCAGCCATCTGGTCTGTGTGAGCAGCGAGTGAGCGCGTGTCTCTGAGGAGCCACCCGTGGGATCACAGCCCTGTGGCCGCGTGTCTCGTGCGACAGTGGTCTCGGCTGCTGGGCGGACAGAGCAGCCGCTGCCTGTGACATCCTCGGGGAGACAGAGGCTTCGCCCGAACACAGCACCTCCGTGTCCGGGCGACAGAGGTTGTGACCCACATGAGTTCACACAGGATTGCGGCTGGCAAAGCCCACGCTCCGGAAAGTACCCGGCCGGGCACGTTCACAGATTCAAACAGCTGAGTGAGCAGTGGGGGCTCGGGGGCTGACCATGGAAATGAAATAATGGTGCAATGTCACTCAGCTAAAACCACACCAACCGCTTTCTCTGGAGCAGAGCGCATGCCTGCTGGTTTGGGTGACAGACACACAGGGGAAGGCGGAGGCCTACACCAGGGGGACAGGCGGAGGGCTACAGCTGTGAGCACATGCAACAGCATTTTCTTATGACGTGACTTACTAATTGCTGTATTACTTTCCATACCAACAACTACCGGCCCACCCTGGACATGTATTTCCCACCTAGGAAGCGATAGGAAAGGAAATATTCACATGAGAATGAAAACTTCGTGCAACATACCAGGTAGGAGCCCATGTATGGAATGATTTTCCTAAGAAGTAAAATGGTTGGAACCAGCTCTAAAGAAGTCTTCTTCTGCAGGGACTACAGTGCCAGGCGTGGCACAGCCTAACTTCTAATTTCTAAATGAGTGAAGTAAAACCAGCGCATCTACAGGCAAACCGAACGGTTCCTAGTCTAAGTGTATCTCTTTGCCGGTTAAAATGGCCCCTCACACCCTCCCAGACTCATCTGCAGTGGCTTTTACGGTCTCAGTGATGTGTGGCGGGGGTGGGGGTGGGTGGGGTCGGAACCTAAGCGTATGACGCAGACGGAGGCACGGTCACAGGGCACGGTGACAAGTAGGTTATGAGAGATGCCACTTCGGACAGTGTTCCACGCTGAGGAACACGCATACACGGGGGTGTGCACAGGATGCAGGTGTGTGATTCAGGGGAAGCCTGTGGCAGACACACCCATGCCCCCAAGAGGTGCCTCAGGTCATCTGAATGATATGAGATAGAAATAGGGTCACATCCTGAACATACAAGTGTCATGACAATCACACATACAGCATCATGCAGTCCCTAACGCTGTAGACTGGCCTTTCTCACAGAGTGAAGGCCGTAGATTTGCCACCCCCCCTTTTTTAAACCTGAATGGTAAGAATGCAGATACATTATCCCAAGGTACACGTACATATACAACTTCACCTGCTGAGTGTTAGGCAGTTTAGAGGAAAATGCTACCCATGGGAACCTTGTTTCCATGAAAGCTTTGCTAATGCTGTTACCGGCCCCCCGAAACTTCCCCCAAAACAGAAACTTGTTTGGGGTTGGGGGGCAGGTAACAAACCAAACAAACACCGCTCTTCCTGCTCAGTCCAGACATCTGCAAGGATTTGAGCGGATTATCTTTCTGGAAGCAGCCGCCTGCCCCCTCTGTGTCTTCAGTGCTGGATTGTGCAGAGGAGCACACACTACGAGTGGAGCTCAAATGCTAAAAATGTTCACATTTTCTAAATGGATGGGAAGCGAGAGACATGAATACACCAGGCCCAGCTCAGGGCCCGTGGTTAGGGCACACGCCCAAATTCTGTGATCCCGGGCGGACTGGTCCCACGAGCCCACACTGGGCACTGCCTCAGGCACAAAACAGACTGCTGACCGTCCCTCAGGCCTGAGTGTCAGGCTGCTGCCCCCGTGGGCTCATTTCCGGCCCATGTCCAGGTGGCCTTTGGCTGCGCTCTCCTATCGGCAGTCACATCTCACGCCAGCTCTGGGCTCCAACGGCCACTTGGTTCTTGATTTCCCACTGGGGTGCAAACCGGCCCCCTATAAACTATGCTGTACGGTGAACTGATGATAAACACTGAGGGAGCTACATACAAAAAAGGGGCAGAACTGGTGACCGTAGCGTTTCTGGGTCACATTGCCTGTTGATAAGATCAGTGATGGTCAGTGAAATGGCAATTCTGCCCTGTAGCACTTTCCATTGCTTAGGAGTTTTAGCTGTTTTGTTAACATAATACATTGTTGACAAATAACCCCCTCCCCCTTTCACATCCACGCAGCCCCAACTTTTCTCTATCTTATGAAGGTTTTACATGTCATGGAATATATTCCATTTGCTCTGGGCCTATTTTTGAGAAAGAAGAGATTCCAAACATTCTTGAAAGGTCGGCGATTCCAAAACCACAAAACCAATCGCTTAAAATTCCCAAGCGAAACAGCCAACTGAATGCGAGATGCAGCCCGCACTCTCAGCACCGATTCCTGTGTGGACCTGCGGTGGGGGGTCGGTCCCGTGGTTGGGGGATGGTCCGGTGCTTAGCGAGCCTCAGCTCAGTGGGCAACATACACACACACAGGAAGGCAGGACTGCCCCCTGAAAAGTCCCCGCTGTGCTCTCAGAAGCTGTGCAAACACACCAGGACACCGTGGAAGGACACACGCAGCCTGTGCAGCATCTAGCGAGGCCGGGCCATGTAGACCGCAGTCGCCAGCATCCCGTCCAGGGCCCAGGCGGTCAGCTGCGTGGGGCAGGGCCACCAGCCCCGTTGACCAGTGTGTCCTGCTGCTCAGCCAGCGCCTGCCACTTCTGCCTGTTGTGCCTGCAGCCATCCAGCAGCGGGGAGCAGTCAGGGGACACGCGGGCCAGCGCCTGGGGAAGAAGAGAGAGCCGCCTTAGGAGGCGCTGGGCAGCAGCTCTCCCTGTATGTCGGCCGCACTGCTCATTGCGGGCAGCCCGCGGCTTTCACAGGCTTCGTGATTACCCAGAGACCATGGCTGTGACACACAGAAGGTCCCCTGGGAGCGAGTCCGTGCTGAGACAGGGCGAACATGCGTCACAAACCACAGCACTGGGCTGGGCGGTCCCGCAAGCTGCTGGCAGGGCAACAAGGCATTTTGCCTTTTTACGTGCACAGACATTGCCCCCTGCTTGCGACTGTCCTGGACACTCTGTTTATGCATTTTTTTCTATAAAACTAGAGGCCCAGTGCATGAAATTTGTGCGGGGGGTGGGGTGGGGGGGGTGGTCCCCTCAGCCCAGCCCACACCCTCTCCATACGGGACCTCTCAGGGGATGTCCAACTGCCGGTTTAGGCCCGATCCCCAACTGGGCCTAAACCGGCAATTGGACATTCCTCTCACAATCCAGGACTGCTGGCTCCTAACTGCTCACCTGCCTGCCTGCCTGATTGCCCCTAACTGGCCCCCCTGCCAGCCTGATCACCCCTAACCACCTTTGCCTGCCGACCTGATTGCCCTTAACTGGCCCCCCCTGCTGGCCTGGTCACCCCTCACTGACCCCCTCTGCCGGTCTGATGGCCCCTCACTGCCTCCTCCTGCCAGCCTGGTTGCCCCAAACTGCCCCCCCTGCAAGCCTGGTTGCCCCCAACTGTTCCGCCTGCTGACTTGGTCGCCCCTCATGGCCCCCCCATGCTGGCCTGGTCACCCCCCACTGCCCCCCGGCCAGCCTGGTTGCCACCAACTGTGCTCCCTGCTGGCCTGGTTGCCCCACGCAGCCTGCTGCTCAGTCATTTGGTTGTCCCTCACTAACCCCCCTGTTGGCCTTGTCACCCCACTCAGCCTGATCGGTCGTCCGTTTGGTTGTTTTGGATGTGACGGCCCCTGGCTCTTTATATATATATAGATTTTTTTCTTATCATGTACTTAAATCAATTTTTATCCATGATTACAATAAAGATGGATTCATAATTCTTTGTGGTGCTATTATTTACCTGCTATAGTGTCATAAATATTTAGAAAAAAGGATGTTCATGGCAGATTTCTTCATAATAAAGAAACATTGACTTAAACACCCAACAACAGGGTTAGGTGATGGGATATCATTTAAACTTGGAAAGACAAGGGCAGCATCTATCTTCTGTACATGGGGCATTAAAAATCTAAACCAGTGAACTGGTTGTGTTAGGGCAAATATCTTCAACTCGAAAATAAAGACCCCAAGCAGCAGGAGCCTGGAGGTAGGACTTGCAATAGTCTCCCAGCCACTCCGCTACCCTCACAGACACGTATCAACACTATTCAGCTGCACTGTTCACTGAGAAAGAGTTGGATAATTAGTCTCTCTATTTAGGCCAGAGTTAACATAAAAGGAATAACATTGACAGAGAGCAGCATATGTCCTCAGGGAGGTCAGCGGGACATCAGTCCTAATGTCCCTCACAGCTGAGACTAGCACATAGCAGGCACTCACTAGATGGCTGCACTTGATGACGTGAAGTGTCTGGGAAACTGCAAATATGAAATGTAGGAGTTTAGCAGCCTAGCAGTTTGCATGGAGATACCTCATACAGCTGCAGGCAGATGGCGTCGATGAAGCCCACCTGCATACTCGGGATCTTGTTCTTCTTCTCCCTGTTCATGAGGTCCTGAAGCACAAACACAGGAGAGACACTCAGACCTGCAGCCAAGGAAAGAGCACAGTGCTCGTCCTGGGCCAGGGGAGGACGGGCTGGCACCTACTCACCGCCTCCTGACCTTTGCCAGCCTCTGGCACTGCCCGAGGCAGCACCCTCAGGAAGACCCGATCCTCAGACTTCTGTCCTGGCGGTGACCTTCCCACATCACCCAGAACTAACCGCTGCCCTAGAGCTGACATTGCCCTAGAGCTGACACAGTCCTAGAGTTGACACTGCCCTAGAGCTGACACTGTCCTAGAGCTGACACTGTCCTGGAGCTGACACTGTCCTAGAGCTGACACTGCCTTAGAGCTGACATTCCTAGAGCTGACACTGTCCTAGAGCTGACACTCCTAGAGCTGACACTCCTAGAGCTGACACTGTCCTGGAGCTGACACTGTCCTAGAGCTGACACTGTCCTAGAACTGACAATCCCAGAGCTGACACTGTCCTAGAGCTGACCACTGACTTGCATCCAACTACTGACCTAACATTCATTTCTGATGTAGAACCGACCGCTGATGTGTACTTAAAGGACACGCAAGCTGTGAACTGCATTCAGCTATGGATCTAACACCTTCTCTGTGGGAGGCGCCGAGGCCACAGTGGGTACAACTCAGGTCAGGAGCCTCCGAGGGAGGTGCTGCTGCTACTTCGCCCAAGAGCTCGTGATGAGACCAGGTGAGCCAGCACCCGCGTGGGAAGCACCGCGTCTGTCTGGGGCTTTCAGTCAAGCACATCCTCCTTCGCTGTCACCACCACTCTGCCCACCACTTTCTATGAAGATTCTGAGCTTCAAACAGCCCGCCTCACACTGTGCAACTGAAAGAGACGAGTGAGACACAGCTTGGGCCTTTGTTAACCATGGCCCATTCACCATGGGCCCAATAAACATCCATTGGAATTGGAAAAAATGACTCTATGCTTCATGTGCAGGAAAACTTGTTCCAAATGGTTCAAGGGGAATCTTTTTCTTGTATTTGAGAACCACACCCTATGCAAAAGGAAGTATGTATTCAAAAAAACCTTCAAAATCCATGTGCCTTTCTGGGAATCCATCCTAACAGGATGATGGTCATGCTCAGCAACATAGATGGTTATCACGGTGCTGGGTGGGATGGTGAGCACCGCAAATATCCACCAAGGGACGTGGGTAAGTGACGGTTAGATCTGTTTTATGTAACCATGATAAACAATATTTGGAGGGTAGCATTGTTAGAATGAAAAGTAGCTGATGATACTTAAATAGAAAAAGCAAATTACAAAACAGTAGGTTATAATAGGATGGGAAACAGAATGAGAAGCCGTGTTCCCAAGGAAAGACCTCACTGACACCTAAAGAGAAGTTCATAACAAAAAAGCTTTTGAGCCATTATTTAATAATTCCTAGCTATGGGCCTCATACTCACTGCAGGCTCTATGTTGAGTTCTCTTCTCTCTTTGTCTCCTTGGTCAAAGAATTCCGCCGCCACAAGCTCTGCGATCTGAAATAGACAGCACAGGGCGTTCGGGGGTTATACCCTCTTCTCTGTGAAATAGACAACACAGGGCATCTGGGGGTCACAGCCTTTTCTCTGAAAGAGACTGAAGTCCTGGATCTCCAAAGTTCAATGGCTCTTTGGAGTTTCAGATAAACAGCATTAGAATTCTTATAGGTTTTTCAAATGTTGATAGTTTATATAAATAGAACAAAGAATGTTTCCTGTATTTTTGACAGAAATCTTAAAAGTTACAATAGCATTTTCAATGCTTTCCAAATACAAGTCATCAATATAAGGACAAATAATTCAGAAAACATAGTCTCGAAAGCAATTGAAAAGAGGGAGATATAAATATTTTATGTTGTATTATTAAAAAAGGGTAATCCTACATAGTTGCACCGTTTTATATGCTAAAACACCATAAAACTTTTAAAATGTGTCAATGTTATAAACTATAGAATTAGGAGTATTTATGATGTGTAAGTACATGGTAAAATATTGATAAAAAATACCAAGTTATGAATTTTGCAAATAGAATATTACTTGTACCTCTCAAGACCTGTATATCCATTCCTAACACTTTTACCCTACTACACCCGCACAAGTAACTGTGCCCTAAATTTTGTGTATTTCATTTATTATGTTACCATATGTGTGTAGGCATTGAAAAACAAATTGTTTGGTTTTATCTGTTTTTGAAATATATATGATGTTAAGCTAAAAATAAAAGGTACTAAAACCGGTCAGATCTACAGCTTTCAAACACATCAGTACACTTAGGGCCAGGCAGGAACGGGGAATGAAATTGTATCCCCTTTGCTTTCAATGTGTGCTGGTCACCAAGGTGGAGTCTGCACCCTCTCACTACGCAGAAAAAGCTGCTGTCACAACTTCAGCGCTTAGCGGGGAAAAGCAGAGAGCCCATGTGGGAGTGCAATCAGCAAGACATCAGGCACGGGGGTCCCCGGTCTGTGAATATACAGCAGGTAGGCGCGTCCTTTGCACTCCATTCATAGGCCTTGTGGCTTTAACCTCCCGGGCCCTCCCTTCTCCTTCTAAGCCAGTGGTTCTCAATCTGTGGGTCGAGACCCCTGAAAATACATCCTGCATATCAGATATTTACATTACAATTCATAACAGTAGCAAAATTACAGTTATGAAGTAGCAACGAAAATAATTTTATGGTTGGGGGTCACCACAACATGAGGAACTGTATTAAAGGGTCGTGGCATTAGGAAGGTTGAGAACCACTGCAAGCACTTCCCTTATGATTTCTGTGATTGTTCTTATTGAATATGTTGAATACGTTGGGTTTTGCCACCTGCAGTTCCCACTGTCTAGGCTTTGCTGACTGCGTCTCGGATGGATTGGGCACCTGTGCCGTTTTTGTCACTGGTGATGAGATGTGGAGCTGTGATGAGATTGAGACGGGATCTTTCTAACTTGCATCTTTGCTCAGAGGCAGCGTCCTCCTGCCGCGGCTCCTAGCGAATGCCTCGTTGACTCTTTTCGTGACCTTAGCAACTGCGGATGACCTCTGTCTACCACCAGTGATGTAGGGGCTGCAAAGCTGACAGCCAACCAATCATTCCTTTCTGCTTTATTAGGTGAAATACAAGAAGAGAAAGTTAATTGGTTCCCCTAAAGCACCGCTGGCATAAAAAAGCAGGGGAAATGCTTGTTCCCCACTTTTGTTACCATTTTAAAACTAACTTGGTTCTCCCAAAGCATCCGCCAAAGATGACCAGGCAAGGCTTTGTTTCCTTACCTTGATTATTACTTCAAACTCTGAAATTTAAACGTACTTAACGTATTCTGATCCCTCATGATGCTCAGATTATCCCTTTTCAGCCAGTGGATGCTCAGCGCGTGACTTCTCTGGTACCACCAGGACCTGCTCAGCCTGCACCTCCTCGCTCCCTGCTGCTCCAGGTCACCTAGTAACCTGCCAGGACCCATTTCCTGGCCGTCTCCTGCTTCAGCCCCAGGACCAGCCATTTCTCTCCGGAGCCCGCGCTCCTCTCCAGGGAGGTGTTCAGAAACCTCAGTGGCACCAGGTTTGCTCATTAACCACGGTGACCCATGTAAGCCCGGCGAGGGGGGCGAAGCTGGGGCACAACACAGGTTCCTACAAACTCTCATTCCCGGCATCCGCATCCCTGCCTTTGTCCATGATCTTCATCACCACTTACTCCCAAATCCTACTTCTCAACACCCCATGGACTTTCATACCTGCTTCTACCCTCATCACCTACAACAGGGGCTGAACAGATACACAGCATCGCACTAACAACACCATCCCTGAGAGCACCTTCCAGGGCTTGTTTTGATGAAGGTGTTTTGAAGGCGCATCCTACTAGAGATACATGGTTTGGTTGTGTTAATGTCACAACCCAAATCAGGTTCATGTTACTTTCAAGGCCGAGTGATGTTCAAAATTTAATCCTATATAATAGAAGCCTAATATGCTAAGTATCTGGTCATCCGTTCAACCAATCAAAGCATAATATGCTAATGATATGCTAAGGCTGCTCAACCACTTGCTATGACATGCACTGACCACCAGGGAGCAGATGCTCCAACCAGTAGGTTAGCTTGCTGCTGGGGTCCAGCCAATCGGGACTGAGCGAGAAGGGCCAGACACACCCTGGAGCCTTTCCGTGGTCCCTCCCTGGCTGGCCAACCTCCCGCGTCCCTCCCTGGCCCTGACTGTGCACTGATGGGGTCCCTCGGCCTGGCCTGCGCCCTCTTGCAATCCAGGACTCCTTGGAGGATGTCAGAGGGCCGGTTTTGGACTGATCTTGCAGGCCTGGCCCAGGGACCCCACTGGTACATGAATTTGTGCACTGGGCCTCTAGTTTTATTTTATAACTAGTGGCTGTGCACACGAATCCATGCACGAGTAGCTTGCTGCCACTGCCTCAGCTGGCCGCTCCACCCACTGATGCTCTTAGCTCTCTGCTGCACTTAGCTTGCTGCCCTGCCCTCCTGTAGCTCTCTGCCTACTGCCCCGCCCTCCTGTAGCTCTCCGCCACTCGTAACTCGCTGCCCTGTCCTCCTGTAGCTCTCTGCTGCTTGTAGCTTGCTGCCCTGCCCTCCTGTAGCTCTCCACCACTCATAGCTCACTGCCCTGTCCTCCTGTACTCTCTGCTG